>CM077676.1:452453378-452833378 GCA_039707655.1 Elymus sibiricus
GCTGATGGAGATCAAAAGCACAAGACGATGATGGCCATATCATGTCACATGTATATTGAATTGCATGTGATGTTAATCCTTTTATGCATCTTATTTTGCTTAGGACGACGGTAGCATTATAAGATGATCCCTTCACTAAATTTCAAGATAAGTTTTCTCCCCTAGTATGCACCGTTGCGAAGGTTCGACGCTTCTAAGCACCACGTGATGATCGGGTGTGATGGATTCTTTCGTTCGCATACAACGGGTGTAAGCCAGTTTTACACACGCATAATACTTGGGTTAAACTTGACGAACCTAGCATATACAGATATGGCCTTGGAACACAAGAGACTGAAAGGTCGAACATGAGTCATATAGTAGATATGATCAACATGAAAGATGTTCACCATTGATAACTAATCCACCTCACGTGATGATCGGACGTGGTTTAGTTGATGTGGATCATGTTACACTTAGACAACTTGAGGGATGTTAATCTAAGTGGGAGTTCTTAAGTAATTTGATTAATTGAACTTCAAATTATCATGAACATAGTCTAAATAATCTTTGCAATTTATGTTGTAGATCAATAGACCGCGCTGTAGTTCCCCTGTTTTTATTATGTTCCTAGAGAAAACGAAGTTGAAAGTTGATGGAAGCAACTATGCGGACTAGGTCCGTGATCTCAGGATTGTCCTCACTGCTGCACAGAAGGCTTATGTCCTTAATGCACCGCTCAGTGAAATACCCCTACGGCTTCGTCTGAGGACGTTATGAACGTCTGGCAGACAAGAAAAGATGACTACTCAATAGTTCAGTGCGCCATACTTTACGGCTTAGAACCAGAGCTCCAAATATGTTTTGAGCAACACGGAGCATATGAGATGTTCCAAGAGCTGAAAATTTGTTTTTCAAGCTCACACCCGGGTCGAGAGGTATGACACCTTCGATAAGTTCTATAGCTACAAGATGGAGGAGAACAGCTCCGTTAGTGAGCATGTACTCAGAATGTCTGAGTACTTCAAACACTTGCATCAAGTGGGAGTTAGACTTCCGAATAAAGTGGTGATTGATAGAGTTCTCTAGTCACTATCACTAAGCTACTGGATCTTCGTGATGAACTATAAACATGCAAGGGATAGAAGATCCTTAAGCTATTCGCGATGCTACAAGCTGCGGATGTAGAAATCAAAAAGGGAGCATCAAGTGTTGATGGTTAATAAGACCACTAGTTTCAAGAAGGGCAAGGGAAAGAAAAGGGAACTTCAAGAAGAACGGTAAAACAGTTGCCGCTCACGCGAAGAAACCCAAGGCTGAACCAAACCCGAGACTTAGTGCTCCCATTGCAAAGGGAAAAGTCACAGGGAGCGGAACTTCCCCAAAGTAAGTGGCAGATAATAAGACTGGCAATGTCAACAAAGATATTTGATATACATGTTATTGATGTGTACCTTACTAGTACTCGTAGGAGCACCTGGGTATTTGATACTTGTTCAGTTGCTTGCAACTTGAAACATGGAGCTTCGGAATAAACGAGGGCTAGCTAAAGAACGAGGTGACGATGTGCATTGGAAGTGTCTCCAAGGTTGATGTGATCACCATCGCCACGCTCTCTCTACCTTCAGGATTAGTGATGAACCTAAATAATTGTTATTTGGTGCTTGCGTTAAGCATGAACATTATATCTGATAGTGTTTATTGCAAGACGGTTATTCAATTTCAGAGAATAATTGTTATTCTATTTGGATAATATCATTGATGATCATGCACTTAAAATGAAAGGTTTATTGAATCTTGATCATAGTAATACATATGTTCATAACACGAATGCCAAAAGATAATGATAGTACCACATATTTGTGGCACTGCCGCTTAGGTCATATCAGTGTTAAACACATGAAGAAACTCCGTGCAGATAGGTTTTTGGAATCTCTTGATTATGAATCATTTGAGACATGTGAACCGTGCCTTATTGGCAAGATGACTAAAACTCCGTTCTTCGGAACAATGGAGCGAGCAACCAACTTATTGGAAATAATACATACCGATGTATGCGGTCCGATGAGTGTTGAGGCGCGCGGTGGATATCGTTATGTTCTCACGTTCACAGATGATTTGAGGAGATATGGCTATGTCTACTTGATGAAGCATAAATCTGAAACATTTGAAAAGTTCAAAGAATTTCAGAGTGAAGTAGAGAACCATCGTAACAAGAAAATAAAGTTCTTACGATCTGATCGTGGAAGAGAATATTTGAGTTACGAGTTTGGCAATCACTTAAGACAATGTGGAATTGTTTCACAGCTCACGCCACCTGGAACACCACAACGTAATGGTGTGTCCGAACGTCGTAATCGTACTCTATTAGATATGGTGCGTTCTATGATGTCTCTTACCGATTTGCCACTATCATTTTGGGGTTATGCATTAATGACAGCTGCATTCACTTTAAATAGGGCACCGTCTAAATCCGTTGAGACGACACCGTATGAACTGTGGTTTGGCAAGAAACCTAAGCTGTCGTTTCTGAAAGTTTGGGGATGCAATGCTTATGTCAAAAGGCTTCAGCCAGATAAGCTCGAACCCAAAGCGGATAAGTGCGTCTTCATAGGATACCCAAAGGAGACCGTTGGGTACACCTTCTACCACAGATCCGAAGGCAAAGTATTCGTTGCTAAAAATGGATCCTTTCTAGAGAAAGAGTTTCTCTCGAAAGAAGTGAGTGGGAGGAAAGTAGAACTTGATGAGGTAATTGTACCTCCTCTGGATAGTAGTACGCCACAGAAAGAAATTTCTGTGACACCGACACAGACCAGAGAGGAAGTAGATGATGATGATCATGAAGCTTCGGATCAAGTTGCTACAGAACCTCGTAGGTCAACCAGGACACGCTCCGCACCAGATTGGTACGGCAATCCTGTCTTGGAGGTCATGTTGTTAGACAACGGTGAACCTACGAACTATGAAGAAACGATGGCGAGCCCGGATTCCGACAAATGGCTTGAGGCCATGAAATCCGAGATTAGATCCATGTATGAGAACAAAGTGTGGACTTTGGTAGACTTGCCCGATGAACGGCGAGCTATTAAAAATAAATGGATCTTTAAAAAGAAGACGGACGCTGATGGTAATGTCACCGTCTATAAAGCACGACTTGTTGCTAAAGGTTATCGACAAGTTCAAGGAGTTGACTACGATGAGACTTTCTCACCCGTAGCGATGCTAAAGTCTGTCAAAATTATGTTAGCAATTGCCGCATTTTATGATTATGAAATCTGGCAAATGGACGTCAAAACGGCATTCCTTAATGGATTCCTTAAGGAAGAATTGTATATGATCCAACCGGAAGGTTTTGTCGATCCTAAAGGTGCTAACAAAGTATGCAAGCTCCGGCGATCCATCTATGGACTGGTGCAAGCATCTCGGAGCTGGAATACTCGCTTTGATGAAGTGATCAAAGCGTTTGGGTTTATGCAAGTTTATGGAGAAACTTGTATTTACAAGAAAGTGAGTGGGAGCTCTATAGCATTTCTAATAGTATATGTGGATGACATATTGTTGATTGGAAATGATGTAGAATTTCTGGAAAGCATAAAGAATTGAAAGGAGGTTTTCAATAAAAACCTGTTTTTCAGTTATCCACAGATTGGGCATCGAGATCTATGGAGATAGATCAAAACGCCTGATAAAAGTTCACACATCTTGATGAGTTTTTTGAAGAAGTTCAAAATAGGATCAAGTCAAAGAAATGAGTTCTTGCCTGGTGTGAAGTGGAGTAAGACTTGAAAATCTAGGTAAAGGTTGTTTTACATGTTAGGCATCAAAATCTATAGAGATAGATTGAGACGCCTCATAGGACTTTCACGAAGCACATACCTTGACAAGATTTTGAAGAAGTTCAAAATGGATCAGTCAAAGAAAGGGTTCTTGCCTGTATTGCAAGGTGTGAGATTGAGTAAGACTCAAAGCCCGACCACGGCAGAAGACAAAGAGAAGATGAGTGTCATCCCCTATGCCTCAGCCATAGGTTCTATAAAGTATGCCAAGCTGTGTGCCTTGCCATGTGTCTGGCAAAAGAGGTACCAAAGTGATCCAGGAGTAGATCACTGGACAGCGGTCAAATTATCCTTAAGATGACTAAGGAAGAATTTCTCAGGAATAGAGATGATAAAGAGTTCGTCGTAAGGGGTTGCATCGATGCAAGCTTTAAACACTGATCCGAAAGACTATGAGTCTCAGACCGGATAAGTATAGTGGGGAAATCTTTTGGAGTAGCTCCAAACAGAGTATGGTAGCAGCATCTACATATAACATAGAGATTTGCCAAGAACACACGGATCTGAATATTGCAGACCCGTTGACTAAAACCTCTCTCACAAGCAAAACATGATTAGCTTTAGAACTGATTAAGTGTTAATTACATGGAGATGTAATCTAGATTATTGACTCTAGTGCAAGTGGGAGACTGTTGGAAATATGCCCTAGAGGCAATAATAAATTAGTTATTATCATATTTCCCCGTTCATGATAATAGTTTATTATTCATGCTAGAATTGTATTGACCGGAAACTAAATACATGTGTGGATAATAGACAAATACTATGTCCCTAGTATGCCTCTACTAGACTAGCTCGTTGATCAAAAGATGGTCAAGGTTTCCTGACCATGGACATGAGTTGTCATTTGATAATGGGATCACATCATTAGGAGAATGATGTGATGGACATGACCCAACCGTTAGCATAGCAAATGATCGTTCAGTTTATTGCTATTGCTTTCACTATGTCAAATACACGTTCCTCTGACCATGAGATCATGCAACTCCCGGATACCGTAGGAATACTTTGGGTGTATCAAACGTCACAACGTTACTGGGTGATTATAAAGGTGCACTACAGGTATCTCCGAAAGTGTTTGTTGAGTTGGCATGGATCGAGATTGGGATTTGTCACTCCGATTATCGGAGAGGTATCTCTGGGCCCTCTCGGTAATACAGCATCACAGAAGCCTTGCAAGCACCGTGACTAAAGAGTTAGTTGCAAGATGATGTATTACGGAATGAGTAAAGAGACTTGCCGGTAACGAGATTGAACTAGGTATTAGATACCGACGATCGAATCTCGGGCAAGTAACATACCGCCGGACAAAAGGGAACAACGTATGTTGTCATATGAGGTTCACCGATAAAGATCTTCGTGGAATATGTAGGAACCAATATGAGCATCCAGGTCCCGCTGTTGGTTATTGACCAGAGAGTTGTCTCGGTCATGTCTACATCATTCCCGAACCCGTAGGTTCCGCACACTTAAGGTTCGATGACGATATAGTATTATATGAGTTATGTGATTGGTGACCGAATGTTGTTCGGAGTCCTGGATGAGATCACGGACATGACGAGGAGTCTCGGAATGTCCGAGAGGTAAAGATTGATATATTGGATGATGGTATTCGGACACTGGAAGTGTTCCGGGTGATATCGGGTCACCGGAAGGGGTTCCGGGCACCCCCGGCAAAAGATATGGGCCTTATGGGCCAAGAGGGGAAACACACCAGCCACTAAGGGGCTGGTGCGCCCCCCCATATGGGCTGGCCGAATTGGAGAAGGAAAGGGGAAGAAGGAAAGAAAAAAAAGGGAATAGGATTCCCCCCCCCCTTTCCCCTCTTTCCTTCCTACTCCGAATAGGAAAAGGAAAGGGGGGAGGCCGAAATGGGAGGACCCCAAGTAGGATTCCTCCTACTTGGTGCGCCCCCTTGGCTGCCTCTCCTCCCCTCCCTCCTTTATATATTTAGGGGGGGGGGCGCCCCTAGAACACACACGATTCATTGTTAGCCGTGTGCGGCGCCCCTATCTACCGTTTACACCCTCGGTCATATTTTCGGAGAGCTTAGGCGAAGCCCTGCCGAGATCACTTCACCGTCACCGTCGCCACGCCGTCGTGCTGATGGAACTCATCTAGTTCCTCGACATCTTGCTGGATCAAGAAGGCGAGGAACGTCACCGAGCTGCACGTGTGTAGAACTCGGAGGTGCCGTACGTTCGGTACTCGATCGGTGGAGCTCGAAGGATTGTTCGACTACATCAACCGCGTTGTGAGACGCTTCCGCTAACGATCTACGAGGGTAAGTATACACACTCTCCCCTCTCGTAGCGATGCATCTCCATGGATAGATCTTGCGTGAGCGTAGGAATTTTTTTTTAATTCATGCTCCGTTCCCCAACAGTAAAACCCTACGTCCTGCTTTGCTTGTATTAATTGTGGATGGGGTACACAGTATAGGTGATCTACCATGAGATCGTACGTGAATGAATCTGTCCTTCTACGGCCCTGGCACCTCGGTTTATATAGATACCGGGGGTGCCTAGGGTTACACATAAGTCGGTCGCATCTAGGGGTAAACATGCCGGAGACTACCTCTATGTCTTGGAGTATGCGCCAAGTCTTCGGGTCATTCCTTCCTGATATTCCTGGACCGAACGAACGAGGCCCACCAGTAGACGGATTTAGGGGGTCCGCAGCCCAGCCAAAAGGACCAGTAACCGACAGGCCGAGGACCCCCTAATCCGGGACTCCGTTACTCGCACCGCTACTCTCACAACAATGCCCACCCGAGCCGCCGTCGCCATGAACTCCGTCAATCCCGCGGACACCGAGCTCCCCGGTGGATGAGAAGCTGTCCAGGAGTCGCGCCTCATCGTCTTTGACGTCTATGTTAACGCACGTGAGCAGGAGCGCCACCAAGCCGTCGCAATCCTCGATTCCCTCCGTCGATCGTCGCCACTGCTCAACGCCGATTTGCTGCTGTTCGTCCACCGCCATTGTAACCGAGCTGCCCATGAGCTCTGGGGTGAGCTTCGCTTTGTTTTCCCATCACCGCCGCTCGGACCTCACCGAAGCTGTCGATCCCATTCATTTAATCTTGCACCGCTCATGCAGATCGACGCGGCATCCTTGTTTAGCTTGACAGGAAGTCGCGCCGCTCAATTTGGTCGCCGGGAACGCCGGATCCATGCGTCGTCGCCTCATCCAGTGGTCGCCGGTGTGCGCCGCCATTCAAATCTCCGAATGGGTCATGCCATGTGGCCCCTGATGGAGTTGAATCCAGCAGATCTCGGGTAGGGGGTCCCAAGCTGGTAGCCTTGGCACGATGGTAACAGGGATACATGATTTTACACAGGTTCGGGTTCTCTCGAAGAGATAATACCCTACGTCATGCTTTGATTGTATTTGATTTCGAGGGAGTACAAGTTACAGGTTGATGTACCATGAGATCTATGTGTGTTTCTGGTGATTGTCTACGGGCCTCACCCCTCAGATTATATAGATACCGAGGGTGTACATAGGTCGGTTACATCTAGGGTAATCTTGGTGTAAATGATCCCTAAGTCTAGGAGTAGGCGCCAAGTCTTCGAAAGTTTCCATCTTGGCGCTCCTAGGCCCGACAAACGTGGCCCACTGGTAGACTATCTTGGGGGTCCTCGGCCCGACCCACATGGTCGGGAAGAGACTTGATATGCACCCCTAGTCCAGGACACCATCAGTAGCCCCTGAACCGGTCTTCAAGTCGAGGATGCTCTTCGGTTCTTCCGAGCTGCTCTCCATCTTCGGTAACCTGTCTTGCAAGCTGGTTCAACAAGTTCTCCTGCTTTCTTGAAGTGGTCAAGCTTTGGCCGAGGAGTCACTACCTCGGGCACCCGAGGAGCCCCTCTTGATGGAGCTAAATCTGGTGGATCTCGGGTAGGGGGTCCCGATAGGGTAGCCTTGGCTAGATGGTAACAAAGACACAAGGGACACAAGTTCTTACCCAGGTTCAGGCCCTCTCGAAGAGGTAAAACCCTATGTCCTGCTTTGCTTGTTGATTGTGGATGGGGTACAAAGTACAGATAATCTACCGCGAGATCGAATCTATCCTCTACATCCCTAGCACCTCGGCTTATATAGATACCGGGGGTGCCAAGGGTTACACATAAGTCGGTTGCGCCTAGGGGTAAACGTGCCAATGACTATTTCTATGTCTTGAAGTAGGTGCCAAGTCTTCGGGTCCTTCCTTCTTGGTGTTCTTGGATCGGACAAACGAGCCCCACCAGTTGATGGGCTTAGGGGGTCTTCGGCCTAGCTCACAGGTCGGGCAACCGACACGTCGAGCTGTTGGGTTCTACGGTAGGGTGCGTCGATAGCAAATTTAAAAAAAATTCCTACCCGCAGAACATCCAGGAACATGCTAATAGAGATGGATCCCATATCATTACCACTAGACGCGCAGTGCCGTGCAGCGGAAGTAGAGTTGTGGCAGCGCGTCTCCGGAGTCGTGTCCTCCTCGTCGATCTCCCACGTACAGCCGATCACCAAGTCCCACGAACAGATTCGCCGGAGTGGCACAATTGCACCACCTTTAATGGTATCCGTGCGTGCAGGAGGAACGCCGTGCGGCGGACTGCTAGGTCCGATCGTACAGCCGGTGGCTCGTGGAGGTGGCTAGTTGCAACACATGCAAAACCCTAGTGACGACGCCAGAGCGATCAGCCTCGATCAGTGTGCCACACCTCCACTATATATAGGCATCCGTCGTGGGCCCAACACTTGGGCCTCGCACGGATCCTAAAGCCCAAAGTCGACTTGGTCACGATCCAAGTCCAGCTCGGATCACATCCGACCAGTGTCCTCGGATCCGACCTAGTAGGTTCCTTCCCTTAAGCGCGCAACCCCTTAGGTTCAAGTCGGCTTGGTCGCAGGTCGGATCACCTCCGACCTGCTCAGTTGGTAGCGGCCTCTAGCAAGGTGTGCTGACCACCAAGCAAACTATGAAGCCGGTTGGCGAACCTATACGTCACACTTCCGTTCCCTTTGCCACACGATATATGTCGTCGGGCTCAAGGCGATGTGGTCATCCCTATTACAGTCCGACCTCTTTCTCGTTTCAGTGAATCCGACCAACACCGGATTATCTCATAATCCTCGTCGCATGGCCATGCTTATACCAGTCGGATCACACACGAGGGGCCCAAAGTATATCTCTCCTCAACGGAGGGGCAAATCCCATCTTGCTCAACCATGTCTCGCAGCATGGGTCTGGCTGACAAGCCCGTAACCTACCTTTATAACTACCCAGTTACGGAGTAGCATTTGGTCGGCCCAAAGCAGGTCGATCACCATCCCGAGCACATGCGTCAGCTCAGGTCCGAGGACACAGAACGTATGTGTATTAGAGACTCACAGATGACCTATCGCTGTGTCTCATAGCGGGTCTATCCAATCCGATATCCATCCTAGCTCGGAACCAGTCACCTCGGATCCGACCTCGGATCCTGATCAGATCCATGCAGTTTGGAAGCATCACATGTTTCATGGTTAGTGAGACAAAACCATCCACCGTATTGCATGCTTGTCTAGTCCGACGTGTGCCCACACGTCACTCACGACTAGGGACCATTTAGGACGTATCATACAACACAAGATCTCACAGACAAGTCATGTACTTGCCAACAAGTATCATCGATAACGTCCAAGGACTACATCGGTTCATAAACACATCGGAAATATCATCATACATGATTGCCTCTAGGGCATACCTGCAACAGTCTCCCACTTGCAGTAGAGTCAATCAAACAGGCATCGTATGCCCATGGCTCTAATATGCCCCTCTTGCTTGGGTTGCGGAAGCGGCTTAGTCAATGGATCTGCAACATTTGCATCCGTGTGAATTTTGCATAACTCTATATCACCATTCTTTACGATCTTACATATCAGGTGATATTTCCGATCTATGTGTCTGGTCTTGTGGTGGTTCCTTGGTTCCTTGGCTTGTGCGATGGCACCAGAATTATCACAATAAAGGTCCAACGGTTTTACCGAGGTTGGGAAAACACCAAGATCATGCAGAAAGTTCCGGATCCAAACACCTTCCTTTGCAGCTTCACAAGCCACAATGTATTCGGCTTCTTTGGTAGAATTGGCCACCGTATCTTGCTTGGAACTCGTCCAGCTCACTGCTCCTCCATTCATGATGTACACGAATCCGGACTGTGATCGACAATCATCTCGGTCGGTTTGGAAACTAGCATCGGCGTAACCCTTTACGACGAGCTCTTCCTCACCTCCATAAACTAGAAACATTTCCTTAGTCCTTTTCAGGTACTTTAGAATATTCTTCACCGCTGCCCAGTGACTCTCACCTGGGTTGGCCTGGTATCTGCTTGTTAAGCTTATTGCAAAAGCAACATCAGGCCGAGTACATGTCATGGCATACATGATGGATCCAATTGCCGAGGCATACGAAATCCGACTCATCCTGCTTCGCTCATTAGATGTTGTAGGACTCTGAGTCTCGCTTAGCCTTATACCATGTGAGAGCGGCAAGAACCCTTTCTTGGCCTCACTCATGTTGAACCGCTTCAACACTTTATCTATGTACGTGCACTGGCTCAAGCCGAGCAGTCTTCTTGATCTATCTCTATTGATCTTAACGCCCAATATGTATCCGCTTCACCAAGGCCCTTCATTGAAAACTTCCCATTCAATGATTCTTTGACCGAGTTCAGCATCAAAACATCGTTTCCGATCAGTAGTATGTCATCCACATACAAGATCAAAAATACTACCGAGCTCCCACTCAACTGCTTATATAAACAAGCGTCCTCTTCGCTTTTGATGAATCCGAGGTATGTGACAACCTCATCAAAACGAATGTTCCAGCTCCGAGATGCTTGCCTCAATCCATAAATGGATCTCTTGAGCTTGCATACCTTACCAACACTTGTCGAATTGACAAAACCCTCGGGCTGTATCATATACACATCCTCGGTTAAATTTCCGTGAAGGAAAGCCGTTTTGACATCCATCTGCCATATCTCGTAATCGAAATATGAAACAAATGCTAGTATGATCGTCACCGACTTTAGCATCGCTACCGGCGAGTAGGTCTCGTCGTAGTCAATTCCTTGAACTTGTGCATATCCTTTTGCGACAAGCCGAGCTTTGTGGATCTGAACATTTCCATCCACATCAGTTTTCTTCTTCAAGACCCATTTGCAACCAATGGTAGTGACGCCAGGTGGCAGATCAACCAAGTCCCAGACTTGATTGTGATCCATGGACTTTAACTCGGATCTCATGGCTCCCAGCCACTCCTCAGAATCCGGGCTCACCATCGCTTCTGCATACGTAGCCGGCTCATCGTTCTCCAGCAACAACACATCGCGCACTCTGCGCAATCTTTCCGACCTCCGTGGTTCCAGTGCCGCTTCCACCTCGGGTTCCTTAACAGACTCCGGTATGATAACATCATCAGCCGAGTTGTCCCCAAGTGGTTCCCGAACTTCGTCGAGTTGCACCTGCCTCCCACTGGCTTCCCATCCGAGAAACTCTTTCTCAAGGAAGACCCCGTTCCGAGCAACAAACACTTTGTTCTCTTCGCAGTTGTAGAAGCTATATCCCAAGGTTTCCCTCGGATATCCCACAAATATGCACTTATCCGACTTGGGTGTAAGTTTGTCCGACATAAGTCGCTTGACAAATGCTTCACAACCCCAAATCTTTAGAAAAGACAACTTAGGACTCTTCCCAGTCCACATCTCATGGGGTGTCTTGTCTATGGATTTTGATGGTACTCTGTTGAGTGTAAAAGCTGCAGTTTCTAGAGCGTATCCCCAGAATGACAAGGGTAAATCCGATTTGCTCATCATAGATCGGACCTGTCTAACAAGGTACGATTCCTCCGTTCTGACACACCATTCCTCTGTGGTGTACCCGGAGGTGTGAGCTGAGGTACTATACCTCAGCTTTTCAGATGATTATCGAACTCCTGGCTCATGTACTCACCTCCACGATCAGATCGTAGAAGCTAGATAGTCTTGCCGAGCTGATTTTCAACCTCATTCTGAAACTCTTTGAACTTTTCAAAAGTTTCCGACATGTGCCTCATCAAATAGATATATCCATATCTACTCAAGTCGTCAGTAAAAGTCACGAAGTACTGATAGCCACCTCTGGCAGTTCTGCTCATCGGACCACACACATCACTGTGTATCAGTTCCAACAGCTCGGACGCCCTCTCATAACTTTTTGCAAAAGGAGATTTAGTCATCTTGCCGAGGAGGCATGATTCACATGTCTCGAACGACCCAAAGTCGGACGAAGTTAGAAGCCCATCATCATGGAGCTTCTTCATGCGTTTTAGACTAATGTGTCCAAGCCGGCAATGCCAGAAGTATGTTGGATTTATCTCATTAGGCTTATGCCTCTTGACATTCATGTTATAGACAGGTTCAGATTCCAGATTCAAAATAAACAGCCCATCAACTATGGGTGCATAGCCGTGGAACATTCCATTCAAAGATATCGAACAACCATTGTCCTTTAAATTGAATTCATAACCCTGACTCACCAAACATGAGACAGAAATAATGTTCTGACTAAGTGCAGGAATGTAATAACAATTATTCAATTCGAAAATGAATCCGGAAGGTAGCTGGAGTTGCATCGTGCCGACCTCCAACGCAGCAACTCTTGCTTTGTTGCTGACCCTGATGTCAATCTCCCCTTGTGCCACATGCCTAGTTCTTACCAGCCCCTGCATCGAGTTGCAAATATGAACAACCGATCTGGTATCAAATACCCAAGAGCTACTAGGTATATCGACAAGGTAAATGTCTATAACATATGTAACAAGTATACCTTTGCCCAAAGTCTCACTTCCGGCCTTCTTGCCATGCTCGGCAAGCCACTTGCTACAGTTCCTCTTCCAGTGACCGGTCTCCTTGCAATGATAGCAAACGGTCCCTAAGTTCGGCCCTGACTTCGGCGTAGCGGCAGAGCTCGGAACAACTTCCTTCTCCTTGCCCTTTGCCTTAGCCTTTTTCCTGGACCAACTCCTTTTGAACTTGCCCGAGTTTTGCACCATCAACACTTGATGCGTGCCTTTCTTTATATCCTGCTCTGCCACTTTGAGCATCCCATGCAATTCAGTGAGCTTCTTATCCATGCCATGCATATGGTAGTTTGAGATGAACGTCCCATAGCTAGGCGGAAGAGAACTCAGAATTGTATCCGTGGATAGCTCATCACCAAGTGGGAAGCCTAAGCGTTCTAAAGCTTGCATGTATCCGATCATGTTTATCACATGTGGGCTCCGTGGATCACCCTCCTTCAGCTTACAATCCATCAAGGATCGCCAGACATTGAACCTTTCGGTCCTAGCCTGCATCTGAAACATGCTCTTGAGATTCTCGATCATATCGAAAGCCTCAACGTTTTCGAAATGCTGTTGCAAATCGGGCTCCATACAAGCCAGCATCAGACAGCTGATCTCCGTTGATTCATCAACGAGTTTCTGGTAGGCATTCCTGGCTGTGGCATTAGCATTCTCGGCAAGTTCATCTGGAAGTGGATTCTTTAGAACACGTTCCTTCTTATCATGCTTGAGAACAATGCTCAAATTTCTATACCAGGTGGTAAAGTTTGTTCCATTAAGTTTATCCTTTTCCAAGATTGATTTCAATGCAAAGTTGGGTTGACCAGGTGGTGCCATTGATCTACAACAGAAAACATGCAATCACTAAGCAATGTGTTTATGTAGAGTAAATCAAACCTAAACAGATATACTCCCACTGAAGTTAACATCCCTCTGCAACTTCCAGTGATCCAGGATCCGAGTAGTGCAATCCGACTAGTGAGCTTTAGCATCACTGCTAGCCGAGGTGACTATTCGGTAAGCAACTCCTTGCTAATCGTATCTGTATACGACTCCTATCGGTCGGGTTGGTATCTTATACCTCGGCTCCCGACCTCTTTTGCCACAAGGCCCAAAACCGTTTTGATAGCCTTGTCAAGTCAACCTGATGCAGTGCATGTCCGTGTCCGACAGGAACCCTTCAGTTCAAGGACACCTAGTAGCACCCCAATTTTATGAGCCCACTACTAGACGTACTTGACGTGCGAAGGTGCAACATCGGGGATGGCAATTTGCTTGATATTAATGAGGGATCTTTCTACCATTTTAACATGCATAGAAAACAAGAAGCACTATCAATCACAAAATAAACAAGTATTTTGTGAAATAGTATGGCTCCTTCATGGACGTCCGAGCACCAGGTCGGATCTCCTTCTTTGTCACGCCGGAACACTTCCTCAGACCTCCATCCGAGCATCGACTTGATCTCTGTCCTCCAACCACTACAACTAGTAATGAATTTTACAGAGAATCACAAGTCGACACTCAGGTCGTTATACATTATAATGATAGCACTTTGGCTCTTGCCGGCTGACAAATCATGACACGCAGGCCACGTATAATTTACACACATGCATCACATACAGATGAGCCATACTATTCACATCAAACCTGCAAAACAAAGTTATGCATAGAATCGCATTCTACCGGTTTGAGTGAACGTGTACGAAATATACTGCGCTACGCAAACGGCGGTCCCATCGATCTGTACTCCGATCACGCCGAATTTTCCGATCAGACCGATCTCATCGATCATCGCGAATCCGATTCAGATTTACGTTTCACCGTTAACCCCGATGGCGGAAACCGACTGGTAGGGGTAGGTTGTGTCACGACCTCATCGATTCCGATAGTCAGAAAACATAGCCACATCAATCCCCATGTGCAATTGATCTCATCAACCGTGCACATAGCCGATCTCATAAACGACAACAGATCTCATCTGCCGCCTCCACATATCAAATATGCATATGATCTGAATCCAAATCCTATAGCAGAGGCTCTGATACCACTGTTGGGTTCTACGGTAGGGGTGCGTCGACTGTAAATTTAAAAAAAATCCTACCCGCAGAACATCCAGGAACATGCCAACAGAGATGGATCACATATCATTACCACTAGACGCGCAGTGCCGTGCAACGGAAGTAGAGTTGTGGCAGCGCGTCTCTGGAGTCATGTCCTCCTCGTCGATCTCCCACGTACAGCCGATCACCAAGACCCACGAACAGATTCGCCGGAGTGGCGCAATTGCACCACCTCTAATGGTATCCGCGCGTGCAGGAGGAACGCCGTGCGGCGGACTGCTAGGTCTAATCGTACAGCCGGTGGCTCGTGGAGGTGGCTAGTTGCAACACATGCAAAACCCTAGTGACGACGCCAGAGCGACCAGCCTTGATCAGTGTGCCACACCTCCACTATATATAGGCATCCGTCGTGGGCCCAACACTTGGGCCTCGCACGGATCCTAAAGCCCAAAGTCTACTTGGTCACGATCCAAGTCCAGCTCGGATCACATCCGACCAGTGTCCTTGGATCCGACCTCGTAGGTTCCTTCCCTTAAGTGCGCGACCCCTTAGGTTCAAGTCGGCTTGGTCACAGGTCGGATCACCTCTGACCTGCTCGGTTGGTAGCGGCCTCTAGCAAGGCGTGTCGACCACCAAGCAAACTATGAAGCCGGTTGGCGAACCTATACGTCACACTTCCGTTCCCTTTGCCACACGATATATGTCGTCGGGCTCAAGGCGATGTGGTCATCCCTGTTACAGCCCGACCTCTTTCTCGTTTCAGTGAATCCGACCAACACGTCGGATTATCTCATAATCCTCCTCACATGGCCATGCTTATATCAGTCGGATCACACACGAGGGGCCCAAAGTATATCTCTCCTCATCGGAGGGGCAAATCCCATCTTGCTCAACCATGTCTCGCAGCATGGGTCTGGCTGACAAGCCCGTAACCTACCTTTATAACTACCCAGTTACAGAGTAGCGTTTGGTCGGCCCAAAGCAGGTCGGTCACCATCCCGAGCACATGCGTCAGCTCAGGTCCGAGGACACAGAACGTATGTGTATTAGAGACTCACAGATGACCTATCGCTGTGTCTCATAGTGGGTCTGTCCAATCCGATATCCATCCGAGCTCGGAACCAGTCACGTCGGATCCGACCTCGGATCCTGATCAGATCCATGCAGTTTGCAGCATCACATGCTTCATGGTTAGTGAGACAAAACCATCCACCGTATTGCATGCTAGTCTAGTCCGACGTGTGCTCACACGTCACTCATGACTAGGGACCATTTAGGACGTATCATACAACACAAGATCTCACAGACAAGTCACGTACTTGCCAACAAGTATCATCGATAACGTCCGAGGACTACATCGGTTCATAAACACATCGGAAATATCATCATACATGATTGCCTCTAGGGCATACCTCCAACACGAGCACCCCCTGATCCATGACTCCGTCAGTAGCCCCTGAACCGGTCTTCAAGCCGAGGACGTTCCTCGGTCCCTCTGAGCTTCTCTTTGTTTTCGGTCTTGCAAGCTGGTTCAACCTTACACAATTTCCGAAGTAATTTCATATTGGACGAGGAGTCGTATACCTCGAGTATCCGAGGAGACTTTTTTGAACAAGGTCCAAGACACCATTCAATGTTCTCATAAGGAGAACGTTCCTTATTCGGGGAAATTCTCGGATTCGAAGATCCCTCCTACAAATAGTGCTATCTTAACGATGAAGTTCCCTGCTCGGTTTTGAGCGGCGACCCGGCCCTACTCTGACAACTTTTGGCTATTTTGACAAACGTGTTGTCGCCTCAAGGGTACTTACAATGTGTCCGCGCGACCCATGGCCCCACCTTCGAGACATCCAACCAGGAATGTTTATCGTGGCCCAAGACACGCGTGGTGGTATTGTTAATTGCCCCCTCGATTCTTGCGTCCGTTTAACACATGACGCCTGGGGAACATGCGGGATTTACTCCTGGAGACTCAAACGTCCCATCGAAGATTTCCCAAATTTCTCGCATAAAAAGGATGGGGGAACTAGACAGAGCGATTTTATATCCCTTGCCGTCAAGCCAGCTCTCACCTCTGCTCTCATCGAGCGATTTTCTTGACCCTCACCGCATCGAGGAATCTGCTTCCATGGCTTCGGCTGCTGGTTCGTCCTCGCGCTCCTCCGGCCTCCTCGAGGGAGAGTGGAAAAGTTGCACCGTGGCTCAGGCCCAGTTTGATCGCCTCGTGGAGTTTGGTTATGTCCCTCCTCCGCAAGTGGCCTTCCCCCATTTGGGGCTGATCGCAATCAATGGCGACTTCATCCAGGATCCCTTCCCCCGGCCCGAAAAGCACGAGCGGGTATGTTTCGTCCCCTTTTTACTTAGGGGCTTGGGGTTTCCAATTCATCCTTTCCTGAGGGGTTTATTGCACTTTTATGACCTCCAACTCCACCACCTCTCGCCTAACTCGATCCGGCACATAGCCTACTTCGTCATCCTACGCGAGGCCTTCCTCGGGTGCCAACCACATTTCAAACTATGGTGCCATTACTTTTGTGTAGTGCCACATCGCCGAGGAGGCAGCTTGTCGGAGTGTGGTGGAGCCAAAATCTGTAAGGTGGTTGGTGCTCGCTACCTTGACGGCACCCCCGAGGAATCAAGGGATCATTGGACCGAGGAGTGGTTTTATCTACCCGACGTTCCTCTTAATGATCCTCCTTGGGAAGGGCTTCCACCTTTTTCAGCCTCCCCTCCTCAGAAAAGGTACAACTGGTGTCCAAGGACTCGAGCGAGAGAGGGGACGCAAACGGTGATCAGGCTTGCACATCAGGTAGCCGTTCTCCGTCATCATGGCTTGACGTTGCCCGGCGTTATGGCAATAGCACTCCTGCGAGGAGTGCAGCCATTACAATAGTGCTACCACCCTTTGTGGGAATACAACGGCGCCAGCGACTCGACTTGCGCCATCCGAGGTGAGTTCCCCGGGTGCCACACGCTCGCGCAAATGCTTGCGTCGATGTTTAAGGGCGAGGAGTCAGATTTCGTCAAAGGACCGAAGCACGATGGCTTCTCCTCCCACAAACCTCCCCGTGCGGTGAGTTTTTACAACCATCAATTTTTCCTCTTAGAACAAAGTATATAACTGCCGGATTAGCTTTTTACTTCGTCCGAACAGGGCTAGGGACACTGGTCAACAAAGCTGGAGTGCCCGGCTCCTCAACCGGATATCCCTCGAGATCCGGAATGCACGCGCGGTCTAGCCGAGGACCCACACATCGACATTGTCTTTCGCGACGGTGTGTTTTATCAAGAAGGCATCGACGATGAAGGAATCGCCATTGTCTTCGGCAACCCTGGCACGGTCTTGTATCGAGGCACCATGATGGGCAACGCCCGTTCTCCTCCAAGAACGCGGGCTGCTAGCGCAAGAGCTGCTCGAGTTCGGGGCGCATCGGCCCCTTCATCCGAAGAGGGTCGTCGGACCAAACGTCCGAGGCGGACCCCGGGAGCAGCAACTACCCGGAATGGAGCTGCTGCGAGCACTACTGGGCCGTCAATTGAAAGGAGAACAACCACCGAAGAGCAGGCGCCTCAAGGACTTCCTGCTTCTCCTCGGTAAGGAAAGCTTCCTCATGTGGTCTATTCCTTGGTCGAGGAAATCAAAAACTTATCCATCTCTACCTTGCAGGGCCCACCATGCTGCTGCAGGTGCTATGCCCACACCTCCACCGACGGAACAACCAACAGCTCCTCCTCCTCTGACGACGACTTTTGGTGGTGTCCGCGGCACGGCCGAACTAGAATCCTCAGCGGTATCTGCAACTCAATCCGAGATCGAGAGCGCGCTGCGTTATAGGGAGAAAAAGACCTCTGTACACAATTGAGTTTTTACAACTCAGCTGTGGGAAGCTCTTCGGGCGGTGGGTGTGCATGTCGATGCCATCGGCTTAGGTCTTAAGAACATTGCTGAGGTTTTTACTAGAAGCTTGGAGGTAAGATGTTTTATTTAACAAGAATCGCAAATCCCTCCGTCCCTTAGTAGCCTTCAAGGTTTGCCCCAAGCTAAGGTCCGGGCAGACCTGACATAGCATAAGGTCTTTTCAAAGAAAGATAGCTCGGCTTCCGAGGTGATAGAGACGCCAGAGAGTATCTCGGGTCAAAAGATAATTAACCGCAAAGTGCAGTAGCCCCCGAGACTCTGGTCGAGTGCTCGCACTCGTCCTAAGGATCGATAAACTTTTCTTGCATATAGTATAAAAACACGGAATTCAGTTGCCCCCAAGCCTTAGGTCGGGCACGAGTGGCTGACCTAAGGATCGACATGGTCAATTTATGAGACTGAATATTTCTTTCACAGGAGTCAACAAACAAAACCCAATAGTTATCTGATGAGTTGGCACTGGTCAAGGCCGAGCTAGAGAAATCGAGGAAGGAGGTTGAGCTTCTTAAAGAAGCTACCGGCCAGAGCGGTCAGCCCCCGACTGACTTTGCGAAGCTGACCGAGGAAAACAAACAGCAGGCGCTTGAGCTAGCACAGCTCAAATCTGAGCTGGCTGCGTCCGAACTTGCCTGATCTCTCCAAGAAGCTCGCCAACGGATCCGAACTTGGATGATCTCAGCATGCCAAGAGGGTGCTCGGCAAGCGTGGGCCATGCTCTAGACGCATTTTTCGACGCTTGAGCTCGAGAATGTTGCCCTCGTGGGACCCAAAGGGCCTGACGGCAAAGAGGTAAAGCCAGACGCCATGTTCGAGAAGGTCATGCCTTTTGCTCGGGCGACAGAGCAGGATTGCCGTTTGAAAAAACTTCTTAACGGTGTGGAGAATCCTCCAATGTAATGACAAATTTTATATCCCGAATATGAATCCGGTGTTGCTCAACCTGTGTATGCCGATACATACGTTAACCAGCCGAGGAGTACACCTGGTATCAACCCCGTCTTGGGGGATTCCTTTGTAGTGCAAGGCAATCCCGGCCTATAGGTCTAAACATAAGCGAAACAAGGAGAGAGTATTTTTGGTGTGGGAGATCCTCCAACGGTTCCCACACCATGTCACTGACTTTACAAGTGTTAATTTTTCCTTTGCCTCATCAATTTTCTGAGGAGTACCTTCCTTGCTTCCAACAGCACGTAACCTCAAGGGTATTTTAATTTTCACTTCCTTCGTGCCGACCCATTTCGTGTGTTGTGACTGCTAGCTTTTGGCTTCACCCACCTGAGATACTTGACCAGGGTAACCCTAGAAGTAACAATCACAGAGGTGCTCCCGTTACGCCCTTAGCCGAACATGCGGAAACGTAAGGGGTACACATAAGAGCCAGGCAACCCAGCTCGGCAAAAAGTCGCAAGTCAAAATTGTTGCATATAATGGCTTAAAACGAATCGTGGAAGGGTTGTCCTTTATCATGCCTATGATGCAATACAACTATGTTGAGTACTTTAACAGTGCTCAAATTTTTATTTCCGAGGTGCTTTAACAGCCCCTGGTGAGGAATGGCAAGTGATGTATGGTCATGAACCATATCGTTACTGCCAATTCAGAACAAGGGCATTAGGAAAGAACAAAAGTTAATAACTGGCAGAATATTGAATCTAACTTTGTCTATATAAATCCTAACTAGTTCTAATCATAAAAATAAGGGAAAATAGAAAGTAAAGAGTGGCTAGCCATAAAAACGTCGCAGAAGGGCAGCGTTCCAGGGGTTCGGCTCCAGTCGCTTGTCCTTGGCATCTCGGATCCGATATGCCCCTCCAGTGAGCATTTTGTCGATGATGAATGGTCCATCCCAAGATGCCGACAACTTGTGCTTACCAGTTTTGTCGGGGTGTAGATGTAGAACCAAATCACCGACGTTGAAAGCTTTTGTTCGAACCTCGCGATGTTGGTACCGCTGCAGCTACTGCTGATAGAAGGTGGATCATGCTTTAGCCACATCCCTCTCTTCATCCAGGGCGTCAAGGTCGTCCCGGCGACTCTGCTCGGCTTCTTGTTCCTCATACAAGCGTACCCGAGGTGTGTCTTCATCCAGGGCGTCAAGGTCATCCCGGCGACTCTGCTCGGCTTCTTGTTCCTCATACAAGCGTACCCGAGGTGTGTCGTGTATGAGACCACTTGTAGAATGGCTTCAGTGCCATACACCATAAAGAACGGTGTGTAACCAGTGGCTCTGTTGGGGGTTGTACACAAACTCCACAGCACGGAGTCAGGCTCCTCGACTCATTTGTTATCGGCCTCTGTGAGAGATCGGACCAACCGTGGTTTTATACCCTTTAAGATCAGCCCATTTGGCTTCTCCACCTGCCCGTTCGTTTGTGGGTGATAGACCGATGCGTAATCAAGCTTAATGTTGTCTTGAGCACACCATGCCTTTACCTCATCGGCCGTGAAGTTTGATCTGATGTCCGTGATGATACTGTGGGGCATCCCATAATGGTCTACCACACCCGAGATGAATTTGATCACGGGCTTTGCTTTTGCCGAAGCCACAGGTTTTTGCCTCAATCCACTTGGTGAACTTGTCGACCATCACCAGCAGATACTTTTTGCCGGTTTGACTTTTACAAAGTGGTACGACCATGTCAAGCCCCCAGACCGCAAATGGCCAGGTGATTGGGATTGTTTTTAGTGCTGTCGCTCCTTTTAGCGAAGAGCTGACATCTGGCACACTTGTCAACCAAGTCTCATGCATCTACTCGAGCTGTAGGCCAATTGAACCCAGCTCAGAATGCCTTGCTTACCAAGGTCCGAGGAGCTGCATGATGCCCACAGGTGCCCGAGTGAATTTCTAATAGGAGCTGCTTTCCTTCCTCTTCGGAGATGCAGCACTGGAGGACGCCAGTGACGCTGCATTTGTAAAGTTCTCCTTCATGAACTTTATTAGCGGCAGATCGTCGGATGAAGCGTCGTGCATCCGTCTGGTCTTAAGGGTAATTCCTTGTGCGTTAAGTATGCAAGGAGAGGTTCGGTTCATGGTGCGATTACTGCCATAATCTCATGGGCCAAAGTGGTTTCTTCAAGCTCCGAGCCCCCAACTGTGTCATCGTCCGGCTCTATGGTGGGTGTGATGACCTCCTCGGTGGTTGGCTCGTCAGTTGGTTTGTCGGGCTCGGATTCACCTTTCCACTTGATGGATCGTTGGAACAGCTGTTCCAGGAAGGTGTTCGGGGGCACGAGTTCACGTCGTGCACCCATCCTTGCCAGCGCATCTGCAACTTGATTGCTGTCTCGCAGGATGTGATGGAACTCCAAACCCTCGAAACGAGCCGATATGGTTATTACTGCATCCCGGTAGGCTGACATTTTTGGGTTCTTGGTGTCAAAATTGCCATTTATCTGGGAGATCGCGAGGTTGGAATCGCCTCGGACTTCCAGACATTGGATACCCATGGAAACTGCCATCCGAAGCCCATGGAGCAGTGCCTCGTACTCCGCCGCATTGTTGGAGTCATTGTACATGATCTAGAGTATGTACTTCATGGTGTCGCCAGTGGGTGAAATGAGAACCACCCCAGCTCCAAGTCCAGCGAGCATCTTAGAACCATCGAAGTACATTATCTAGTTGGAGTAAGTCGTGTGCTCTTTAGGGAGCTTGACCTCCGTCCATTCTACAATGAAATCAGCCAACACCTGGGATTTAATAGCCCGACGTGGTCGATAGAGGATTTCAAAGGGAAGGAGCTCAATGGCCCACTTCGCAATGCGGCTTGTGGCATCTTGGTTGTTGATGATGTTGTTAAGCGGTACCTCGGAATCCACGGTTATCGAGCATTCTTGAAAATAGTGCCGGAGTTTCTGAGAAGCCATAAAAACTGCATAGGCTATCTTCTGGTAATGTGGGTACATCATTTTACACGGGCTGAGTACCTCAGAAACGTAGTACACTGGTCTTTGCACTTTTAACTTATGCCCATCCATGTCGCGCTCAATGACTAGGACGGCACTCACCACTTGATTAGTTGCTGAGATGTATAGCAGCATTGGCTCGCTAGGGTGAGGAGTGGCTAAGATGGGATTAGTGGCCAATAGGGTTTTGATTTCCTCCAGAGCCGAGCTGCCTTCGGGTGACCACTTGAAGCCCCCGGTCTGCTTAAGCAGCCGATAAAGGGGTAGTGCCTTTTCCCCGAGGTGGGATATGAACCGACTCAAGGAAGCCATACATCCTGCCAATCTCTGAATATCCCTGAGCTCGGTAGGTGTTTTGAGCTTTGCTAGTGCCCTGATTTTGTCGGGGTTTGCCTCAATCCCTCGTTGAGAGACAATGAATCTGAGGAGCTTTCTGTATGGGACGCCAAAGACGCATTTTTTCGGGTTTAATTTGATGTTATATGCGCGAAGGTTTTTAAACGTCTCGCACAGGTCATCAATTAGTTTGTCCGCCTGCCTGGTCTTGACAACCACATCGTCCACATATGCTGGTAAGTAGCGCCAGCGTTTTTGAGCCTAAAAGGCATAGTGTTGAAGCAAAACGGGCCATATGGGGTAATGAAGGCAGTTGCCTCCTGGTCGGATTCCTTCATCTTGATCTGATGGTATCCCGAGTATGCATCCAGAAAGCATAACAGGTCATGCCCAGCCATTGCATCGACAATCTGGTCAATCCGAGGTAAAGGAAATGGGTCATTTGGGCAGGCCTTGTTGACATCCTTGAAGTCGACACAACGGCGCTAGGACTTGTCCTTTTTCGATATCATAACTAGGTTTGCCTACCAGTCTGGGTGTTTAACTTCTTGGATGAATCCAACTTCTAGTAGTTTGGCCAATTCTTCTCCCATGGCTTGCTGTTTGGGTTCAGAGAACCTTCGCAGGGCCTATTTGACTGGTTTAAATCCATCAATGATGTTAAGTCTATGTTCGGCGAGGTTCCTCGGAATGCCTGGCATGTCGGAAGGGTGCCAAGCAAATATGTCCCAGTTTTCCTGCAGAAAGCTGCGGAGTGCCTCGTCCAGCACGATGTCCAGGCTAGTTCCCATAGAGGCTGTCTTAGATGGGTCTTCAGGATGGACCTGGAACTTTACAATCTCATTGGCTGGTTTAAACGGTGTTGACTTGGAGGGTTTATCGAGAATAACATCGGCCCTGTCAACTGTCGCCCATAGCTCGGATAATTCCTCGGCCGCTAGGGCCTCGGATTCTGCCTCGAGGGCTAGAGCTGTCGTCTTATGCTCGGCTCTGAACGACCGATCGGGGTTGTTGTTTACCGTAATCACACCATTTGGCCCTTGCATTTTTAATTTCATGTATGCGTAATGGGGAACAACATGGATTTTAACAAACGCGGGTCGCCCGAGCAACGCGTGGTAGCCACTCCGGAACGGGACTATGTCAAAGGTTAATTCTTTGACTCGGTAATTGTTGGGCGATCTGAACACTACGTCGAGCGTAACCTTTCCGGTGCACCGTGCTTCTTTTCCGGGGACTATACCTTTAAAGGTTGTCCTGCTCGGCTAGATGTGGGATCTGTTGAACTGCATCTTTTGTAAAGTATCCTCATAGATGAGGTTGAGGCTACTGCCACCGTCCATCAAGACCTTGGATAGATGATAACCGTCGATGCTAGGGTCGAGGACGAGAGCCGCAACTCCTCGGGTGTGAACTCCCATCGGTTGATCTTGATGATCAAAGGTGATCGGGACATCGAACCAACTATTTTCCAATACCTGTGCACACTCAGCGTGGTAGACCTCTTGAAGAGCCCTTTTTCATTGATTTCTTGAGGAATGGGTCTCATATATCATGAGGACATCCCTGACCTCAGACAGGTACTGTCCTTGATGATGGTTGATAGCTACACCCTGGCTTGCCCGAGTGCCGGGGTTATCGAGGAGCTCCACCCCTCCTTTTGCCACATGCTTAACGACCCAACAACTTCTGAGTTTGTGGGTGGCCGGCTTATCCGAAGAGGTGGAGTGGATTGCGCATGGTTCGTCAAGTATAGTGTCTAGTTGCGATTTAACTCCGCTACTATTCGACCGACTCTTCTTTCGCGAGGTCACTTCATCATTCTCGTCGATGTTGGCATCTTGGATCGTCGGCTGCGGCGTGGGTGCCTGCTTTCTTCGCCCGCTTTGGATGGTTCCGAACTAGGGTTCTGATGCCATTGATTGGCCATCCAGGCATCCTCCATGGCACAATATTTTGTTACTATGTCGAAAAGTGTTGGTACCATGGATAACGGGTACCCACTAACCTCCTTCACACGGGCCACCCCGACTTGTTGCCGGGAACTCTTTGAGGAGGGCGGCTCAACCGAAGGATCATTGGGGTTTCCCCCGCAGGGATCCCAGCAAGGCTAGAGCCTGGGCGCCCCCAGAGCGAGCCCCGACAAGGCCTCACCCTTACCTCAACTACTCCACCAAGCCAAAAGATGACGACGTTGCTCGAACATCGTTTCCCCTGGGAATGATCGAGTCTCGTAGCAATCCCCGGGAACAACCACTTCGCCTCGGGCCGAGCCCGACCCATTAAGGAGACAACTCCGCAGAAGCCTTGTCCCGTGGCTGAGCAGGCCGCAAAACTTTATTGCCAAGTGGCCTGCGGTGCACCCCCTCTCTCTAGACGGTGGCAACGCATTGCACACCTCCACCACAACTCGGCACCTGTCACGGTGCGTGTCGCAACGATAAGAGGAAGGTAGAAACTTGCAGCGATGATGGGACGTGTGTTTGTTCCCGGACTCGCCATAGAAGAACACCTGCCATCGCATTTAATGCGGTAGGTGTAGTACCCACACTATAACTTTGATATCCCCAATGCTGCCTCTAGCAAATGTGGTAATCCCTTGGCATATAAAAGGAGGCCCAAGCTAAGGCACTGGGGAGGGGATTCATTCTGAGGGAAAAACCCTAAGACTAAGGTAGGATAGACACCAAGAAGACCCGCGAGCTCCCTTCCCAGGACTTGCAACACCACTCACATTGTACTCATCCGCCACTCAATCCACCAAACAAGCAGGAGTAGGGTATTACGCACAATACGGCCCGAACCTGGGTAAAATCTCCTCGTCTCCAAATCCCTCATTAGCAAGGGGTTGTAGTAGCATCTGTGTTTGCCGCGCCACCTCCGAACCAAAAAAGGGTGCAGTCTCCTGCCCCCAGGTGTCGCAAGTGCCCTCGAGCACGCACCCGACAGAAAGTTCAGCAAACGTCTTCAGACGCTGTCGACAGATTTCTCTCCTAATCCCGTCGTCGTAGACATTGTGATGGAATGCCGCTATGGCCTCTTGGTCTGAGCAAGCCAGAATTTCATTCTTTATGAATAGAAAGCGAGTCCAGAACTGCCGAGTCGTCTCGTTTGCCCTTTGCATGACGAGGGCTAAATCCTAGATGTCGGTTGGACCAGATTTATCGGGGCAGTACTTGACATGGGTGGTGGGTGGAAGTAAAAATTTCAACCCGATCCGATCTAACATCGGTTCCTTAGAAAAGTTTTCCCGAGGTCAATCTAATGTCGGGCCTGTTCCTTTGTGCAGGGCCTGGCTTGCCCGGCAACCATACCGTGTCATCGGATCCGAGCTCCAGGCTTGGTCCGACAAAGAGTAACTTCCGTCCCAAGCCGAATAGAACATCGGTGCTTGGGCGGAGTTAGCCTGTTGTTCCTCCGTCAGATCTATCATCATGGGGAAGGACACCACAGCAAGGTCTAACTCATCGAGCTCGATGTCTCGATGGGGGGTTGGAGTTTCGATCCTCTCTGGTTGTTCAGCTAATCCGAAGTTGGTTGTAGAGGCTGCACCGGCGCCGATCTAATCATCGGCTTCTGATGCCATCGAGCCGCTTCGACTACCCAGAGGGACCTGCATGGGCCACCAGTGATGGAGCTAAATCCGGCGGATCTCAGGTAGGGGTCCTGATCGGGTAGCCTTGGCTAGATGGTAATAAAGACGGAAGGGACATAGGTGCTTACCCAGGTTCAGGCCCTCTCGAAGAGGTAAAACCCTACGTCCTGCTTTGCTTGTATTGATTGTGGATGGGGTACAAAGTACAGGTGATCTACCACGAGATCGAATCTAAATGAATCTGTCCTCTACATCCCTGGCACCTCGGCTTATATAGATACCGGGGGTGCCTAGGGTTACACATAAGTCGGTTGCGCCTAGGGGTAAATGTGCCGATGACTATTTCTATGTCTTGGAGTCGGCGCCAAGTCTTCGGGTCCTTCCTTCTTGGTGTTCTTGGCTCGGACGAACGAGGCCCACCAGTTGATGGGCTTAGGGGGTCTTCCACCCAGCTCACAGGTTGGGCAACCGACACGCCGAGCATCCCCTGATCCATGACTCCGCCACCTCCAAATATACTTAATGCCCCTTTAACAGGCGCGTTCATCATTTTCACACTGATCCTCGGATTCGAGGATCTTTCCAGCGTAGGGCTGCCTTAATGGTGAAGAGTTCCCGCACTTGGATAAGGACGTCGGTCCGGTCGCGTTCTGACAACTTTGACCAGCCCGAATCGTCACCTCGCGCAGCAACAATGTGCAGTCATTTCAGAGGTCATTATAACGTGCTTGCGTGGCTCGAGGCCACCACTATTGGCACGTCTAATCAATAAAGTGATCGTGCCCAAGATATGTTGCGGCACCATGAATCGCTCCCTCGATCCCCGCGTGCGCTTAACGAACATCGACTGGGGAACTTGCGAAATTACTGCCATGCGTCGTGCTTATTCCACGTTTTAACTTGCCCATAAAAGGCCGAAGGTGAGAGGGGGCTAGCTTTACGCTTCCAATTCCTTCTGCCTTCATCGTCTTCCTCAAGCTCCAGCGCCCAGAAACCCGAGTCCAAAGAATCTCCAGTCTTCCCCTCTCCCGCCGTTCTCAATCGATGGCCGGAGAAAGTAGTCTCATTCCGCCGGCGAAGCCCCCAAAGGGCGGCTAGAAGGTGGCCTCGGGGAGCCAGCAGGCGACCGCGGAGAGCCAGAAGGCCCCCAGCACGAGGGGACTGTGGCGGTGCTCCACCGTCACCAAGAAGAATATCACCACGCTTCGGGACGCCAGGTATCTTCCATCGTCCGAGGTCGCCCCGGCCCGCTCTGCTATCACCAAGGGGCTGGTGGGTCCCTATTCTGTTAGGGTTCCTCAAACACGTGCTAGTGAGCGGGTTATTTTCATATCCCATCTCCTTCGGGGCTTGGGTTTCCCCATTCACCCCTTTCTCCGAGGCCTCCTCCACTTCTACGGTCTTCAACTTCACCACCTCGGGCCCAACTCCATTCTCCATATCACCTGCTTCGTGACTTTCCGCGAAGCGTTTCTCTGTTGCGAGCCCAATTTCGCACTCTGGCTCAAACTTTTCTGCATCAAGATGCAGATGAATGATAACGAGCCAACCGAGTGCGGGGCGGCGATGATCAACAGAATTTCGGGCACCTGGTGGCTGAAGGGGAAGTTCCTCGACACCGTGAAGAATTGGCAGGAGGAGTGGTTTTATATGGCCGACGTGCCATTGGCCAACCACGACCGAGATGGGATTGGCACTACCTTCACTGCCACCCTTCTAGCAAGGCTCCTTTCCTAGAACCCCAAGAACATCACTTGGGCAGAGACTGAGGAGGTGGCGAGGCTCATGGAGAGGGTGGACCACTTCATCAAAAAAGGGGTCACCCTGGTCGATGTGATGTATGCGGCATCCAGCCCCTCCAAGCCCGCGCTCACCCCATGTGGGAGTATGCCGGGGAGGGGGATAACACTACAATTCTCTGAGGTGGCTTCTACGGGAAGAAAACCATCAAGGAGATTCAATCCCTCTTGTTCAGAGGGAAGACCGAGGAATTCAAGGCCGGCGTGGACGACGTCGGCTACTGGCTACACGGCCAGCCGAACCAGGTTTGACTCCCTGTTCCTCTTTTCATTTTTAGGTATTTACTTGGCAAAATCAAGCCCATCAATTTCCTCTGCTTTGATCTGCTGCAAAAGTGGTCCGACTTCTCGGTTGGAGTTAAGTCACCGCCCCCCCAGCCCGAGGACCCAGTGGGCCCTGTGATGGCTCAATTACTGGCCGTGGATGAGTCCTCGGCCCCGGTCAAGGCCAAGCGCACCAAGGCCTCCGCTGGCGTGGTCATCCGAGGCAACAGCGCCGAGCCCTCCGACAAAGGCGGCCAGGGTTCGGATGCTGAGTCCAGCATCGGGGACCAGCATGAAGAGACCAGTGGTCCACCGCTGCAGCCGGGTATCGGGTGGATGAGCGTGGTGTCCATCTCGGACACCGAAGAGCCGCCTGTCCCATCCAAGGTCGTCAAGCGCCAGAGTATGCAAGACGACCAGGCACCCAGTCAAACTGTGGCGCCCATCGACCAGGCTCCCAATCCAGCCCGGGAGCCTGCAGAGGATTCATGGCCCTCGGACCGGTCTCCTCGGGTTAAACCTCGACCACAGAAGTAAGTTTTTTACAAACCTCGGTTTTGCGATGCACTTCAGTATCTAGTTTTTTTCACAGGAACCCACGATCCATCATGGATGAGGTGTCTTCTCCTGGTCCGAGACCTACCTCCCATGCTAACACGGAGGTTCCTCCCATCATCCCGGCGGTAGAGGCTGCTGCCCCCTTATCCAGGCTGGGGCAAAGGAAGGGGAGCCCAATCCTATGCCCCCAATGCTCCATATTGGGGGCGAGACCGACGTTGCCGTGGCCGAGGTCGATACCTCGGCCCCCGGTGACGAAGACATCGACCGGAGTGGAGATCACTCTCCGGTTCATTAACAGAGGCCGGATGCCAGCCCAGCCTCCTCTGCCCATGTGGTTCTAAACCCACACGAGCAGCCACCTGTCTCCCCACCTCCCTCGGCCGAGGACGGCGCGCCCGAGTCATCGGCGCGGCCCCCGGTGACTTCCGAGGCCGAGCTGGTGAGGCGCCATCAAGAGGTGGAGGTGGCCTTGACGAGCTCAGCCCTCCTTCCTGAGCAGTGCGCCAGCTTCCTCGCCGTCTCGAGCCGATTTTGGTCCCTCGAGGTTGGGGTGATGGACATGTTCCTTGGCCTTGCCAAGGGCACAGAGGTACGCTCCTTCTTTTCCTTGCCCCTTGTTTTTGACCCGAGCATATCAATATACCCAGTAGCCCTTAGTGTGCTCATCGGTCTTGACGATCCGAGGACACCATGTTAGCAAGGAAAAGCGTGGATTAGGCTGTAACACTTCACCGAGGCATAGCTTTAGTAGCTGAAAATGATAAACTACAGGTCGGGCCCCCTAACGGAACTGCGGTTTGTAGTAACCCCCGAGCCTTAAGCCAGTTAGAAAAACTGACTCGAGGATCGTCGTATCATAAGATTTTTTTTTGCTTTGAATAGATTTTAACACGGTATCCATTAGTCCCCGAGACTCATGTTGGTTTTTGAAAGAAAACCGACGAGAGGATCGAATCGTAATAACCCAGGGAAAGCCTTAAACGCAGGAAACGCGAATATGCAGTAGCCCCCGAGACTCATGTTGGTTTTCGAGAAACCGACATGAGGATCGAATCACCTCGGCTTCGAGCCACTTTTTGCTAGGTTATTTTATACCTGTGGGTTTCGTTGTGCAGGGCACCACTTCCAACCTCCAGAAAACCTCGTCTGAACTGAGGAGACCAAGAGCAGACTTGCAAAAGTCGAGCTGGAGGTCCAGCAGGTCAAGGGGAGCTCTGAGGCGTCCCTTAGTAAGTAAACCGACACGTCTTTACTTCCATTCTATTTCCTTGGCTATCACATGCTCATGCCATTCTCTGTTTCTGTACAGGTGTGGAGCAGTGGATAACTGCCATTCAGGCCGAGCTGGACAAAGCTCATGCCGAGGCACAGGCTCTGAAGGAGAAGGCAGAGGAGAGTGCCGACCTGCTCTGTAAGGAGAAGGAGATCTGCAAAGCCGCCCAATCAAACGTGGCTGTAGTCGAGGAGGACCTCGTCAAGCGCGTCATGGAGTGTGACATGCTGAAGACCGCCAAGGAAGCTGATGCTGCCGAGATCGCGCACCTCGGTTGGGACCTACAGGAGGCCCAGTTCCAGGCGTCCTCTGCGAAGGAGGAGCTGCGGCAGGCTTCGGAAACTGTGTCCGGTAAGCCATATCTTCTGCAGTGTATCTTTGGAAATCGAGCGTTCCCGGAGATGACGCAAGTGTGGCGCTCTCCAGCTGCCTTTTCCGACCTACCTCATAGTGCCGAAGAGGCTTGTCGCCTCTATGGCGGTAGCCACGACGAGGCCCTCGAGCAGTAGCGGCTGTTTTGGCTTCAATTCCAGGATCCGATGCGCCATGTCGTCCTCAGAGATAAGCTGAAGCAGCTTCAGGAGCTGCAGAAACTGGCGCGGCCAGCGATGGAGCAGATTTTCAAGGTCCTATGGCAGGAGGAGCCCATTCGGACCACCTACTTTGAGCTGTCATGGCGCCTTCATGAGGGGCGTGCCCGGATCCGGAGGTGGCAGAAGTCAGCTTGCCGCGAGGGAGCTCGGCAGGCCTGGGTGGCTATGCAAGCGCACTTCCCTAACCTGGACCGTGAGCCAATCGCCAGGGTTGGTCCTGAAGACAGTGATGGGGAGGAGATCCTGCCGAACGTCCACTTCGAGCGGGTGATGCCATGTGCTCGGCTATCTAAGGCGGACTGCAAGCTGAAGACCATCATTGATAACATATGATGGACATTTGGCCCTTGGTATGCCGAGAAGTAAATTGTAAAAAACAATATTAAGTTCGACAAGCTACTTATTTATATTGCTTTTGTTTGGGCAAATTGAGTTTGCCTTTCTTGCTATTTTATTTTGACTTGATTTTGACGTTTGAACGCATAGTTAACCAGTCCTCGGCTTCTAAGTTAATTTCTTAGATTTTTCCGATATTAGCCCTTAGCCGATGTCTCGATGCCCGGAGGCGACTGTATCAGAAAACAAGGCAACCCAACTTATAGGGTCTAAACTTACGCTTGCCAGAGAGCATCTTTGTAATGGGAGGGTAAATAGCCCCCGGTTCCGGTTTGTTACTGCAGTAACCGAGCTGCTTGTCTACTGTGTCCTCGGCCATGCCGAGCACTGTGATGAAAGCAAGCAATATGACTTATCGAAAAGCCCTTTGTTTTACATAGGCAACCTTTATGGTTTTATTTTTCATACTTCCGACCTGCCGATCGAATTTGCGCATGTTGTGACAGTCAGCTTTTGGCTTCTCCCACCTGAGGTACTTTACCGGTTTATTCAGAAGTAACAATCACAGAGGTGCTCCCATTACACCCTTAGTCGAACGTGCGGAAACATAAGGGTAAACATAGGAGCCAGGCAATCCAGCTTTTGACCCAAGACACAAGTCAAAATCGATGCATATAATGGCATGAGGTTCGAGGAAGTTCTCGTCGGCTCCGTGGAGCACCTCGACATTTTAGTAATCTAGGCTACTTTTGCAGTCCCCGGGTACCTATATTGGCGCTTTATGGTGTCTGACAAGGTGTTTGACCCGAATATAATGATTTAGCTGTACCGATCATGATGGAATAAGACAATAAATGGATGAAGGGCATATACGAAGCCCACATCTGGGGTGTCTCTTTATTCAATTCCAACTAAGGTCGAGCCTAATGATCAAGCTAAAACAATAACTAAAAAGGAGTGCTAGAGGTTTACAGACCGCCTCAGCTGAGACAGCGTTCCGAGGTCCGAACTTCCGGTTTCATATCCAGCGTTGTCTGTATCGTCCCGCGTTCTCCACCTTTTCACATCCCTTGTCCAACCGAGGGTGGTTATGTCTCCACCTTCAAGCGTAGAAAGGTGCCTATCACCTCGTCTAAACCGAGAAGTGCGGCACATGGTTACTTTGACACTCGATGATATTGACCTGCTGCATTTAGTATCCCGAAGGGTACTGCACAGGTGTGGCTTTGGCCATGATGGGCCAAGGTTTGGGCCAGCCCTCGGTCAAACTCAACTAGATTATCCTGGTGGTGTTCTTGATGAGCACCCCAGGATCTGAAGAGGTAGTGACCGTTTTGCGGGGCGGTCCCCGGGTCATGGTGCGTGGGTACATTGACTTGTACCCAATTGGTGCCAGATATAGGTTTGATACCTTGTCTGGTTCTTGGTGTCTCGGTATTGCACCGTAGCTTGATGCTTGGGCTTCGAAGAACGTTGTTTTTTGGTGGTTTATCCGATGATGGGTGTGCTGCCCTGTATTGTATGTGCTCCACTAACCCCCAGGGAATTTTTAGTGCGAAATTGTGGTGCCGAGGAATGTCATCCTCGGAAACGCACTGGGGTAGTAGAGCGCGTATCCCTATTTAGGGTTTTGATTAGTCGGCTCCAAGGTGGTGTCCATCTGGTCCGCTGGGGGTGTTTGGCGTACGCCGAAGTCGTTGCCCGATGCACCCTAGTCGGGCCAGTGGCGCTTTGTGGGGCCAGGGTCGCTTGATCCGACCTTGCCCCTGGAGGCCTCCCCTGATGCCTGCACTTCGGCTACAAAAGCCGCGGTTTGCTCCTTCGTTAGAAGGTAGTGTTCTGTATTGCCGTTCACCGTTATGATACCCTTGGGTCCCAGCATTTTTAGCTTTAGATAAGCATAGTGTGGGATGGCATGGAAACAGGCGAAGGCCATTCTTCCGAGGAGTGCGTGATAGCCGCTCCTAAAGGGAACGATGTCGAAGTTGAGGTCTTCGATGCGGTAGTTGTTGGGTGTACCGAACACTATGTCCAGGGTTACCCTGCCCGAGCACTGTGCCTCTACACCCGGTATTATACCCTTGAATTTTCTATTACTAGGGTGGATCCGCGCTTGGTCTATACGCATCTTTTTGACGGTGTCAGCATATATGAGGTTGAGGCTACTGCCTCATGTCTACTACGCAACTTTATTCTTGTAGACTTTGTTGGGCCTCCAAGCGCAGAGTTTTGTAGGACAGCAGCAAATTTCCTACAAGTGGATGACCTAAGGTTTATCAATCCGCGAGAGGTGTAGGATGAAGGTGGTTCTCTCTCAAGCAACCCTACAATCAAATACAAGTAATCTCTTGTGTCCCAAACACACCCAATACAATTGTCAGTTGTATAGGTGCACTAGTTCGGCAAAGAGGTGATGATAGATGTGTAATATGGATGGTAGAAATAGCTTTTTATAATCTGAACAATTAAAAACAGCAAGGTAGCAGGTAACAAAAGTGGATGAAAACGGTGTCTCAATGCTTGGAAACAAGACCTAGGGTTCATACTTTTTCTAGTGCAATCTCTTAACATCATTAACATAATTGAACATCATGATAATCCCTCAAAGTGCATCAAAGAATCACTCCAAAGTTTCTATTCTATCGGAGAAAGTAGGATGAAATCGTGTAGGTAGCAAAACCACCTCAAAGTTGTCTTTCCAATCAATCTTTTGAACCACCCCCAAAGTGTCACAGATAGCCCTAGAGATCGTACTACGACAACACCATATGATACGTATCATTCAACCTTGATGCCTAGATTACCCCAATGTCACCATAGGTATCCACAAGTTAATACTAGACAAGCATCATGCAATCTCAAATCCAAAGTATTCAATCCAACATAAAGAAACTTCAAAGAGCAAGACTCATTTCACCACAAAAAGAATAGAGGGAGATGAACATCATAAGATCCAACTTTATTAATCAAGCTCATGCTACAATCAAGATCGAATCCATCAAGAACATGAGAGAGAGAGATCGAACACAAAGCTACTAATACATACCCTCAACCCCGAGGATGAACTACTCACACATCATCATGAGAACGGAGGAGAAGTTTGTGGTGATAGTGATGATGGAGATGTCCCCTGCAGCGTCCCGGCGCCACCGGAGGAGAGGGGGAAGGAGCCCCCTCCTTCTCCTTCTTCCTTGGCCCTCCGGGGAGAGAGGGAGCTATCCCCTAGATTGGATCTCTCTTTTGTCTTCTGTTTTTTGCTTCTGTTTTCTCGCCTTTCACCATTTCTTTTATAGCCGGAGATCCGTAACTCCGATCGGGCTGAAATTTTGAGCAGATTTTTATCCAGAAATTAGCTTTCTTGCAGTAAAAGAAGGGCATCAACTGACCTAAGGGATGCCCACAAGCCACCCCGATGCGCCCAGGGGGGTAGGGTGTGCCCCCAGGGCTCGTGGGGCCCTCGGGCACCATCTTGCGTTGATTCTTTCTCCCAAAAATCACATATATTCCATAAAAAATCACCATAAATTCCCATGGCATTTTTACCTTCCTAGATATTGATTTTCTGTAAAACAAAAAACATGCAGAAAACAGGAACTGGCACTGGGCACTAGATTAATAAGTTACTCCATAAAAATAATATAAAATTGCACGAAAACCATATATAATTGATGTAAATATAGCATGAATACTTCATAAATTATAGATACTTTGGAGACGTATCACTGCGTCCGTCCATAAGGACTTGGGTCAGATGAAAGCCATCAACGATGGGGTCGAGGACCAGGGCTACCATGCCGCCATGGCGGACACTGGTCGGGTGGTCCCGTCGATCAAATGTGATCGGTATTTTCGACCACGGGTTGTACCTAGGTTATGCGGGCTCTACGACATATACATCGCGGAGCGGATGCTTCCTCTCCTTTCTGGTGGCATGGGTTGCGTAGATCATGTTTACGTCTTTCACCTCGGGAGGGAACTACTTTCGGCCAACATTGCGGGCTTGGCTCTTGCCGTGGTTCTCGGCCATGACCTTCCCGGCTTGCTTGATCACCCAGCAATTCCGGTTGGTGTGATTGGCCGGTTTTTCATGGTTCCCATGGATGGCGCAAGGCTGATCCAATATCTTGTCCAGCTGCGAGCTGCCGCCTTTTCCTGCTTGGAAAGGCTTCTTCTTGTTGCCGCTGCCTTGGCGCTGATTGCCGAAGTCGGCGTTAACTTCACCATCCTCGGCGTCGCTATCACTCCTGTTATGACACTTGTTCTTTCTATTGCGCCGAGGCTTCCCGTTTCTGTCGCGCACCTCGGACGCGCCAGGATTGCTGCTCTGACCTCGCTTCCAAGCTAGCCAATTATCCTCCCCGGCACAAAATCTAGTCATAAGCTAAGTGAGATCAGCCATCATTCTAGGTTTGATGTGCCCTAGTTCCCTGGCCAACCACTCGTCGCTGATATTAGTTCAGAACGCCGCAATGGCCTCTACATCGGAGCAATCGACTACTTGGTTATTCTTCATTAGGAAATGGTTCCAGAATTTGTGCACTGATTTGCTGTCCCTCTATATAACGTGGGCCAGGTCATCGCAATTTGAAGGCTTAACATAAGTTCCCTGGAAGTTGGCCATGAATTCAGCCTCAAGGTCGTCCCATTCGCCGATCGAATCTGGCGGGAGACTATTAAGCCAATGGTGAGCTGATCCCTTCAGTTTTAACTGCAAATATTTGATAGTGTGGATATCGTCTCCACCCGCTATGTGGACTGCGAGGAAGAAATCCTCAATCCATACCAAGGGATCTGTAGTCCCGTCGTATTGGTCAATGTTTGCGGGCTTGAACCCCTCTGGGAACTGATGCTGCATGACCTCATCTGTAAAGTAGGCGGGGTGAGAAGCTCCTCAGAGGCGTGCGTTGGTGTGTCGTACATCTGACATGGATACACCTCGATTCCTGGTGTAATCACGCACATCGCCGTTCTTGGCCAGCCAAGCTAACTGTCCTGCCTGTCCAGCAGGTGGGCGTTGCTCGGATTGGTAGATCGACCGAGGTGGGTTCTCGGGCCGTAGAGGCCTTTTGTCCCGGGGGTCCGGCCTCGAGCCATCTCGTGGTGGATGTCGTCCACTTCTGCGATCTGGCACCTCGGCAACGCGCTTATCTATGCCGACTTGACGTTCGGTAATGCGGGGAGGTCAATTTTTAGTGGGACGATCGAGGTTCTCAGCCCACTTGCACCTGGATATGGCGTTGTCCTCGGCTGCTGTGTCCATCTCATCGAGCAAATTCGTTCGGAGGTGTGGCAATTCGTTGTTGGCCTCTATCTACCACAACTTAGCCTTGAGTGCCTCCTCAGCTTGGAGGAGCTCCTTCCACCGGTCATTGAGGTAGTTCTCTTCGTCTCCAAGACGTTGAGATGTGTTTTTAATCCTTTTGGTAGTGCTAACCAGCCTGAGACACAAGGTGTCATAATTGGCATTGCCGAGAGATTCATTTAAGACGTCGTCATCGTCGGGGCTGAGGCTTCTTTTGAGGTTATCGGTGGGGTTGTAGTCTTCCCCATCGTCGTCGTCGCCTCCCTTACCCCTGTCATTGCCTTTGCCGCCACCGCCATTGTTACTATTGCCATCCCCGCCTTTAGGGGGACCGCCGTCCCCGTGACTGGGGCTATCTCGTCCTCCATTCTTGGGGGTATCTACCATGCAGACATCATATGTGGAGGTTGCGGTCCATCGGCCTGTGTGTGCAGCGGCTGGAGGTGAGTTGTTCGTGGACTCTCCCATGTCGTCATCCATGTCAGTCGTCTTTTCAGAGACACCTGCGAGGATGTCGGTTAAATCTTCAATGTTGGCGACTAGGTGGGTGGAGGGTGGGTCGCCAATTCTGACCTCCCCTGGTTTTTTCCAGATCCGATCGTAAATTGAGTTTTGATCGTCTGAGATTGCGAGTTTCTAAATTCGATCTAACATCTCATTCAGAAGGGTCTTCTCGCTTTCAGCCATGGTCCGATCGAGTAGCGGGATTAGTTGAAGTTTTCTGAGATCTGATCCGACCTGGATCCAGGTTCTCCATCGAGAGCCAGACTGGTCGCCTGGTCATCTGGGATTGTGCTCGAATTCTGACTCAAGGTCGGATCCGAGGCATGGGTTTCGCCGTTATCCAGCGTCGGGGTTGACTCTAGGGTCTGGCCAAGCGTGTCATCGTTCTCCTTGACCTGGTTTGACACCCAGCTCGAAAAGACAAGGTCGCCGCAAGAATCCGCGACATACTCCAGGTTCCCGAATCTGACGATCCATCCTGGGGCATAATTTTCGATCTGGCCGAGATGGCCAGTCGAATCAGCGAAGAGGGTGATGGTGCCAAAGTCAAAGATCTGTCCTAGCCAAAAGGTCATGCCACAATCGACCTGATCGTCGATCTAGAGGCACGCCATCAAACTGCTTCGACTACTCAGAGGGACCTGCATGGGCCACCAATGATGGAGTTGAATCCAGCAGATCTCGGGTAGGGGGTCCCGAGCAGGTAGGCTTGGCACGATGGTAACAGGGACACAAGATTTTACCCAGGTTCGGGCTCTCTCGAAGAGATAATACCCTATGTCCTGCTTTGATTGTATTGATTTCGAGGGAGTACAAGTTACAGGTTGATCTACCGCGAGATCTATGTGTGTGTCAGGTGACCGTCTACGGGCCTCACCCCTCGGTTTATATAGAAACTGGGGGTGTACATAGGTCGGTTACATCTAGGGTAATCGTGGTGTAAACGATCTCTAAATCTTGGAGTAGGCGCCAAGTCTTCGGAAGTTTCCATCTTGGCGCTCCTGGGCCCGACAAATGTGGCCCACTGGTAGACTATCTTGGGGGTCCTCGGCCTGACCCACATGGCCGAGAAGAGACCTGATATGCACACCCTAGTCCAGGACACCATCAGCCCCCACATGTCGGGTAATTAGTTTAAGGCTAATTAAAGTGTTTAACGGTAACCACGCCACTAACAGTGGACCCTACTGTTAAATAACCTTTCGGTTAAAATATGACACTGACCAGTGGGATCCGCGCCCTAACTAACTTAAATAAATCTAGTTAAATGACCTGTTAAAATATGTGTCTATGACACCTGGGACCCACATGTCAGTTTGACTAGTCAGCAGTTGACTACTGACTAGGCTGCTGACTAGGCAGGGGCCCCACTTGTTATACTTAGTGGCTAGCCCACTGTTGATGACTAAAAGTATTTTAGATATTAATTTCAAATTAAAATAAATTCTAGTAATTCCATAAAATACATTAAACTTTGGAAATTCATAACTAATTCATACTACCTGAGAAAAATATAAATTATATATGAAAAATCATCACAAATATATGCTCTATCCAAATATGTCATTTTCATCTGTGAAAAACCACATTATAATACTATTGACCTATAAAACACTAATAGGCCAGTTTATAAATAATATTTGGAGTTGGGGAAATGCCTTTTGGTATATTCCCACTTCAATTAAATTGTGTAGCAATGCACTACATTACATCAGCACAACAATTTGCCATGCCATGCATAATTATGTTGCATATTAGATGCTCTATTATTTATTTACTTTCTGGCATTTGCTTCTTATCGGTAGATTCCAAGACCGCTGTAGAGTGCTACTATGCTTCAGAGGAGTTGATCCAGCCTACCGAGCAACAAGGCAAGCAAAACCCCTTGATCATTCCAGATATCGCCTATTCTTTATCTCTACTTCATGCATTAGTATCGATTTAGTTATTGTCGGTAGTTGTTCTCCTATTCCTATGCATAGCCTATTTTTGTCGCCTATTGTTGATGCGTTTACCAGTTAATTATCCTAGCATGCCTAGAGTATATGCTTGTGTTCCATCAGTTGGCCCAGCATCCTTGTCGTGTGTCGCTATGCTTATATTGCTGGGCACTGATCGATCTAGGTGATGATCACTGAGCTATTATACATGATACTTGAGCATACTAATGAGTACATATATGATATAGTATATTATATGGTGGACATGGAGTTGGTGGCGTGCGACATGATGCGAGATGGACCAGATGGTCGGCTTCGGACCAAGCGAGGATGCAGTGTGCTCCAGGAGTTAATTAAATAATATGATTAAAGGCAATAGGTTGGAGGCCGTGCTGCAGAGGAGGGTTGTTTGTTCCACTTAGCCGACCTAGGACCTGAGTTATGGTTATTGATCCAAGATACAGATATAAGCACTAACCACCACTCAGGATAATGGTTTATGGGGCCCTCAGCATCGTAGCCCCTCACCTAGGCTTTCCAGATGTCACATAGAATCGGGTGTGTCATTTGCGAGTGTGTGGCTGCAGGTACAACAAGATGGACATGAAGACTGGTACTGTGATGTGATCTGGTGTTGTTTCATCTAGGTGAGGCCTGGCAGGGCAGGCGTAGTACCACCCGGAGTGGTGGGCCTGGATCCCAAATGTCCTCGCAACGCATGAGGCTGCACTAGGAGTACGGCCGAACTACCCTTTGTGGCTAGGATATAGACTCAGCGTGTGACCTCTCTGGATTAGCTAACGTAGGGCTGTGTCATGTCATTTTCCTCTGCCGGCATACTAATGGTTGTGTGCTAATCTAGTAGCGAAAAGAGGGGTTCGAGCATGTCGGGCAATGTGGTGCACCCCTGCAGGGACGAACAAAACTATTCGAATAGCCGTGTCCAGGGTAACAGACGACTTGGAGATGTATCCCGTTCATAGAACAACTTTATCTGGTTACTTAATAAAATTGTCAACTTAATAGATAGAGTGCCAGGGATCGCTTCCTCACAGGGAGTCGAGGGAGGATCCAGGGTAGTGTATTGCTGTGTTGAGTCGATGGATTTGTGTGCACTCTCTCTTCTATTGTAGCAGGATGCTGGTAGTCGTAAGATACTTAGACTCCTCGTCTATTCTGGCATTTATGTAGTACAGTCCACAAATATACCCCTTTACCTTTGATACCGATGCATATGTAGATAGATCTAATGTAAGTCTTGCGAGTACTTTGGATGAGTACTCACCGTTGTTTTGCCACTCTTTTCTTTGACCCGGTTGCTGCAATTCAGATGGTTGCACCTGGGTTGCAGGTGATCCCAACGCTGGATACTACTTGGATCTCGATGTCGATGAGTAGTTTGGAGGTCCAAGGCAGGAGGCATGCACCTTTGGGAGGGTCGTCGCTTTTGTTCTAGCCTTCTTAATGTATTTGTTAAACTAGTTTTACTCGGACCTATATTTGCTTTCCGCTGTGATGTAATGTTGGGTCATGTGACCTCTGTGTGTTATATTTGTTATCTCTGCTCATGTATGAGCTTTTGTATATGCTTTGGTCATAGAGTTGTGTTGTGGTACTACCTGTAGTGTCACCCTCATGAGCGTGCATGCTGCATGTATGATTAGTGCACGTTTATGAGCGGGGGCGTGACAGATCTAGTATCAGAGCCAACTGCCTGTACGAACAACCAAGCCTTGTCGATGTCGAGTCTAGTCCTATAAAGCTATTTTCAAACTACTATGTGTGTTGTGTGGCTTACGGGCCCATGATCACATACTGATGGGAATAGGATTCTTTTTATTCTGCATCTCCTCACTCTGGGTTCTGAAACATCCTTACCTCTTCTGGTTATAGTTTTGCAAAAACTCTAGGTTCTCATGGTGAGTTCATTCCATACACTTTCCAGAGATTGCTTCATTCACAGTTACTCTCTTGTTTTACAAGATACCCCGAAAATACTATCCGATTTTCTGAGAATCCTATGTACCTATTGCTATTGAAATTCCTTATCGCCTGTATACACTTGCGAATAATTCCATACACCTACCACTCATAAATGCATACCATTACAATTATTGTTCTGACCTTGTTGTTTTTACGCAGGATGTCTAGGCGGGATACTCGTGCTAGTAGTAGTCAGAATCAGGGTAATGATGGCAGTGGTCCTGAAGATCCTCCACCACCACCTTATGTTGCAGCCATGATGCAGTAGTTTGAACAGAACAGACAATTCAATGAGCATCTAGTGGACCACCTGGAATGCAACAATGGTTGTCTGGAGAATGGCCCAATCTCACTTCAGGAGTTCGTGCACCTTAATCCGGCAACCTTCCACAATTCCACTGAACCGTTGGATGCAGATGACTGGCTTCGTGACATCATCTTTGAAATGGAGTCTGCTAATGTTACCCCTGCCAACTACGTCACCTTCGCGGCGTATCATCTGAAAGGTCACACAGCTCAATGGTGGGAGAGCCATAGGCGTATGCTGCCTGTTGGAACAGTAACTACTTGGCAACAATTCCAGGATGCTTTTCACGGGCATCACATTCCCCAGGGACTTATGGACAAGAAGAAGAAGGAGTTCCGCGATCTGACTCAGGGCAAGAAGACAGTGGACGAGTACAATTGAGAATTTCTTTCTCTAGCTCATTATGCTGAAGATGATGTATCCACTGATAAGCGCAAGAAGGACAAGTTTCGTGAGGGATTGGATCCAATTCTCAGACATCCTCTTAGCCTCCACAAATATCCAGATTTCCCAACACTTGTCAACAAAGCTATTCAGGCAGAAATCAGCCAGGCTGAGCTCCAAGAGTCACTCAAGCATACCCGGGATGATGGCTCATCTTCTGGTCCGCCTGCCTAGAAGCGCAGAGTGTGGATTCCACAACTTGTCTATCAGCAAGCTACTCGTGCACCCAGGCCATCATACATTGCACCTCGTCTGCCTCCACTACCACAACAACCAAGAATCCAAGGTGTACAACCCAATAATATGGCTCTTCGCCCTGCGTATGGAGCATGTTACAAGTGTGGTCATCCAGGTCATCATGCTAAAGACTGTCGTCAGAATCAGAATGCACCACCTCCTTCTGCTGGTTGTGGTAATCCGTAGCCCAGAAACTTCAACGCCAAACCGCCTGCTATTGGTCGTGGTCATGTCAGCCATGTCAAAGCTGAAGAAGCTCAACATGCAACAAATATCGTGCTCGGTACTCTTCCCGTTAATTCAGTTTCAGCATCAATTCTTCTTGATTCAGGGGCATCGCATTCCTTTATATTCGAAAGTTTTGTGTTCTTGCATGGCATATCTTGTGAAGAATTGTACCCTCCATTAGTGGTTCATTCTCCAGGATCCCAATGGAGTACTACTATGGTAAGCCATAACACCCAAATCAAAATCGGAGGTCTAGTATTCCTTGCTTCTCTCATTGCCCTCAAGTCTTCCAACATAGACGTCATTCTGGGCATGAATTGGTTGAAAGCCCATCAAGCTTTGATCGACCGTGCCGCCAAAACAGTCCAACTTACGCACCCTTCTGGCCAGATAATCGAATTCTCATCCCATACCGCCGAATCCCAACTATATGCTTTGAATGCATCACCTCTTGATAACCTTGAGAATATCCTGGTAGTCCATGACTTTTCGGATGTCTTTCCAGAAGAACTGCGAGGAATGCCACCTGAAAGGGATGTCGAGTTCGTTATCGACTTGAAACTAGACACCGCTCCTATTGCTAAATGCCCATATAAGATGCCTCCAGACGAAATTCTCAAGCTTAAGAAACAACTCGAAGAGTCGTTACGCAAAGGCTTCATCCACTCTAGCTCTTCTGCATGTGGTTTCCCCTCTCTCTTTGTTAAGAAGGACGGAACTGATTGTTTGGTTGTCGATTACCGCCCTGTTAATCTGGCGACGATCAAAAACAGATACCCTCTTCCAAGAATCAATGACCTATATGATCAACTAGCTGGTTCTTCAGTCTTCCCAAAACTTGATTCGAGGTTAGATACCATCAGATCAGGGTTCGTAAAGAGGACATTCCCAAAACCGCCTTCGTTACTCGCTATGGTTCATACGAGTACACCATCATGTCTTTTGGTTTAACCAATGCTCCAGCTACTTTCTCCTGCTTGACGAATTATATCTTCATGGAATACCTCGACAAATTTGTCGTGGTCTATCTTGATGACATTCTTATATATTCCAAGAATGAGGAAGAACATGCTGAACATCTCAGGCTTGTATTGGAGAAGCTTCGTGAACATCAACTGTATGCCAAGTTTTCCAAGTGTGAATTCTGGTTATCTGAAGTGACCTATCTTGGCCACATGATCTCTGCAGCAGGCATTGCTATTAATCCAGAACGAGTTCAAGCTATTCTTGACTGGACTCCTCTGCAAACCGTAAAGCAAGTTAGGAGTTCCTCGGACTCGCTAGCTATTGCCGTCACTTTGTCGAGAATTTCTCCAAAATTGCTAAGCCGTTGACTGATCTTCTCCACAAAGACAAGAAATTTGAGTGGACCCCTCATTGTCAGGAAAGTTTCCAGACTCTGAAAGATAAGTTGACTTCTGCCCTAGTGCTTGTTCCTCCGAATGTTCACAAGGATTTTGTGATCTATTGTGGCGCCTCTCATCAAGGATTAGGCTGCGTCCTTATGCAGGACTGTCATGTGATAGCATATGGTTCTCACCAGTTGTGTCCGCATGAAGAGAATTATCCAACTCATGACCTCGAATTTGCAGCTGTTGTCTATGCTCTGAAATTATGGCGACATTACCACCTTGGTAATCGTTGCGAGATCTACATCGATCACCAAAGTCTGAAATACTTATTCACTCAGGCAGATCTGAACCTTCGACAGCAAAGATTGATTGAGTTGATTACAGAATATGATGCAGGCATTTTCTATACTCCAGGCAAAGCTAATGTAATGGTTGATGCCTTAAGTTGGAAGTCTTACTGCAACAACCTAATGCTACAGCAACATCAACCACTTCTTTATGAAGAATTCCGTCAACTGAACCTCGAGATTGTTCCGTTGGGTTATCTAAACACATTGGTTGTTAAGCCAACTCTTGAAGATACCGTTAGAACTCTTCAGTTGTATGACATCGGAATACACTGCATCAAGTGTGATATTGCTGAAGGAAAACCCTCAGGTTTCACCTTGGATGACCAAGGCACCGTATTCTTTCAAGGCAGCCTAGTGGTACCTAAGCATAATAATTTGAGCCAGGATGTTCTCAAAGAAGCTCATGAGACACCTCTTTCGATTCATCCTGATAGCACCAAGATGTACCAAGACCTTCGTCAAAGATTTTGGTAGAATAGCATGAGGAGGGGCATTGCTCGCTATGTTGCTGAATGTGACGTTTGTCATCACGTAAAAGCAGAACATCAGAGGCCTGTTGGAACTCTGCAACCCCTTACTATTCCTGAATGGAAATGGGACAAAGTTGGAATGGATTTCATTACTAGATTTCCAAGATCGCAGAAAGGTCATGATGCCATTTTTGTTGTTATTGACCGATTCTCCAAGGTTGCTCACTTCCTACCTATTAATGAAACCATCACTGCTAGTCAGTTGGCAGATTTATATGTTTCCAGAATTGTTTCACTCCACAGTGTTCCATTGGAAATTAACTCCGATCGTGGCAGCCTCTTTACCTCTAGATTTTGGGAAAGCTTTCAGGAAGCTATGGGAACTCATATTTCCTTTAGCACGACTTTTCATCCCATGTCTAGTGGTCAATTTGAAAGAGTTAATCAAGTTTTCAAAGATATGCTCCGCGCATGTGTCATCTCATTTGGCAAGAAATGGGAAGAAAGTCTTCCATATGCTGAATTCTCCTACAATAACAGCTATCAAGCTAGTCTGAAAATGGCACCCTTTTAAGTTCTGTATAGACGTAAATGTTGTACACCTCTGAATTGGTTAGAAACTGGTGAAAGGCAACTCATTGGTCCATATATCATCCGAGACATAGAAGAGCAAGTTCGCATCATTCACGAACATCCGAAAACAGCCCAGTCTCGTCAGAATAGTCTTTATGACCGTCATCACACCGAAAGGGTTTATGAACCTAGTGAACAAGCTTACCTTCGGGTTACTCCTATGACAGGCACTCATCGCTTTGGTATTAAGGGCAAATTAGCTCCTCGCTATATTCATCCTTTCCGCATTCTCGCTAGACGTAGAGAAGTGGCATATCAGTTGGAATTGCCGCCGAATCTTTCAAAGGTTCATGATGTCTTTCATGTCTCTCAACTCCGCCGCTGCATCAAGGATCCTATCCGTACAGTGGATCATGAAATGCCTGATTTGCAAGAAGACCTCTCTTATCGAGAATATCTTGTTCGTATTCTTGATCAAGCTGAACGTCGCACTTGCCAGAAGACAACCAAGTTCCTCAAAGGTCAGTGGTCTCACTACTCTAAAGGTGAAGCCACCTAGGAGCGTGAAGATCGTCTTCGTTCTGAATATCCCTCTCTGTTTCCGTCTGCCTCTTAAACCTCGGGACGAGATTTCTTTATGAGGAGGAGAGTTGTAACATCCCTGTATAATGGTACTGTTATTTCCCTAATTAATATGCCATGTCATCATGTTTATCATAATTAAATTGCAATTAGGAATAAATCCAATTCTCAAAATTGTTTAAAAATACAAATCCAAAAATAGCTTCTGGCATTTTCTAAAAACCCTTGATAAATCTCCAGCATTTAAAAAAATAAAATGAACTTAAATTGGTTAAGTAAATTTAACCCCAACTTTATTAAACATGACCTATTAAATTCAAATATAAATATATGCTATTCCAAATATTATGGAAATTTATATGTGGCATTGTAATATTGCTAGTGACTTATACTAAAATTTACATATCAAACAAGAATCATTTGATAGCTAAACTAAATAGAAACTAATAGCTAAAATATATAATAGAAAAGAAAAGGTTAGAAATACCCCTGTGCACTTAGGCCTGCTCGCTACAGTGCGAGGCCCAGCCCACCAGTGCACAGTAGTCGTCCTCCTCCGTGTCGTCATGGCCGCGCCCGCGCGCGCGATGTTGCTGACCGATGCTCGACACACCGGCGCTACAGGGCGCCTAGAGGGCTAGATAATGCCGCGTGCGAGCCCCTGGACAAACCCTAGCTTCCTCCGCCCTCCTCCTCACGCCACCACTCTCGCAACAACGTGCATCCGAGCCGACGTCGCCATGAACTCCGTCGATCCTGCGGCCACCGAGGTCCTCGGTGCCTGAGAAGCTGTCCAGGAGCTGCGCCTCGTCGTCTTCGATGTCTACGTCAACGCATGCGAGCAGGAGCGCCACCAAGCTATCACAATCGATGATTCCCTCCGTTGACCGTCGCCACTGCTCGATGCCGATTCGCCGCCGTTTGTCCACCGCCGTTGTAACCGAGCTGCCCACGGGCTCCGGGGTGAGCTTCGCTTCATTTTCCCCCTCGCCCTGACCTCGCACGCGTCCTCTAGCACCGGATCCCGCCAGCGCTTCCATCGCCGCCGCTCAGACCTCGCCGTAGCAGTCGATCCCATCCGTTTTAGCTTGCACCGCTCGTTCAGATTGACGCGGCGTCCTCGTCTGGCTCGACAGGAAATCGCGCCGCTCGATTTGGTCGCCAGGAACGCCGGATCCGTGCGTCGCCGCCGTGTCCAGTGGTCGCCGGCGCGCGCCGCCGTTCAAATCTCTGACTAGGTCACTGCCATGTGGCCCCCACATGTCGGCTAATTAGTTTAGGGCTAATTAAAGTGTTTAATGTTAACCATGACACTAACAGCCACTGACAGTTGTCCGCACTATTAAATAACCTTTCGCTTAAAATGTGACACTGACCAGTGGGACCCATGCCCTAATTAACTTAATTAAATCCAGTTAAATGACCTGTTAAAAGATGTGTCTATGACACCTGGGACCCACCTGTTAGTTTGACCAGTCAACAGTTGATTGCTGACTGGGCTGCTGACTAGGCAGGGGCCCCACTTGTCATACTCAGTGGCTAGCCCACTGTTGAGTACTAAAAGTACTTTAGATATTAATTTCGAATTAAATAAATTCCAGTAATTCTAGAAAATACATTAAACTTTGGAAATTCACAACTAAATTATATATGAAAAATCTTCGGAAAAATATACTCTATCCAAATATGTCATTTTCATCAGTGACAAACCACATTATAATACTGTTGACCTATAAAACACTAATAGGTCATTTTATAAATAATATTTGGAGTTGGGGAAATGCCTTTTGGTATATTCCCGCTTCAATTAAATTGTGTAGCAATGCACTACATTACATCAGCACAACATTTTGCCATGCCATGCATAATTATGTTGCATATTAGATGCTTTGTTATTTATTTGCTTTCTATAATTTGCTTCTTATCGGTAGATTCCGAGACCGCTGTAGAGTACGACTACGCTTCAGAGGAGTTGATCCAGCCTGCCGAGCAACAAGGCAAGCAAACCCCCCTTGATCATTTTAGATATCACCTATTTTTTCTCTCTACTTCATCTTCATGCATTAGTATCGATTCAGTTATTGTCGGTAGTTGTTCTCCTATTCCTATGCATAGCCTATTTTTGTCGCCTATTGTTGATGCCTTTACCTGTTAATTATCCTAGCATGCCTAGAGTGTATGCTTGTGTTCCATCAGTTGACCCTACATCCTTGTGGTGTGTCGCTACGCTTATATTTCTGGGCAGTGATCGATCTGGGTGATGATCACTGAGCTATTATACATGATACTTGAGCATACTTATGAGTACATATATGATATAGTATATTATATGGTGGACTTGGACTTGGTGGCGTGCGACATGATGCGAGATGGACCAGATGGTCGGCTTCGGACAAAGCGAGGATGCAATGTGCTCCAGGAGTTAATTAAATAATATGATTAAAGGCAATAGGTGGGAGGCCATGCTGGAGAGCAGGGTTGTTTGTTCCACTTAGCCGACCTAGGACCTGAATTTTAGTTATTGATCGAATATACAAATATACGCACTAACCGCCACGCGGGATAATGGTTTATGGGGCCCTCGGCGTCGTAGCCCCTCACCTAGGCTTTCTAGATGTCACATAGATACGGGTGTTTCATTTGCGAGTGTGTGGCTATAGGTACAACGAGATGGACATGAAGACTGGTACTGTGCTGTGATCTGGTGTGGTTTCATCTAGGTGCGGCACAGCAGGGCAGGCGTAGTACCATCCAGAGTGGTGGGCCTAGATCCCGACCATCCTCGCAACGCATGAGGCTGCACTGGGAGTACGGCTGGACTACCCTTTGTGGATAGGATATAGACTCAGCGTGTGACCTCTCTGGATTAGCTGACGTAGGGCTGCGTCGTGTCGTTCTCCTCTGCCGGCATACTAATGGTTGTGTGCTAATCTAGTGCCGAAAAGAGGGGTTCGAGTGTGTCAGGCAATGTGGTGCACCCCTGCAGGGAAGAACAAAACTATTCGAATAGTCGTGTACACGGTAACGGATGGCTTGGAGATGTATCCTATTCATAGAACAACTTTAACTGGTTACTTAATAAAACTGCCAACTTAATAGATAGAATGCCAAGGATCGCTTCCTCGTAGGGAGTCGAGGGAGGATACAGGGTAGTGTATTGCTGTGGTGAGTAGATGGCCTCATGTGCGCTCTCTCTTCAATTGTAGCAAGATGCTGGTAGTCGTAAGATACTTAGACTCCCCGCCTATTCTGGCATTTCTGCAGTACAGTCCACAAATATACCCCTTTACCTTTGATACCGATGCATATGTAGATAGATCGGATGTAAGTCTTGCGAGTACTTCGGATGAGTACTCACCGTTACTTTGCCACTCTTTTCTTTGACCCGGTTGCTGCAATTCAGATGGTAGCACCTGGGTTACAGGTGATCCTGACGCTGGATACTACTTGGATCTCGATGCCGACGAGTAGTTTGGAGGTCTCAGGCAGGAGGCCTGCGCCTTTGGAATGGTCGTCGCTTTTGTTCAAGCCTTCTTAAGGTATTTGTTAAACTTGTCTATACACATACCTATATTTGCTTTCCGTTGTGATGTAATGTTGGGTCATGTGACATCTGTGTGTTATATTTCCTATCTATGCTCATGTATGAGCTTTTCTATATTATTTGATCGTAGAGTTGTGTTATGATACCACCTATAGTGTCACCTTCATGAGCGTGCATGCTGCGTGTATGATTAGTGCACGTTTATGAGTAGGGGCACGACACACACCCGCCTTGGATGGAACTTGGATCTCCTCGTTGCGAGGGAATGCTGCTAGCCACTGCGCTAGTATTGAGTTCTTGTTCAATACTCCCTCCGTTCCTTTATATAAGGTGTATTTGTTTTCTGATAAAATTCCACAATGTAAGGTGCATTTCTTCTAATTTCTCAAAATTTCGCCTTTAGCCCTCTAGAAAAAAGAAAAGTATCTTTCCCCCGATTGCATGTGTCTCTCCTTGTAAAGAAAAAAAGGAAAGTATCTCTCTCTCGATTGCGTGTATCTCTTACTTTCCTAGCCTAAATGATTTACTTGCCACTAATCAATGATTTAGCCAAGGTTAATTTTGTCCTAACGTGTGTATAATTCTGTGCCTTGGTCACCGTGCCAAAAAATATACACCTTACATAAAGGAATGGAGGGAGTACATAGGACGCGACCTACTTGAAGAAAACAAAAGCCGTTCTTCATACAGGTTCGTTCTTTCCCCTGTTTTTTTTATTTTTTTCTTTACTGTACCACTGGCGTCGTCGGGTTTTTCTGTTTCTGCCGGTTATTTGAGTAGGCAGTTTGTTTTTTCTGTTTTTCTTTTTTTTTCTTTTCTTTCTTCATATTCTTCCGTGTTATTCGGTTTTTCTTCCTTTTTCGCTTTTTTTGTTCTTTTTCTTTTTTCTTCCGGTTTTTTGTTCTTCTCAATCTTTTTTCGTTTGTTTCTTCGGTTTTCAATGCTTTTTTCATTATCTTTTCTTTTTTACATGTAAAAAACATTTTTTGTAACAAGTGATCAACACTTTTTGTATACACGTTCAACATTGTCTGAATGCTATTTCAACAATTTTCAAATACTTGTTCAACATTTTAATAGTTATTCAACATTTTTTCAAATACTTTTTCAACATTTTTAATACTTGTTCAACATTTTCAAATACTCGTTCAACATTTTTCATATACTCATTCAACATTCTGGGTTTTTTATTGTTTATTTTTTCTCCATTTTTCTTCTTTCTTCTCCATTTTTTTCTTTTTTTCTTCTCCATTTTTTGTTTTTTCATTCTTTTTTTGTTGGTTTCTACATTTTTTATTTTTCAAATACTTGTTCAACATTTTCTAAATGCTTGATTAACATTTTTCAAATACATGTTCAACATTCTTCAAATACTTGTTCAACATTTTTCCGTGTGCTTGATTAACACCTTTTTCAAATACTTGTTCAACAATTTTAAATACTTGTCAAGCATTTTCCGAATGCTTGTTCAACATTCTTCAAATTCTTGTTCAACATTTCTGCAAATATATGTTCAACATTTTTTTCAAATACTTGTTCAACATTTTTTACATACTTATTCAATATTTTCTGAATGCTTGATTAACATTTTTCAAATAGTTGTTCAACATTCTTCAAATTCTTGTTCAACATTTTTCCAAATACATGTTTAACATTTTTTTCAAATACTTGTTCAACATTTTAAAAATACTTATTCAACATTTTTCTGAATGCTTGATTAACATTTTTGAAATATTTATTCAACATTCTTCAAATTCTTGTTCAACATTTTTGCAAATACATGTTCAACATTTTTTTCAAATACTTGTTCAACATTTTTTAAATACTTATTCAACATTTTACGAATGCTTGATTAACATTTTTCAAATACGTGTTCAACATTTTTCGAAATACTTGTTCAACATTTCCAAATGTTTTTGTCGACTGTTTTTTGTATAATATATATGTATATATAGTATATTTTAAATTTTCAACAAAAGTACGAACATAAAGCAAAAAGCCAAAATAGGAAACAAAAAAAAACAGAGAAAACAGGTTGTAGCCTCGCGCTCGCGTGGGCCGGCCCATCTGGCTCGCTCCCTTCAGCGAGTTGGATGGTCGCCTCGCGTGAGGCGATAAATAGGAGCGCACGGTGCAAACTCCATCCTTGGCCCCTCTGGGGCAATGGGCTCAAAAGGTTGGGGCTCGGTGTGGACTCCAGCTGCCTCGGTGGTTGATGCCGAATCGGTCCTTGCCCTCTTCAAGGCCTGCCGAGTTCGGCGCAGGGAAGGAGCCCCCAAGCCCTCCACTAGTGGGCTCCTCTATTCGGCTCCTTGTCCACCGGTGAAATCGTAGCTGAGATTCTTCTTCCAACTCCTCCTCTGCCTCTTCAGTGTGGGCCACAGGGGCCGTGGTGGAATCCGGTCCCACTGAGGCCTTGTTTGGTATGCGTGGATTGGGGTGGTTTCGAGCGGATATTCCTCGCATGGCCCAGAAACCGCTCAAAACCCCGACAGCCCGTTTGACACGCGAGGATTCCAAGGCCCAACCCCTCCGAGCCCCCTCCGATACCCCCCTTTCCACGCGGTTTTCAGCCTTCGAGGGGGGACTCGGGGATTCGGAGGAGACGACGCCGCCGCCGCCCGCTCAACGCACCGCCGCCTGACTCCTCCTCAAGACCCCGCCGCCCGCCACCTCTACGCCGGCGTATCTCCTCCGGCATACCCCCGGCTGTAAGTCCTCGCCTCGCCTCGCCTCTCCCCCTTTCCCCTCGACATCTAGGTTTCTTCCACCCCCCGGCCATGGCTGCCGCCTCGTCCTCCCCAGCGAGCTCGCCAAGCACGCCGTCTCTGAGGGCACCTAGGCCGTCACCAAGTTCACCTCCTCCTCCTCCTAGGCTGCCGTTGGATCTGCTTATCTCTCTCCAAGTAGTGGTAGTGGTAGTGCTCTGCTTATCTCTCTCCAAGTAGTGGCAGTGGTAGTGCTCTGCTTATCTCTCTGCAAGTAGTGTCCAGACCTATCTTAGTATTCAACAGATTTGATATTGATTGACATGCCCTTTGGCCGAATTTTATTAGAAGCCAATACTGATGTACTTGAGCAGATTTATTAGAACCCACGGATGCTGCAGTTCTTCAGTCTGGAGCAGACAATTTCTTCAGAGATCATTGTCTTTTCCTGAGCAGAATTGATGTACTGATGCTTTATTCCGCTATTCTTCGACCACTACTGTTGTTGCGTCCGCGCTCATAAACACAACCTTGTAATCTTGTGGAAAGGAGTATTGTATGCATATGGTCCGAAGCTATTATTGTCCAAAATCCGGTGTTTGTTGCTGCATGCAAGTAGAGTATTTGTAAATTAGTGATGGTGATGGTCATGGTCTGATGTTGTAACTGTTGTGTGTATGTGCTGTGACCATGGACAACTCTAGTATATTGATTGCCAGTTCAAGGTCATACGTAATTCTTTGGTTAGGAAACGATGGACAAACTTGCACCTATCACCCCTTGCACCAGATTTACAGTGTGAATCAATCTCCTGTCATTCCATCTTCTCAAATGACTGGCAAAAGTGTAGCCCATCTCTATATCCGTTGTTCAGGACTCAACAGGTGTATGTTTGATAGATCTTGTAGAGCATTCTCGTTTGGAAATTTAGCTGGAAATGATCTGCTACGCCGCGCCCACTGTCGTGCCGTGTCGTGTGCTGCTGGGGTGCTGGTGGAGCTGGTGACCGCCTACTGACTAAGAAGCAGAAGGCCAAGTCTCCATCCTTCATCCTGGCCATGTTCAGATTATATAATACAATATGAAAATTTGTTAAACATCTAAGCAATGAAATTCTGTTTGTAGTTTCTCATTATTTAAGCAAGGAAATTATGGAGCTAGCTTCTCATGCATCTATCTTTTCATCTAGCTCCTGTGATCCATGTTCTGAAGCCTGCACTAGTACTTATCTCTGTTTTGAGATATATAATATCTAGTTTTATGAACAGAACTTCATTTTCATTCTGCACAGTACTAGAGCTTTTTACGAAAACATAGTTATTATTTCTGGTTAATATTCTGTCCGTGTAATCTGTTTATGCCTACTTGCTTGTGCTGAAGTATTAGGTGCAAAAGGATCTGATTACTACTTTTCATTGCATTGTGAACACCAAGAATGTTATGTAACAATCTCAGTATATGGTGATTACTGAGCCTTCTTTCTACACTATATTTCATAAAATGGTTATAGTGGTGTCAGCAATGGCAAAGGAGCGCCGATTACGTTAGTTTACAGTTTAGCTATTTTCTTTTATTTGATATATGCTGGCTGTACATACAATGCATGTCATGGCAAAAAGGTCTCGGTGTTGAGTTACTAAATACATGTTCATTATGAGTGGCACATACTGATCTGCATATAAATTGAATAGTTGTTATGCATAAAAGCTAACATGATGGTGTGGTTTAAACATGCAAACGTTCTAAGGTGATTTTTTTAGCACGCATAATCAGTTTATGAACATCCAAGGTTGCACGCATAAGCTTGATGCATAAAGTGGCTCCATATTTTTGATATGTTCAGGGTTTTTTTTCCTCATCTAACCCTTGGACCAATTCATATTTTTTTATAGGAATTCATATGTTTTTTATAGGGACCGGATCTCGCGGAAGACGGGTGACCACGCTTTGCTGCCACAAGTCTCCTCCACTCTGTGCAGCCCGCAAACATGTCTCGGAGCATTCGCCGATCAAACATGTGTTTATGTTGTGATGAACCATTGACTTTCGTTGACCGAACGTCTTGTATTTTTCATTTGGACCGTAGTAGCATGTGTCATGTTTTTCATTTGGACCATGGCATGTATGCATGAACCATTTTCATTTGAACCGTTGATAGTACTTGTAACAGAGCCTGTTTGTTGTTTTGCGTTATCTAGTTGCACCTTTGTTGCAAGTACATTTCCTTCCTATGTGAGCTTTTGAAGTTGTAAAAATTGCATTTTTAATTATAGTATAGTAATTTTACAAACCCTGTATATCAATCCCTGTGTACCAAATAGTACGGGTATGTGAGGGGTTTGGGAATTGAGGGGATTTGAGAGGATTGGGTGAAAGGGAGGGATTCACCAAATCCCCTGAAATCCCCTCCCCCAAAACCTCCCCAATCCACACTTCTACCAAATAAGGCCTGAGGCATCGGCGGCACCCACACCACCTTGACTGCCGCTGGCGCCACCTGCGCCGGTGCTGGGGCCTGCACCGTCTTCGCCCGCCACTCCAGCTGGGGCGGCGTACCGGGGATCGTTCTCAGGCTGATCCTCGGGAAGTGGGCGTGAATAATTGAAATACTCCAGACCCTGCAGAGTTGGAAAGATAGAGGAATACTCGAATTCAGATTCAACAGGGTAAAGACAAAAAGAATTTTAGATGCAGACTCTATATAATGAAGCAAAGATAAAGCAAACACTCACCGTTTGGGATGGGTTCACGGTGGAATAAGGAATCGGGTGGTTCTGGATGTTGATGATGGTGTGCTCTTCAGTAGTCGACGGGCGCACTCCGCAATTGTTGAACATGTATACATGTATAGGACTAGGGATTTGTATTTATACCTGCTGTATCTCCTTTCTCCCCTCATATATTTGTACATCTTTGAAGACAAGTAGAGGTCGGCCCCTCTGTACCTATATATGTGCATCATGCATCTGATCAATGAATTATCGATGCATGCAATTCTTTTCTTCCCAACTAACATGGTATGAGATAGCAAGTCGATCCCTTTCTAAACCTTCCGCGATCTCCTGCCGCCGCCGCATCTTGCCGCCGCCGTTGCCATCGGCCGCCGCCGCAGCTTGCCGCCGCCGCACCAGCCTCTCCCCCGCAGCCGCCGCCTCCCTTGCCGCCGCTGCCTCTCCTACCCGCAGCCGCCGCCGCTACCAGCCGCCGCCGTAGCCTGCCGCCGCCGCCGCCGCCGCTGCTGCATCCTCCTGCTAGCCCGCGCGACCTACCCTCCCGCTAGCCGCTCGCCCGCCGATCCAATCCGATCGATCTAGTCGGCGAGTAGTACGTGCATGTATCCACCAGGCTGGTTGCTTTGCTTTGCTACGTAAGAATTCATCGACCTCTGTGCTTGCTTGCTTCTTTGGTAGCTGCTGCTGCGCGATCCAATCCAATCGCTAGTTGCTGCTACACCAGTCCTACCCGCAGCCGCCGCCGCTGCCTCTCCTACCTGCAGCCGCTCTCCTCCCACAGCCGCTGCATCCTCCCAAGTCCTCTTTCCCTCAACTCTAGCAGCCGCTATGGACGCCCCCACCTCCACGTTCTCCCACGGCGCCTCGGGTCCTTCTGTCGCCCATCGGGCGCACGCGGCGCTGCAGCCGCAGCCGCTCGGCCATCCGGCGCACGCGGGCACCCAACCATGGACGCGCGCCTTGGGTCCTTCTGGCACCCATCCGGCGCACGCGGCGCTGCAGCCGCAGTCGCTCGGCGGCTTCCTCCCACCCCCGCCCGCCCCGATTGGCGGGTACCCCGGGCTGCCTCCTCCGCCCGCCGGTGGTGCCGGCTACCAGCAGCAGCAGTCGGCGTCCTCCCCATGGGACCCCGCCCTCTTAGCGATTTTCCACTCGGCTCTGTCTCCAAGTTCATCCAGTGGTGGTAGTGATTGGTACATGGACACGGGCACCACCGCCCACATCTTATCGCACCCGGTAACCTCACTTCATTCTTTCCCGTTAACACTTCCACTCGCATCACCGTTGGTGACGGCTCCTCGCTACCTATCACTCATGTTGGGCATAATTCTTTTTCGTCTTCATCCATGCCGTTAACCCTTTCTAATATACTTGTGTCACCTGCACTCATTAAAAATTTTGTTTCTGTTCGATCTTTTACTCGTGAAAATCCTGTTACAGTTGAATTTGACGAATTCGGTTTTTCGGTTAAGGACGCACGTACCCGGATGGTGCTCCACCGATGTGACAGCCCGGATGAGCTCTACCCGGTCCACTCCCGGTCCACCACCACGGCTGCCCCCGTCGCCCTCTCCACCGGAGTGGACCTATGGCATGCTCACTTGGGTCATCCCAACCCCGCCACACTTCGTCATATCCTTAGGAGCTTTTCTTTCACATGTGATAAGATCGACGATCATACTTGTCATGCTTGCCGACTCGGCAAGCACGTTCGTCTTCCTTTTAGTGCATCCACAACTATTTCTTCTTTTCCGTTTCAATTACTCCATAGTGATGTGTGGACATCTCCAGTTGCCAGCAACACGGGCTATCTTTATTATCTTGTCATCTTAGATGATTTCTCTCATTTTGTGTGGACATTTCCTCTTCGTCGTAAATCCGATGCGTTGGCCACGCTCGAGGCATTTTATGCATATGTTACCACACAATTTGGTCGCCCCATTGTTGCTCTCCAAACTGATAACGGAAAAGAATTTGACAACGTTGCGGTTCGCAATCTTCTTGCCTCTCATGGCACTGTTTTTCGTCTAACTTGTCCCTACACTTCGCAGCAGAACAGCCGTGCCGAACGCATTCTCCGCACACTCAATGACTGCGTCCACACATTGCTATTCCACTCCAATGTCCCGCCACGGTTCTGGCCCGATGCACTCGCCACCGCCACTCTGCTCATTAACATCCGACCATGTCGTCCTCGCTGGAACTATGCCCCGCACCATCTTCTCTTTGGTTCACCGCCCTCCTATGATGGTCTTCGCATATTCGGGTGTCTCTGTTATCCTAGTATTGCGTCCACCACACCACACAAGCTCGCACCACGCTCCATTGCTTGTATATTTCTGGGCTATCCTTCCAACACCAAAGGTTACCGGTGCTATGATCCAGTGTCCCACCGCGTGTACACCTCGCGGCACGTGTACTTTGACGAGACGGTGTTTCCTTTTCAGCAGGTACCACCCTCTGCCGAGTCTTCTGTGGAGCTCCTCGCCGTGCCCCCGACATGGCGCGGACCCCGGTCGCGGCCTGCCCCTGCCACCACCCTTGGCGGGCCGCCTCCTTCATCGGGTTCTGCACCGACGCCCCCCCCCCCCCCGAGCCCGGCTCCCTCTGCCTCGGCGGTCCCTTCGGACGCCTCTGGAGCGGCCGACTCTCCGGCCTATGGCGTGGCCGGCTTCCCGGCCTCTGGTGCGGCCGACTCTCCGGCCTTGGCTGCCCACTCGGCCACCTCGGGCTCGGCCGCTTCGGCCGCCCCTTCGGGTGTTGCGGCTTCTGGCGACGACACCGCCGCCTCGGCCTCCGGCTCCTCCGAGACGAGCTCGACTTCAGCTTCGCCCGTCTCCTCGCCGGTCCTTCCGGTGGTTGCTGCGCCACCCTCCGGTATGGTGACCCGGGCTGCGCCGGGATTCATCGTCCCAGCACGCGTTACACCTCCGACGAGTACGTGTGTGCCGCGTCGACATCGACACCGTCACCCATCCCTTCCTCCGCTCGCGCAGCCCTTCGTGATCCGAACTGGCTTGCCGCGATGTGTGAGGAGTTCGATGCATTGCAGCGCAACCGCACGTGGCATCTTGTTTCGCGGCCGCCCCATGCCAACGTCCTCAGTGGCAAGTGGGTGTTCCGCCACAAGACACATTCTGACAGTTCCCTTGAGCGCTACAAAGCTCGATGGGTGGTTCGTGGCTTTCGACAGCGCGCCGGCGTGGACTTCACCGACACCTTTGCTCCGGTCGTTAAGCCGGGCACGATTCGCACAGTTCTCCAGTTAGCCGTCTCTCGTGCCTGGCCCGTGCACCAGTTGGATGTTTCCAACGCATTCTTGCATGGCACTCTGGCCGAGCAGGTGTTCTGTGAGCAGCCCACCGGATTCGTCGACGTGGCTCATCCGGATCACGTGTGTTTGCTGTCCCGTTCTCTCTACGGGCTCAAGCAGGCACCACGAGCGTGGTACCAGCGCATTGCGGCGTTCCTTTAGCAGCTCGGGTTTCGATCGACCCGCTCCGACGCCTCGCTCTTCGTCTATCATCAGGGCACCGGTACCACGTAGCTTCTGCTCTATGTGGACGACATTATTCTGACGGCATCGACTACTGAGCTCCTTCAGCAGGTCATTGCGCGCCTTCGTGATGAGTTTGCCCTGAAGGACTTGGGGGCCCTGCATTATTTCCTCGGCATCGAGGTCGTCCGGCGGGCCGATGGGTTCTTTCTGCATCAGCAGAAGTATGCCCATGAGCTTCTCGAGCGCGCTGGCATGCTTAACTGCAAGCCCGCCTCCACGTCTGTCGACACGAAGGCCAAGGTGTCTGCATTGGAGGGCTCTCCCGCGCCTGACATTGCGTTTTACCGCTCCATCGTCGGTGCATTGCAGTATCTGACGCTCACACGCCCGGACCTGCAGTACGCTGTTCAGCAGGTGTGCCTCCACATGCACTCCCCACGTGACTCCCACTGGACTCTGGTGAAGCGTATTCTCCGGTACATACGAGGCACTATGACCCTGGGACTCACCTTGACGGCTTCCTCTTCCACCGACATCGTGGCATATTCGGATGCAGATTGGGCTGGCTGCCCCGACACTCGTCGCTCTACATCTGGCTACTGTGTTTACCTCGGGCCCTCACTGATTTCGTGGTCGTCCAAGCGAAAACCCACGGTCTCTCGCTCGAGTGCTGAGGCGGAGTACCGGGCTGTGGCTAACGCCGTTGCTGAGTGCTCATGGATCCGTCAGTTACTTCAGGAGTTGCTTTGTGAGGTTCACAAGGCCACGATTGTCTACTGTGACAACGTCTCTGCCGTCTACCTCTCCGCCAACCCTGTTCATCATCGCCGCACAAAGCACATTGAGCTCGACATTCACTTTGTGTGTGAACAGGTGGCACTTGGGCGTATTCGGGTTTTGCATGTGCCTACCGCTCAGCAGTTCGCCGATGTTATGACAAAAGGCCTACCGACATCGACCTTTGAGGAGTTTCGGTCCAGTCTTTGCGTCTCCGGCGACGCTTCGACTGCGGGGGGTGTTGAACATGTATACATGTATAGGACTAGGGACTTGTATTTATACCTGCCGTATCTCCTTTCTCCCCTCATATATTTGTACATCTTGGGAGACAAGTAGAGGCCGGCCCCTCTGTACCTATATATGTGCACCATGCACCTGATCAATGAATTATCGATGCATGCAATTCTTTTCTTCCCAACTAACAGCAATCTCATCATCCTCCATGGGCACGGGCGATCCCCATGTCTCGTCGTTGTCACCCGTGTACTCGGGTGCAACCTGGCCTGGAGAGGTTGGATCCGCCGCCGAATAAAATTGCATAGGATGCCGACTCCAGTAACTCCATTCCAGAGCACTTGACTGGCTTCTTCCTGTTCAGTTGGTTTCGTGCCCCAGGTTGCTTTGGGCACTAGCGGACTGGGGTTATATCCTAGCAGACTCGGCTGGATGTTGGCAAACTAGAACCAATTCTTGTTCCACTTCTTGTTAGTCTACCTCAGTGGCAGATCAAAGTATGGCACTTTGGGCGTCAACTTGATCCCGGCTCTGTCGCAGACTGAAACCTTATCGTGACTCGGATGGGGCTTCATCAGGAAGAGACTCTTCCACAACGCGAAGTGAGGGCGCATCCCCAAGAAACACTCACAGAATATGATGAAGCACGCAATGTGCAGAATCCCATTCGGATCCAGATCATGCAGCTGGATGCCATAGAAGAATGATAGCCCCGGACAAAGGGGTGAAGAGGCAACGACACACCCCTCTCTATGAACGGCGTGTAGAGGATTCGCTAGTGCGTGTTGGGGCAGGGGTAAGTCCTCCTGGATCAACGCTTTCCACTCGACGTGGGCCTTCGTCTATAGCGGCCCATCCTCGACGAGCCCCTCGAGATCCTCCTCCGTCACCGTCGACCGGAGCCAGTTGGCCATGAGAAAAGAATGCGGGTCATAAGCCTCCCATGGAATTGCCTCCTCCTCCTCTCCTCTGGTAAGGCTCATTTTCTTGCCGCCGTCTTGCATACGGCTGCAACGAAGGGGGTGGCGGATGAAGCGCTACACGGTGGCGGAGTGAGAGGCTACGATGGTGCGGACTCGTTCCAGCAGATCTCAAAGTGGGCTCAGGAATGGCAAAGGGGGCGAAGTGCGCAAGGAAGATGAAGATAGCGAAGGAACAGAAATCCTCCCTCGCCCCACTCCCTCGGCTTTTATACCGGGAGGAATCCCTAACCGCGTCTTAGACCGTGTGCCACATGGCCACTTTCCCCTCAACGGCAACCCCACCTCGCGCATTCCGCATGCGGAGATTGATAGCGTGATGATGACAGCCCAGCGCCCTGTACCCCCCTTGACCATTTGGGGTCATTAAATGCTTCAGGCGATGTGACAATACAACCCGCTTTCCCACCGATTTGAGCGGATGGGACTGGTTTACGCGACACTTTACGCTCCCAGTGTCAGTTTGACTGGTTTGAACAGAACCAGCTGACGTTTTGTGCTCCTTGCATCGGACCTATGTCAGATCATGTAGTGGCATGTTTTCCTAGGACCAGAGGGGAGCGATTATGCAGCTTTCAGTAGGAAACCACCAAACTTGAAGACAGACGAACTCTGTTTATAAGGGTACCAACAGTTGACCCTCTAGGGCCCACAAACCAGTCGGTTAAACCCGAGTGAAAGACGGAAGTAACTTCACAGTAACTTCACGGTCTCCCTGCAAGTTACAAAGAGGCGCGATCAGGCGGTTTTCACCCAGAACATTCTGTTCAGGTAGAAGCGAAGCAAAAGACAAGCAGCTGTCAGATCACGAAGGACATAGGGGCTACTAACGATGTCATGGCCCTTGGGTATAGTCAGAGAGGACAGATCTGGCCCAATAGCCCCAGGGTGAACCAGGCCGACGACTCGGAGTCCACCAGCTATACGGGGATGCATCATCAACTTGGAGTACAGGTCATGTATTCTAGGTAGATCTAGTTGTAAACTGACTCAATCTCTATCTTGTAAACCGACTCGGGCTCATGTAACCCTACCCCTCATCCACCTATATAAGGGGAGGTAGGGGCCTCCCGATCAGTAACCTTCAATCTCATAGGTTACACGCTCTATACGCAACACCACAAACCCAAACTCTCATGCGAGGCAAACCATCAGTACAATACACATAGGCAGGAAGTAGGGTATTACCTCGTCTCGAGGGCCTGAATCTGGGTAAATTCTTGTCTCGTGTGCATCACTCTGGATTCCCTGTACATACGCTGCCGCATGTTCATTATAGCCGGTAAATTACACCAACAATTTGCTACGCCAAAAGAGTTTTCCAATCGCCCCGGCCTGTTTGTTAAAAGAGACTGTACTACACATTCATATACAGGAGAAGAGGGCTGCGGAAGAGTTGTTAGGAGTAATCCTTTTTGTCATCTTAGTAGTATATCGAACAAATATTTGTTTGTTCATGCATTATGCATGTATTTTCATGGAAATTAGAATTTAGGGAGCCCCCTGATAACCTACATTTGTCGTGTTAGAGCATCTCTAACCGATCCCTTATAATGCTTTAGAGGAGTAAAAAATTCTGTTTTTCTCCTCTAAACCGCACCTAACCGATCCCTTATAACCTTTAGAGGAGTAAATTTTTTACTTCTCGGCCGCCTCGCGCCTCAAATTTACTCGGCCGCTCCCCTTTCTGAGGAAAACTTGGCCCTCCACCCCGTGCCGACACCCTCCCCCGTACCCCCCACGCGGTTGCCGGCGTTGCCTCCGGCGAGCACCATTTAGCCTCCACCGACACCCCGCTGCCCCCGCTGCTTGCCTTCCCCGCTCCGATTCGCTCACCGGCTGCTGGAGTCGCCGGAATCGTGACATATCTCCGACGCCGCCGTGTCACTCCCGTCGCCGAAAAATCCAGCCGCCGAGCTCGGTTTCTTCCAAAAACGGAGCCGGTGGAGGATGGAGATGACCTCGAACACCCGCCGCGGAGCTAGGCAGCGCCGGAATCTAGGCAGGCCGGCGAACTTCTGACCACGGTTTTTCGGCCGCGGCGAGCTCGGTGTGCTACCGGCGGCCAAGTTTCGAGGAGAATCGCCGTCTTCCGAGCCCCTCTATCGACTGTCGGTCGTCGTGAAGCCCCGCCAACCACGAGAAGCTTCGGCATCGGCTCAACGCCGTCGGCCCACCTTGTCACCTCCTTCGCCCTTCAATTGTTCGACGAATTGCCTAGGTGAGTTTCTTTGTGCTTTTTTATCTCTCTTTTTTTGGCACTCGAATTGAATTTAGTTAATTGTAAAGTGTAGATGAAGAGGTTGAGGGACATGATCTTCAACGAATCTTCGTCAGAGGGGGAGGAAGAAGATGATGATGACTTCGACATGGCCCTTGCCATGATCTTCAACGAGGATTTTCGACGGGCAAGACTCGGATCACAATTCGGTCGTTTGCACATCAATCGAGATAGTGCGGAGGGCCATGCCAAGCTCATGAGAGATTACTTCAACCCCGTGCCAAGCACGATGGAAACAGGATACATAGATTCCTTGCAGCGCATCGAAGCATCGAAAACCGAGAGATTCATACCCAGCTCCAAGATGATCTTGTTGAGCATCATTGGTAACTCCATAGCACTTCATAGTTTAACTTTTATCATGCTCATTACTTCATTTGAACCCTTCCGTGTGTTTGAATTTGAATAATTTGGTTTGTAAACTTTGAATTTGTAATATTCGTGAATTGTGTGAACCTTAATTATTATGTTTGGATTTAATATGTGTGCAAATATGTAGTTGAAATGTAGTATGTAAACCAAATCTAGAAAGATTTGGCAAAAAAATATTTTTAGGGAGTTAAGTTTAGGGGGTTAGAAACCACATTTTTTTAGCGGAGCAAATATGAGGAGTTAAAGGATAAGGGGCCGTTTAAGAAGTTAAATTATAAAGGATCGGTTAGAGATGCCCTTAGGGATATGCTACTTTTTTTTTGAAAAGGAGGATGACCCTCGGCCTCTGCATCTGGGCGATGCATGCAGGCATTTTATTAATTATTCACAAAGACCTTACAAAGTAATATATCAGGTAGTCTGAAGCCACCATCTTGGCAACATCTGTCGCTACTCCTATCCACTTGATGAAGGGGTGCCGATTGTCCGAGCTGAATACCAAACAGACATCACACCAAAGCCTAACATCTAAAGCCGGAGGCCCCAACCAAGCCGCGTTGCTGGGGCACACACCGGTCCGGTGCACTCTCAGAGGCCGCCGCCGCCGTCTTCCACCGATCCATCTCCAGAGCAGGCACTGACGCATCGACCTTGCCAGGCCTGCCGTCGACGCCACCACGGCACCAGACAACGCCACCATCCTGCACGTATCCATCCACACGCGCCCATCGCCGAAACTCCGCAGCGCCATGCCATTGAGATCCGCCGTCGGCCTTGCGGTAGATGTAACACCGCTCCTCCTCTTATCCCCTCCAGCCAGCACTTGCTCCAAAACGATGCCCCCAGGAGGGAGAACGACACCAAAGGCGCCGTCATCGTCCGATCCGGTAGACCCAGATCTAGGGTTTCCCCCGGAACATCCCGATCGAGTTGACGTGACCTGCAACAACGATGCCTCGAGAAGGAAACGACGTCAGAGACGCCGCCATCGTCCGCCAAGACCGCAGTCAGGCGCGATTTTCACCGGAAGCCGCGTCGTCCCGATCTCGCGATTGGCTGGAACCACGCGGAGCCTCGTCATGAAGACGTATGCCGCCGTCGGTACTCCGGCGGAGATCCTCCATCCCCTCACCAGAGCCCTCATCGCGCCGCCGACCATCCACGTGAAGGATCGACGACGGATCTGTCCGGGATGCCAGATCCATGGCCGTCGCCGCCACCCATCGCAGAGCCAGGGAACCCACCGGAGTACCCCGCCGGCCATGGGGCCGTCGATTGCCGCCGTGCGAAGCACCCTGCCCAAGGCACCCCAGTCGCCTCGAGGGCTGCCACCACATCCTCCTGCCCTAGCGCCTCTGGCGCCGGGCGCCGGCGGCACCGCGGCCAACGCCGGCGGCAGGATCTGCCGGGGTGGGGTTGGGGACGGGCGGCGCTGGGATCTGACCCCCTTGGCGTCGCCCTACGAATGGGCTGGACCATGGATGTGCTACATTTGCAGCCTCATCACACCGTTTGGTTCCTTCCGATTTAGTGCCGGTACTCCAAATTTTGGATTGGTAAGAGTTACACGCGTCAGGGCAGAGAATCCCCAGCGTACTACTGTACAAGACAGAAACACAGGTAGGTAGGAGAGTGCATCGGTGCGTCTGTGAATTGTGATAGACCAACTACCACAACCATTTTTCCAATTTCTCTTATTACTAGTACTACTCTTCCCCCTTGAACCGTAGTCTCATTACTAGTTCGTTTACCACACAAGTGAACAAGTCTGGAAAGGCTAGCTTAGAGCCTCAGATCGAGCATGGCCGTTGCTCGGTGCTCTTTCCTTGCTCTCTCCGTGTTCGTGGTACTGATCGGCGGCGCTGTGTACGCCGGCGTCACGGATGAAGAAGGGCTGATCCACCTCCACTTCTACTTCCACGAGGTCAACGCCGGCGCGCCCAACGCCACCGTCGTCAACGTCGCCAGCCTGCACAAGTAAACACCTAGCTCTAGCTGTACTGTATGCATCTGCCATATATTCACATGGCTTTGGCGCAGGAACTCGTCGACGTTCGGGGACGTGAACGTGTTCGACAACGCGCTGCGGGCGGGGCCGGACCCGGCGTCGCGGCTGGTGGGCCGTGCGCAGGGACTCGCGCTCCACGCGTCGCTGGACGAGTCGGGCGGGCTTACGGTCATCACCTTCGCCTTCTCCGACTACGGCGGGTACAGCGGCAGCACGCTGGCGACGCTGGGCCACATCGGGGTGTCTGGCCCGTCGGAGCGGAGCATCGTCGGCGGCACAGGCAAGCTCCGGTTCGCGCGCGGGTACATGGTCAGCAGCCTCCTCAGTTCCACCGACACCTCCATCGTCGTCGTCTTCGACATGTACTTCACCCTGGCCCGCTGAGTACAAGGTATACATTTCGAAGCAAGCTGTTCGAGAGTTGCTGTCATATATAGTACTATCATCGGATGGATTATTATTATTCTAAACGGGTTTGCTAAGTCACATCTAGATGTGACTTAAGTATTGCACATCTAAATTACAAATCTTCACGTAAAATCAATGGTATATGACTTAGATGTGCAATACTTAAGTCACATCTAGATGTGATTTAGATAGACCCTATTCTAAAATAAAAAGGAACTGCTTTTTTTTTGCATGGTAATACGTGTCTCATTTATAGAATAAAGATCAAGTTACAAGTCACGTAAGCACCGACCTTACATGACTGAAAAGATAGGAAAATCCTATGCAAAATACCAGCGTCTGTCCCTTTCCTTCGACACCACCGAAGCGGCCACCAAAGGGGAAGAATACAGATCACCTCTTTACCTAAGCTCGACGCGGCTCCATCGCTGATCTGCAGCTTTACGGACCTCCAAAGTAGTTTGCCAGAAGCAAAACCATTACCGTTGAAAGAATCAGACCGGGGCAACATGTCCCTGGACACGCCATCGAACTTCAGAACTGACACCCCCGCGTGACGACGACGTCGGAGGAGGAAACCAGAACTGTCAACCTCCAACCACAAACCCAGCACAAGATGCTCCATCTTCTAGCTGTCACTTGCGTAGACAACCGTCTGCGCGTACTCCTGAACGACCAAACCTCCCTGCTCCACCATGACGTCGGAGACAACGCCACAGCAACGGGGACAGAGCAGAAGGAGAGACACACCTGATGGAGTCGCCGCCGCTGCCTCGCCAACACCATCCATGAACCCTAACGCTGCCGATCTGAAGGATCAGCAGACACACGATGCCATCAACTCCGAGACGCCGCCATGAAGGACACCGCCGGTGTGGGAGTGGGGCTGAGGCAGATTTATTCGTCCGGGCGCCGCTCCCACCACCCCAACGGCGCATCACGACCTACAAATCCAAACCCTAACTACAGAGCGGAGGAACGGGGTCCAAAAAAAAAAGGAACTGCCCTTGGTTTGGCCCGTGGTGCTTGTTGGGATTGGTTCGGTCAACAGTGCTCGCTGTCACACCCCAAGCCGTGACGTCGAAGGCGCAGTATCTTCGAGGTGCTCAGAGCATCTACAACCGAACTGGGCAAATCCGGGCCCTGTACTTTACATCCACGGATACGCCCGTAAGCATCCACAGAAAGCGCTGGTCCGGCCCTCAAATGTCCCATTTGTAATCACAACCCCTACTTTTTTTTGAACACAGTACAATCGCATATGCCCATATACACGCACATACACTCACCCCAATAAACGCACGCACACCCCACCCCTATGAGCACCTTTGAGATACTGAGCCGACATCACATCTTGAGATTGACAAAGTCACCACAGGCGCCTCGTAGTTAACGGGAACATCTCCCCCCGCTAAACGAACATCACCGGAAAGCCTGAAATAAATTCAGAAAAATGCGAGCACCAATGCCAAGTCTAGGACTTGAACCCTGGTGGGCTGGTTACACCACAAAGAACCTAACCATCTGAGCTCAGTTCACCACAACCCCTACTTTAGAAACGTCAAATCCATGCAAACATATGCACGTCGATCATGACACACAAACAATGAATAGCGCACACAAATAAAAACTATTCGTACATAAAAATACATAGTCCAAACATAAAATTTGTTCATGGTGCATAATTGAAACATAAAAAAACATAGTTCAGTGATTTGCAGCGTGGATCCACATATGTTCCACAAGATCATTAAGAAGTTGAATGTGCACCTGTTGATCTCGAAGTTCTCGATGCATCTCAAGAAAGTTGGCAACATGCCCCGCCTCTTGTTCCGGGAGGCAGACCTGAACTCCAGACTTCTCAAAATCATGCATGCGGGCTGCCCCTTCTCACTCATCCTCCACAATCATGTTGTGCAAGATTACACAACATGTCATGAGCTGCCAAAGTGTCTCTGGTTCCCACATCATTGCAGCTCCACGAACAATACCCCAACGAGCTTGGAGCACTCGGAATGCCCTCTCCACATCCTTCCTAGCTCCTTCTTGTGCTTGTGCAAAGAGACATTGTTTCCTACCATGAGGATCGGATATAGTCTTCACAAACACCGCCCATTGAGGATAGATACCATTGGCAAGGTAGTACCCCATGTTGTAGTTGTGCCCGTTGATGGTCTAGTTGCACGCCGGAGCCTTCCCATCACAAAGTCTTTTGAACAAAGGAGATCATTGGAGCACATTGATGTCATTGTTAGAACCAGGCATGCCAAAGAAAGCATGCCAAATCCACAAATCCTTCGATGCCACTGCTTCAACTATGATGGTGGCCTCTTTGGTGTGACCTTGGTACTGCCCACGCAAACCTTTGGGGCAGTTCTTCCATTGTCAGTGCATGCAATCAACTGAACCGAGCATACCTGGGAATCCTCTTGATGCTCCAATTGCCAACAATTTTTCTATGTCCTCCACAGTTGGTTCTCTCAGGTACTCTGGTCCAAACACCTTCACCACGGTGCGTGCAAATTGCACCGTGGTATTCAGGCATGTGGTCTCTCCCATCCGGATTTCAATATCAATGGCATCTGCGGCCTTACCATAAGCAAGTATCCGAAGTGCAACCATGCATTTCTGCTGAGGAGAGAAGGAAAGTTGCTCGCAACAATCCTTCCTCAGCTTGAAGTAGTCATCAACCTCCTCCACGACATTCACTACGCGCAAGAACAAAGCTCTGCTCATACGGAAGCGACACCGAAAGAAACCTTCATGGTATGTTGGGTCCGGTGTGAAGTAGTCCGTGTAGAGAAGCCATGTGACAGCGATCCTATCCCGGGGAACAACTCTCCTGCCCTTTATCGAACCCTTGAAGTTCAGTACATGCTCCTCTTACTTGTCCAATTCTTCCTATGCTCATCATCATCATCATCATTTCAGCATCTTCGTCGTCCGAATCCGACGAATCGATGAACTCTCTATATATGAATTCGTCAAGGTCCCTATTTCCATACTCATCATTCGACGACGAATCCATCGGTGACCTACAAATGACCAAAAGAATAAAAAAACTGCTCGGACATTTCATCGAACACATAGAGCACTAGGTGTATGTCCGGAGGAGTTACACGTACCAGGGCGGCGTCCGGTGGCGGCGACCTTGTTCAGTGGCAGCTCGGTCGGCGGCGTTGTGGGTTGGGGCCTCTGGTGGCGGCGCTGTGGGTTGGGGACGACGGCGGAGCAACGATGGCGGCGGAGCTATGGTGGCAGCTGCGCGGACAAGGCAGAAAAGAGGAGAGGAAGAGGGCAGGTCGTGCAAGGTTGGGGACGTCTTCAAGAGATTTGGCGGGGGGCCCTCCCGTCAGTCCGACGTGGTGGACGTGTCCGGGCGCGTCCGAGCGTCCCCATATCCGTCCCACATATGGGCTGGGTATGGGGGGTGCCGGTCAGCCCAGACATTTGGGCCAAGTTTGCCAGGTCCGGTCGGGTGGCAATTTTCTGTCCGGGCAGTGACCGGGCAGGCTGCCCGGACGTTTGGGGCGGATATGGGGCTCCGGTTCTAGATGTTCTCATAGGGGTAGGGTGTGCGTGCGTGCGTTCTTAGGGGTGAGTGTATGTGCGTGTATGTGGGCATCTGCGTTGTACTGTGTTCAAAAAAAAGTAGGACTTCGACCTTGCCTCCAGCCAACCCAGGGAGGAACGTGCCAAGTCTGCTCAGGAAGAGCTCCTGCGTTCAGGGGTCCACGAAGAGAGCCTAGGCCAACCTACGCATGGTGTACTGGGCTCGGCCCATGTTCGCTAGTTAAGTAGCCAGTCTGCTAGAGAGAGAGAGAGAGATCGAACATAGCAAGAATCCTAGCTACTTTCCCTTTTCATCTGTTCCCGTCTTCCTCCCTCTCCTCCGATCCCGCAAATTCCCCTTCCGTGTATCAAACTGTGTATCAGAGACTATATCAAGGAGAGCTAGTGTGCTACAATTGGTAGTCAGAGCTACTGATCCCCCGCTTCTAGCTTCGATCATAAATCTGATGAGAGGTAGGCTGTGGATTCGTCTGCTACCGTAAATTTTGATCCGATGTAGATTGGCTAAGTAGAGCCGATCGTGTCTTACCCACCCTGGCACCGAAGAGGACAATAACACAATTCCAAGAGGAGGTTGCTCGATCCATAGCGGGGGTAGCAGCTCAAGGCTCGGCGTCGCCAGAGCTCCTCAAGAAGGTGAGGTGCTTGGTAAGCTCAACGACCTCACGGCGAAGGGAGCAAAGTAGGTGGAGGCGCTCACGCGGTTACATATCCACACGGAAGAGATAAGAAGCGCACCGCCGATTTGGAGGTCAAGGCGACACTCCCCCAAATCAACGCCACCGTCGTTGCCCCGCTTGCTGCCGGCATCACCACCGCCGGCACCGTCTTCGAGCGGGCGATCAATCAGGCATGTGGGCCATGGCAAGAACACAAGGAATCGGGGGGAACTTGATGGGATCTTACTAGCCCTTCAGTTGCCTCCGAACATGGGTACGACCTTGCTCTGTTCTCCAAATTTGGGCAAAATCGAGGGTGAATTGCGTTCGGGTATTGGAAATTTAGCACCCCACCCACCCAATCCTAGTAGATCCACCCACCAACCTAAGATGGAATTTCCTAAGTTTGATGGTGAGAACGCTTGGTTGTGGTGTGTAACAGCCCAGGATTAGCACTGTTAATTAGGAATTGATTGTGCATCATGACCATCTCATAAGCATCATGTTTATTTAATTTAAATTTGAAAATGAGGATAATTGCAACCCTCACCTTTTTAGAGGGCTAAAACCCTAACACTTTTTCAATGTACCCACAATGCCCTTCTGGACCCTAAGGTTTTGGCATTGACTTCATATATTTATATATGGGCTCACCCCAAAATATCACATGGGTTGGAATGGTTTAAATTCTAAAACCCTAATTAAAATGCAAATTTAATAAAATGCATATATCTTTGATCTATTTAAATTGAGGGATTTCACATGGCGAATTCTCTTGAAAACCTACCTTCTAATATTATTAGAAAGCTACAATAATTATTCCATCATTTGTGGAACAATATATCACACACTTATAGTTCAACCCCAAATAATAATTAAAATGGGTTTATTTCCTTAGGAAATATAAATATAATTCAAAAATTGTTGAATATTTTTGTGAGGCTTTGTCTTGGTCCAAAGAGGCTTCACAAAACTTTTCATCAAGTTTGGAGTTGATTTGAACCATCAACTAAATTAAACAACTGCCTTTTTATTCTAAAAAGGAAAGGGAAAAGGCATTACCCTTAGAGAGAGAAGCATAAACTTCTTCGAGCTTGCCCTTGGAAGTCAAGTTTTTAGTATATTTAGCCTGTTTAGCTTGAATAGTTATTTTTTAAACTTAGCTTGAATAGTTATGCATAGGGAATCATTGTGTGCTTCCTCTATTTGGATGTTCCTCCCAAGAAGATCATTTCTCTCCTTCTCCTCGGCAACGAGGGTTTCGAGTTCCTCAATGGTCTTAGAGTGATTACCAAAAAGTTCCATGAGATGACGAAACATAGCGAGCCTCTTTCCTTTTAGAGAGCACATGATCTTATGCACAATACTAAGAATCTCATGCATATCATTCTCCTCATCACCACCACCTTCCGCATCATGAAAAATATCAGTAGGAGGCTTGGGAGTGAATAGAGGGTGATTAGAAGAGGAAGGTACCTTTGACTCCTTTGAAGAGTCATCTTACTCATCATCCATGACCACCTTTGCCATTAAGCACTTGTGGGAGTTGCCCTTGTAGTCCTTCATGTTGTCGTACTTGACTACCTTGCCATTATTGTTGACAAGGTTCAATTGGGCTACACCGGCAACACCAACAACATCATAGGGATTGGAATCTTCTTAAGCAATCATGGCCTTCCCTTCCTTATTCTTGAGCTTAGCATTCAAAGAATTGAGCAACTTATTAACAAAGGTCTTCTTAGGAACTCTCGGCTTGTCTTGCCTCTCCTTATATGGTCACCCATCGGCACTGTTCTTTGTTGACTCACAATTGTAGCAAGCCCTCACTTTATCCTTCTTAACGAACTTGCCCTTGTAGGACCCTTTGTTGAATCTCTTCGCAAAGAGTGCAATGTCATCATATGAGGCTCCATCGAAGCCACCTCTTCTTGCTCCTCAACTTCTTCTTCCTCTTCTTCTTCTTCAACCACGTAGACATGCTTGGCCTTCAATGCTAGGCATGGCTTGGTCAATCCTCTTGTCATGGCAACAACTTTCTTCCCATTGGATACATATTCTTCATGTTGCACAAAAGTAGCAACCACATCTTTGGGAGTCATCTTCGAGAAGCCACTTTCACATCTTATATATGTGAAAGACCATGTCATCATAGTGGAGAGCAAGAGTGGTCAACAACTTCTGAACTCGGAATCGGTTGGTGATTGTGAATCCATCATTGGCCTTTTCACACTCAAAGCTTTGAAGCTTCACAACAAGGGCTTGGAGGCGAGCAAGGAGAGCTTGAGGCTGCTCATTTGGTTCCAACACAAAGAAGTGCAGCTCACTCTTGGCCATTTCATATCTGGAGAGTTGAAGTGTGGAGGTTCCGGTCTTGGCCATTAATAGACTATCCCATAGTTCCTTGGTGGAGGTAATATGGAACCAAGGTTCCTTCTCACTTTTGGTCAAACCCTTCCTTATCAACATGCATGCGGAAGAGTTGAGTTAATCATCAAACGCTTCTTATGAAGTTAGGTTGTTGGGGTTGACGGGGTTGAAACCTTTGACCACAACCCTCCACATATCCACGATGGTGCTCTTGATGTGATCCTGCATCTCAAATTCGAAGATGAGAACTTCCCCTTCCCGTTATAAACGGGAGGGGAACCTTGATAGTTTTGCTTGGGTTCACGTGGAAGAGACTTTAGGTAGTTCCACCCAAATTTGGCATGATTGTTACCGTTAGTGGAAAGAGAGGCAAGAGGGCGTGTCTCCGGTGGTGTTTCCGTCACTTTGGGAGCAACAGAGTTTCCACTAGGACTTCCACTTGCAAATATTTCCGCAACAGCCGCATCAATTAAAATCTTCATTTGGGCAGCTTGGTTTGCCCACAATTGAGCAACCTCGAGGATGTATAATGCTTATCCTCGACCTCTTTTGAGGGTGATTCCTCGACCTCTTTCGAGGATGATTCCTTTCTGGAATCGATAAGCACCACAGGATCAGTTATTTGTGGGGCACTCTTCCTGGTCATCTTGCTCTAGGGCGGTTAAGCCACAAGATAGAGCACGAGGTTCTGATACCAATTAAAAGGATCGAGATGGACCTAGAGGGGAGTGAATAAGGACAACTACAAAAATTTCATTGATTATTAGCAAGTTTAGGCTATGCGGAATATGAAGGTGTGCCTAAACAATTGCTACGGTGAGATAAACAATCCTATATGAAGAATGCAAGGTCAAGTGACCAAAGTAAACCACAAATAAGGAGCTAGGTATAGAGATAACCAAAGACACGAAGATGAGGATGTATCCCGATGTTCACTTCCTTGGAGGGAAGCTAGTCACCGTTAGAGTGATGGATGTTATTACCACGAAGGCACTCCAACACCACGAAGGCTCACCCTATTCTCCTTGATATATCACCACGAAGATGATTCTCAACCACTAGTGGTAGACCTTGAGGTGGCCTCCAAACCTTCACAACCTTCCCGGGGGAAAATCACACGTTGATTCCTCACCGAAGAACTTCTACCGCCTAGGAGTGTCCAACCTCCAAGAGTAACAAGAACAAAGGGGAAATGCTCAAGACTTGCTCAAATTACGAATTGTTTTGGTCAAAAGAGAGAGGAGGAGTGCATCTATGCTTGGATGAAATTTCTCTCAAATCTATCAAGAATCTCTCAAGAAATCTTTGATTTGGTGTTGGCGAATAAGAGAGGGAGCCTTTCTCAGATCTGGTCAGTGTATAAGTGTTGGTCAACCCACCAACTAAGTGGTGGGTGTTATTTATAGGTGGGAGAAAACTAGCTGTTTTGGGACTGAAATCGTACAGCTAGACAATCCGGCCGAACTCAGCCCGGATAGTCCAGCCGCTGGGTAGTGTATAGCACAGCAGCAGAACCAGCATTCTCGGAAACAAGGGCCGGACAGTCCGGCTGTTTCTGGCCCGGATAGTCCGGCCGACGTTAGGCCAACATTTTGAGCTCTTAGGTGTCTCCACACAACCTACCCGAACAGTCCGGCCATCGTCTGGCCACGTTTTCTAGCTCTTGGGTGTGATGCAAATTCTACCCGGACAGTCCAGGGCAAATCTGCCCGGACAGTCCGGCCACCTGGAAACTTGTTTCTTTTACCTGTTTTGACTATGGGATTTGGCTAGGCTTTTGGCATTGGACTTTTAGTAAGATTAGCATGCTGTGATTATTGTGTGCTGAGCAAATCCTTCGCAAACCCCTTTAATCCCATCTTAATAGTGCGAGATCCCTATAACTCAAGAATAAAAAGGAAAAGCTATGCTTCTCTCCATCGCCGCACATGTCTTGAGTCGTTATCATTTTGGGGGGTTTATGATCCACACACGAAGTATCCATGGGGACTAAAGCCTGTGGATTTACTTAGCAAACGTATTAGTCCCCTATAAGTATATTGTCATCAATATCAAAATATGATTAAGGGTATGATTGCACTTTCACCAGACACCGCGCACCGGCGCTAACTCTCCCCGCGGCGCACTAGCCTTGGAAGCCGCCGGATACTCTTCCAGCGGCGTGCGTGGCGGTGACGGCTCCCGTGACAACGGCCGTGGGGGATCCAACGCTTCCCGTGGCGCTAGCAGCTCCACTCGCGCCGTCGAGCTGGCGCCTCGGGCGCCATCGTCCCGGTAGACGACGCCGTCCCCATCGACACTGTTTGCCCCCTCGTCCCGATCAGCGACGTCGTCCCTGTCGAGGCCCAGCCTGAGCCCGAGGACCCATTCGGGGTCATACTGCGGCTCTCTGAGCCCGAAGCGGAGGCGCGCCACCGCGAGGAGGAGCGCGTCCGAGACCGCTTCGGCTCCGCAACCAGCAACGAGGAGGAGCAGCAGGTGGGTGACGTGGCGGTGTGACTAGGATGCTGACTAGGCAGTCAATGATCAAAACCAGTCAAAACTGAGATGAAACCTTTTAAGGGTTGGTTTTTGTCCGATTTTGGAAGTTTGAGGTTGTAAAGTAGACGGTTTTGAAGTTCAAGATTGTTTCTTAGACTTTGGTGACAATTCAGGGTTGTAATATGGACTTCTCTCTTGTTTTTGTTGAGATGTGAACTACTCTGGCTAAACCAAATCTGTAGACAAGATATGTGGTAATATTTATTCTTTGTTTTCGCTTGGTCCAGTTGTGGTCATCGTCAGATAATAGTTTTGGAAAATCTTTTACATGATTTAGTCTTGTATTTTTTTTTTCGTGAATACGCTGAGCAGCGTATCATTTCATTGATAGGTTGGAAAGAGAATACAGGGTGCAGCCCTCACGATGATTTAGTCTTGTAGCTGCATCCTGTTATTGTTACAGCCTGGTAACTTTGTCATGTAAGTCTTCAAAGTAGATGTCGAGGCGTGCAGTCGATATGTTCGATGCCCGACACTGACATAATAGAGTTGATATGTTCGATGCCCGATACTGACATAATAGATTGAGTATTACACTGAAAGTCAACAGGAATTTGTTGCCACTGTTTTATGAAAGGGAAATACACTAAGTATTGCAGTGTACCGTGTTCATTCCTTTGAACAAATGGATGTCTGGCAGTTAACTTTACGATGATCCAGATAGTTTTACACATAGGTGTGGGCTTTACTGCTAATTGGCTATTAAATAAAAATTGCATCCCCTGCAGGTGCAATATATTTTCCCTTATAGCTTCTGTACTTTTATAAGGAATTCATTGTTATATACTCACAGCCTTTTCACCAAAGTGTTTGCCTCTAAATCTTATTTCCGATAGTCAATATATTACGAATGCCTAGTACCTTTAATAATACGAATGCAGATTTCCTTCCTTAATTTAGTTTTAATTGCTTTGATGTGATGTGAACAAGAATTGATGTGCTGTGCCTTCTCACGCTCTTGAACATATAGCTTAAGGACATGAATGTGATTATCCGAGGATCCATGTTGCTTACATTCTATGATTTATCATGGCTGTACCGTTGATTTGGTACTTCAATTTGTATGTTAGTTTATGTAACTGGTCCTCCTCTCCTTCGAGTAGCGCGCCTCCTCTTCGTTCTCTCCACCAAGCAGCGCCACGTCGGCTATGTCGTCTCTCCTGGGTAGCGCCTCGTCTACGTCCTCGCCCCAAGCAACATCACCTCATCTCTACTTCCTCGCCTAAGAAGCACTACCTACGTCCTCTGCTTCATCGCCAGAGCAGCACCGCCTCTTCTACTTCTCAACCAACGGTGAGGTTTCTTTGCTATTTCTATCATTCAGCACTTAGTAATCGAGTAATGCGCACTGCTATGGTGCTGAAATTTTTGGGTTGCTCTCAGCTGTACAGATGTAGACATTCTGTGATATAGTTTTGAAATTGTGCGATTATTCTCAGCTGTTTGTTTGTGTTTTGTGAAGTACGATTTGAGACAGAACAAGTGTTACAGCTTAGTTATTGTTTTGACCTTATCCCTTTGACTTCAAGCTGAATGTGACAGACAGAGATCCCAACTGTAGATCCCTTTTTTTCACCAGGTTAATTGTAAAAGTAAAACTTCCCGTACTTTTTTATTATGTTCCCTCTACTGTATCTTTAACTCTCTTTGAAATCTGAAAGAAGAAAAACCATTTTAAGCTGAATTGCTTATTTCTGAAGTGTTCTGATTTCCAGAATCTGATGTGGGTACTACTTGCATAGGAAAATGTGACATTAAGTAAAACAGGCTCCATTCTTCATCTTCTTGTTTGGCTGGTAATGATTTGGGAACTAATCAGTTTGGGGTTTCCGGCACCTTGGTATGCACATGATGATGCAGCCCAACAACATATCATCTGGCTGGGTCATCTTCCTCTTAGATTAGATAGATAACCGGTGGTGTCTTGGACTCTCTTGGTTGATGTGTAACTGTAACTATATTTGCACTCGTATGGAAGGAGTACTCGTAGTATCTGATCTTGATCGTCCTATTTATTCTATGCTGTTAAATATGTGCATAATATTTACATTTATGGAACTTTCTGAATGCAATCGTATATATACTTATGTTCAAAACAAAAAATAATATATACTTCTTTGGGAAGATGTAGTATATACTTCTTTAATTGCCAAACAGTATATACACCCTACCCGAGCGGCCGAGCCCCAGGGCAAGCCGCTGCCGCCGCCGACTGCGCCCCTGCACCTGCAGCCAGCCGCCACCTCCATCTACGCCGGAGACCGACGAAAGGAGGCGCCCCACTGCCGCCGCGTTCTACCCCCAACGCCCCGGCCGCACCCCTCCCCCTTACCCGCCACCGCCACCCCCGAGGACAGCGACCCACTCCTCTGCCGGCGACTGGAGAAAGGCGGCGCGGCCCAGCTGCAGTACAGGAAGGAGTATATGGCGGTGCAGACGGTGAACGATATCGCAATGGCAGTGTACAGCGCCTTGACCAGCGACGCCGCGTTCTCCCGGTCCAGCAGGGCGCTCCTCCCCTTGTCGTCCGGCCAGTACCCGTACACGCGCTGGGCCAGGATGCCGACAATCCACGGCGCGAACGACGACAGCACCGTCTCGAACGACCTGTCGAGCGCGTAGATGCTCGTTCTTGATTTCTCCCGCACGATCTCCACAAAAATAGGGCTGTAAAATTCCGAGATTGTTCACATGAATGATGAATCCATCTTATATGTTAAAAATGTACGGCGGCGAGGCTTACAGGTTTGTCGCAGGGCCGTTCCAGGAGATGAACTGATGAACACGCCCATGACGAACAGGACGACGCCCAGTTTGTATGGGTCAAGCAACAATCACGGGATCATCTGTAGGAGTAGTGGAGGCTGAATAATTTTTTGACCGGATGTTGCTTTTTTTGGGGTCGCATACAAGTATCAGATTCAGTCACGGAAACACTTTCTATCCAATTTTTCAATCATCTGTTAACGTTTTTTTTAAGGGAAAACCACTTGGCACTTTATTGCGAGTTTACGAGTATAACATCCTGTAGAACATGCGGAATCAGAAAGCTAGGGGGATCATCGTCCCAATTATACATCAAATTTGAATCATAAGCATGTCTAGCTAAGAAATGTGCCAAGCCATTATCTTCCCTTGGGCAGTGCTGAAAACGGATTGAATTGACCTCGTGAGCATAGAAAAAGCAATCCCCTAAGATCGCAGAGTAAGGCGCCAAAATATCCACATCTCCTTTGCACGCCGAGATAACCTCAAGGCAATCTGATTCAACTACCACATTTGAACAGCCAATTTGGTTGATCAGTTGAAGACCTCGGCGAAGGGCTAAAGCTTCTGCCGTAGCAGCGCTGTCTGCATATGTGAAGGGTTCTGCCACACCAGCCACAGCTTCTCCTCTGCAGTTGCGCACGATCGCTGCGATGGCTCCAGTACCATCCTCGAAAAAAGATGCATCAGAATTTAGTTTGTATGATCCTGATTCTGGCTTCTCCCATGTAAACTTCAAGTCTTGGTTGTTGCCCGGTCTACTTGCCGAGTTGCCCGTTATCGCATGAATAGCAAAAGCTGTGCTGTTTGGGGGTTTAACTCTTTCTCCTTTGCATGCTACCCTTCTTCCCCACCAAATGTACCACGCGCCAACTGCCAACGTCTCATGTAGACCCAGCTGCCCAAGCACCGGTGAGCTCCCACGCGGTCGGCACCACAATTCTTCAAGTACGACTGATCCAGAACGATCAACGCCAAGAGCTTGCTTAATGATGACATCCAATCCCAGTGCACGCCAAACTGAAACAGCTCTTGGACAACTGAAGATTAGGTATTTGATGTCTTACAGGCCAGATCGACACACAGGGCATAGTGGTGAAACTTTGATATGTCGTCGAGCCAACACAGCCATGCCAGGGATCAAACCATGCAACGCTCGCCATATGAAGATCTTAACTTTGCTAGGTATTTCCAGTTTCCAAACCGTTTCCCAAACCGGGTTGATATTAGATGTGCTCTGAATACTCGAACATCTCGATCCAAATTGGTGTTCCCACTCAACGTAATATGCTGATCGGACAGTAAAGGAAAAGGATTTTGTGTGATTCCAAGCAACAAAATCCTCCGTAGCATTTTCTGACAATGGGACATTGATTATTCTCTCCGCATCCAGCGGCAAGAAAATGCTTCTTATCAGGGCCTCGTCCCAGCTTGCAGTACCCGGAATCATCAGTTCATCCACTGTCCTGAGCAAGGTATTACCTCTCCTAGTCATAATCATCCTAGTCTGACTAGACGGAATCCAGTTGATCATCCCATATATTTACTTTCACTCCTGAGCCAATTCGCCAAATGTGACCTCTACGGAAAGTTTGTAGGCCTGCAAAAATGCTTTGCCATGTGTAAGATGACCCCTTCTTTGGCCCTGCCTTAAGGAGATTACCGTCAGGGAAGTATTTAGATCGTAGAACTCTGGCACATAAAGTTTCAGGATGGGTTATCAATCTCCAACTTTGCTTTGCCAACATTGCTAAATTAAAAGCATGGAGATCCCTAAATCCCATGCCTCCCCTAACTTTTGGTATGCACATCTTCCACCATGCTAACCAGTGCATTTTCTTTTCCTCCTCTGTATCACCCCACCAGAAAGCAGACATGGCATCTGTGATTTCTTTACAAACCTTCTTTGGGATTTTAAACACACCCATAGCAAAAACAGGGATAGACTGGATGACTGCTTCTAATAAAATTTCCTTACCCCCAAGTGACAGCAATTTCTCTTTCCAACACTTCATCCGGTTAACCACCCTTTCCACCAAGTGAGTAAAACTGTCACTCCTATCTAAACCAATCATGGAAGGAAGGCCAAGATATGTGTCAGAAAGGGCTTCTATCATAATATTGAGTTCAGCACAAATTTCAGCTTTGACATCCACATTCACATTAGGGCTAAAGAATATGCTACTGTTCCCTTCACTCACCAACTGACCAGAGCTTGTGCAATAATCATTTAGTACCTGTCTCAATGAGGTTGCATTATTCATATCCACCTGCATTATTCATATCCACCTTCACATACAGAGACGAAATTCTGGAAATATGATGTATTTTTATCACCAAACATGAGCCAGTTGATCCTGCTCCTTTGCGCCCAATGGATTTCCTCCATCTGTAGCAATCTCTCGAGCTTTTCGGCTAGATCTTTCTGCCTTTGAACTTTCTGATGTGTCAAGGTATCCCTTGCAACTTGTTCCAACTCCCTCTGAACATTCTTTATTCTCTTCGATGATTTCTTCAGTACTGTTTTATCCCATTCATGCAGCCGCTTGTGGACAAGTGCCAGCTTATCTGCAAGTCCCAAGTTCCCATCCGAAGACTGCCATGCTTGCTCAACTACATCGCGGAACCTCTCCTCCTTGAGCCAACGTGCTTCAAATCGAAGTACTGCCTGCCCCGCTGACTCTTGTGTGATCTCCTCATGGAGGTTCATAATAATTGGTCTGTGATCCGACTTATAGTAGTCAAGATGTTCCAAAACTGCACCTGGGAACATTTGGTTCCATCCCTCGTTCACCAGAGCACGGTCCAATCGTTCTCTAATCATCTGTTAACGTTTGTTAGCGCTAAGTTCAGATATTCCCCTAGTTTGTGTTGTGTATGTATGGTGCAGATAATGTGCAGTTTCTTATTTGGTTTGTCACTTGATAAGAGCGCATACTGTTCTTTTGCCTGATACTTTGCTATATAAATGGTTGAATCGAAACAATTTTTATGAACCCATATCTGATGATTGGAACATTTTGTCTGTATGTTAACGGTTGTCCTCTCTCCCCGAAAAAAAACAGTTGTCCTTTCTGCTTGTTTTTCTTCCAGAACTCAATTTCTGATGATTTTGTAGTATATCAGAAAGAATATTTCCACTAATGGTTGATCTTTTCGCGTAGTTGAATGTGGATCTCAGGGGTTTCAGGTACACAGGTACACAGAAGATTGCAGCTCTTCATGCTACTTCTGAAGGACTGCCTCAATCCTGCAAGTTCAGGTTACAGCCTGCTCTTCTGAATATGACACTTCCCTGTACGCCAAATCTATCCGCCGGTCAGTACATGGAACAAAGACCTGCTCTTTAAAATATATGATTCCATTTAATTCACGGTGCATAACCACTGGAATTATGTTTGGGCTGCTTTCTTTTACATTCTGCGTTCGATTAGTGGAGATGTACACATTGTACAGCCACCCTTATAGCATGGCGGCAAGGGGCACGGCCGAGCCAGCACTGATCTGCGACAGGACGGTCCTCCCAGCGTCTGGGTACCGCAGGGCGAGGAGGCCGCCCATCTTGCCCCGATGAGGCCGCCGAGGGAGATCGCGACCCAGAAGATGGACATGAGCAAGGCGGTCTTCCGGTGGCTGAACCCGACGAGCTCCAGCCACATAGACGCGGAGGAGAGCGCCGACCACGGGAACGAGCCGCTGACGCCCTGTGCCACGAAGATCTGTAGCGTCGGGATCTGCAACCGGGACAAGGGGCGAGACGCTGCTTGACGCCGGTCGCCGCGGTCGGAGGTGGTTGCGGCGGCGCGCGGGTCGGGGTCAGGTGGCGCACGAGGATGCAGTGGCGGCTGGGTGAGGGCTCGGGGTGATATGAGTGATGAGGGAGAGATGGAGGGCTAGGGCTAAGTGGGTGGGTGGGTGACGTGGCGGGGTGACTGGGATGCTAACTAGGCAGTCAATGGTCAAAACTGAGATGAAACCGGTTCAGGGTTGGTTTTTGTCCGGTTTTGAAAGTTTGATGTTGTAATGTAGACGGTTTTGAAGTTTGGGGTTGTTTCTTAGACTTTGGTTGACAATTTAGGGTTTTAATATGGACTTCTCTCAGAAAACAATTGTAGTAGAAAGATCAACTTTACACAGGTGCAATTAAGATGCAAATAACAGATTGAATTCTTAATCGCCTAAATGTATGGTTATGATCTACTTTAAGAACTGAACCATCTTAATTGGTAGCTTTACACCAAAGAGTGTTTTCTATCTAAGAGCATCTCCAATAGAAGATGTAGATGCAAAAATAACTAACTTTTGTATCTCCGAAATCCAAAACCCCCTCTTCAACAGATGATGTAGATACAAAAAATTTACATCTCCGCCTCCCGGAGATGTAAAATACAACACCTCGCGATGCAAATTTGCATCTCCATCTACTGGAGATGTAAAAACGGCGGCCGCGCGTCAACTGGCCAACTGCCTTCATTTGGCTTCCGCGCGACCGCCGCTCGGCCGCCCAACTCCGCCGCCGGCCGATTTCGCCCAAAATCGACGCCGCCGCCGCTCGCCCGCCCACCTCCAACCCCACAGTGACTCTGCCCGCCTGTCCCTCGCCGCCTGCCTCGCCGGAGTAGCGACGGGTGTCCCCCACAGCCGCCGATTCGATTTCGGCCACCGCCTCGAATCGAAACTTCGCCGGAGGTCCGGCTGCCGTAATGGCTTCCACAGCGCGGTCGTGGACGGGTTGGGCTTGTTCCTAGCCTCGACCCACCGCCGGAGGTAGGGGAGGCGCGCCACACCGCCCGCCGACGGTTGCCCGCCACCGCGGTCCTTCCCGCAGCGCGACGCCGTCCGCCCGCGCGCGGAGCTGCCGCCGTGTTCTCTGCAGGGTCGCGGCCATCCGTAGGTGTTCTGCAGCCGCTCCTCCTTCTCTCTCCGCCTCGAATCGCCGCTCCTCCGCCGCTGCTCCACCGCCCCGATTCGCCGCTCCTCCGCCCCTTCGATGCTCCTCCGCCCCTCCGACGCTCCTCGTCCTCTCTCCGCCTCGAATCACGCCGCGCCGCCGCCGTCTCCACGGCCGTTCAACTAGTTTTACATCTCCATTTGCATCATCTGTTGGAGTTGCACTTTTACATCACCAATTTACATCATCTGTTGGAGTTGCCTCTTTTTTGGAGATGTAAAATGCACTTTTTGGAGATGTAAATTTTTACATCTCCTGTTTTACATCTCCAAATTTGCATAATCGGAGATGCTCTAATGATTCAATTAAACCACATTTCTTTTGGAGTCTACTCTCTTAACTTCCAGAAATTTATGTGCTAGCCAAAATTATTATTTTTGGAAGTGAATAACTTTCACCCTACCAGAATAATATCCCGCTCGATCCCTTGTAAACTAGTCAGACATGTGTTATGTTCTTCTCCACCAAGCATGTATTCTACCAACTGACTATCTTACTGTATTGGCTTACCATCCTTTCAAAGATAAAAATATCTCGGCTGATCTTTGATCTATCAGAAGTTACCTACAGATAACCTAAAAACTCAATTTTCTTTTACTCTTATAACACTGTAGTCTTTGTGCCAAAGGTTAACCAATCTTAGGAAACGCCAAACCAATATAGCTGTAAGCCTGTAACAATATCAATATCTAGCAAACAATAGCACTGGCCCTGTCCACAAATCGAACTTCACAAAACATAGAGCTGTGACTATTCAAACCTCATAAGAGATAAGACACAGAAATCTCATCAGTTGGGACGAGGATTTAGAGGAGGCTGCGCTGCTCTGGAAGAGGACGTAGACGAGGTTGTGCTGCTCGGGGGAGACGACGGAGTCGAGGTGGCGCTGCTCGGGGGTAAAACTTAGACGAGGCGGCGCTGCTTGAGGGAGGACGAACAGGAGGTGGCACTGCCCGGGGGAAAGGGGGGGGTCGTGGATTAGGAGGCACTGCTCGGGGGAGGAGCTCCAGGAAGCGACGGCGGTGCTCGACGCTGGTGGAGGAGCTCCCGGAAGCAGCTACGCTGCACGGGGAAGCACGCTAGCGGAGGATGGCTGTGGTGCTAGGTCATGGCCCGGGGGAGAAAGCATGGAGGAGGCGTGGCTGCCTAGGCGGTAGTCGAGGGCGGCAGAGGGTGCTCGGTGGCGTGATCGGGGAGGGAGCTAGCTCTAGGGTGTTGCGGAAGGTGGTCGGGGGCGGCGGGGGTCGGGGAGAGGGCATGTAAATTTGGGGGAGAATGCCATTTGGGGCAAGACCTAGTCGCGGCGGCAGTTAAAGTTTTTTTTGATGCGAAACCTTTCGGTCTCTCCGGCGCTCTCCCACGTGAGCGCGTTAAGGCCCAATTATTTTTGGTCTCACGCCACAGACCGCGGCAGATAATGGGCCGTGAATCGTGATTCAGTTGTCCTGGCAGACAAGGTGACCTGAAAAGTGGGCATAATTGCCGGCAGTGTAAGTGTCGTCGTTGTTCTATTTGTGCCGGTAGTTCTTCTGCCCTTAAGTACTTTTATCGGCAGTAGAACGATCCCCGGCAGATAGTTTGCCCTTATTTCAGTATTTTTCTCGGCGGTTAATTACCCCCAATCAAGAGTTGTGGTGTACTGATAGCTAACGTCGTCCTTCACCACTAGAGATCACTTGTTCCAAATGCTACCATCTGATTTGCAGCATCCGGATCAAAAGAATAAATAAAGCAAGGTGAGTACAGAACTACTCGCAAGACTTACATCAGAATAATTATAGATGTACAGGTATCAACAAAGGGCTATTTGTGGACTATTTGAGCAGAAAGTAGCAAACCCAAATACACTACTCTGAGCAGAAGTGGAGCGACTACTGAGAGTATAAGATGAGAAACGTGGCGTTGAGTACCATCTATCCTGGACCACCAGAGCAATACACCACCATGAATCCTCCATTGACTCACGTGCGAGGAAGCAATCCAAGGCACTCACACTTATTTGGCAATTTTAAAGTATCCATTAAAGTTTTCAATGATCAAGCCACAATCTCCAAGTCGTCCATAACCGCGGACACTACTATTCGAATAGATTTAAATCCCGCAGGGGTGTACCAATTTACCCATACACGTGTCGATCGCTCTTAATGTCAGATCATGAAGCACACTACCATTGTATGCCGACAGAGGGAGATCGACCACAACACTTCCCCTACAATGCAAACTAGTCTAGGGAGTCACCCACCTGAGTTGTACCTGAATCACGAGTCCGGCCGAATCTCCAAGACAGATCCCAAGGGTTGTATGGACGGCCCAAGCCCATCGCGGATGATGGTTTGCCCACTTGGCAAGCCGTACTACAGCCCTATATGCAATGCAACCATTTCATTCATTTGCATTATGTTTCTATGCATATGCCAAATGAAAAGCCTGAATGATGTGACTCCTGGACAGGTTTGAGGTAAGGTACTAGGCCGAGGGGTAACCCATATAACCCCTGAGTGGTTAGCACGCTCACTCTTGGATCAAGATAACGAGAACTCAGGTCCTAGTAGTGGCTTTTGTGAGACAACCCACTGTGTTCTCCAATACGGCCCCTCACCTTTGCCTTTAGTCATATTAACACAAATATCTCTAGAAGCATACCACAATCCAAGTATCATGTGTATCTATGAACTGTGATTCATCGCCCAGATGGATCAAGACTTACGCAACTTTAAGCATAGCTAAGCACGACAAGAGTGTAGGGCCAACATGATGATAACACAAGCAACTCCTAATCATGCTAGGATATAAGATAAAGGCAATATCAGGTTACAAAGACAGGCTATGCAACGGATAGGTAAATCTGACTACCGATAACATAGTAGAGAACGAATGCAATAGCAGCGGAGGATACTACTGTAAAATACGAGACAATGGGATATCTACATGATCAAAGTTTCGGAGACGACAGAAAAGTTTCAGTGTGAAAACTAGAAATGTTCTGGAGAGAAATCATCATACGAAAATGTTTCGGAACACGTCCAAAATTATTTTAGGGGGTGCCGGAAATGTTCTGGACCTTCGGGAATTTTTTTGGATTAAACAGACACTGAAAATATTTCATGAAAAGTTGTCATGAATAGTGATGTGAATAGTGGCAACACTATTAGGGTACAACTACCCTTTTGGAGTTTTGTCCCAAAAGGTCAAGGGGATGACATGGGGTGGTGGGACCCCCTTTGGGGGGGCTCACACATGTGTGGCCAGCCATGGGGAGCTCCTCCATGGAGCTCCACTAGCCACCTCATTTTGCCCTTATGAAGGACATTTTTCATGGGCATTTTGGTATTTTCAAGTGGCCCTCTACCCCTTGCCTCACACTATAAATAGAGGTGGAGAGAGCTCTCCATTTCACTCAAGTTTTTCTCAACAGATGCCATGCAATGATCTGGCTTTCTTCTCTCCCTCACACGAAATAGTTTCGTAGCCGAAAGGCTGTCTAGTCTCCGGTAGGGCCTAGTTCTGGGCGGCGAAGCCCTGCCGGATAGCTGACACCGTATGTGTGCAACCTGGTAGAGATGTCGTAGTTTCGATCGTAGTTCGAGAGTGCCTCCCGAAGGGCTGTTGTAACATCCCAAAATTCTAAATTTTGGAATTTTGGAATGTTATATTAAATAAATAATTATGATTGTGTGTTTGATTGTTGTGTGATTTCTTGTGTGAAATTGAGTGGAAATTAAAACTTTTTGAAAGTTGAATGAGAGGGAATAAAAGGACTTTCCCAAACTTTCATTCTTGCATCTGGTTTTCATGAATTCAAATTCATTTCAACACAAACCCTAGAGTGAAGATAATATGACTTCTTCCATTAAAGAAATGAAAAGGGTTTTTGAAAAGATTTGAATTCCATTTGAAAATATTTCAAACCAGAAACTTCATGCCACTCAAGGATTTTCATGAGGGAAGATAACATGACTTCTTCAAATTTTGAAATAGAGTGGGAAGTGAGGAGGGCCACTTTCAAAATGCCATTTGAGAAAGTTTCCCATGTGAGTTTCAAAATCATTTCCATATATTCAAATAAATAAAGAGAGAAGGAAATATGACTCCTTCAAGTATCAGAAATAAAATATGGAAAATGAATTATGAAACCAACAGAAAGTGGTTTGAAAAATAATTGGAATTATTTGCATAGCTATTTCTTGAATTTGTTGAATATTGCTATTATTGGGTTTTATTTAAAATATTTTTTCCCTATAAAAAAGATTAATTATGAGTGAGTGTAAAATGACTCCCTCCAAAGGAAAAATAGTGGGGAATTATTTTGAAGTCATTTGGTATTTTCAAAAAGTCATTTTGAATTGATTTTAAGCACCAGTTTGTTTCTGCAATTTTAACAAATATTTGTGTATTTTATTTTGGAAAAATAAATAGTTCACACGGATCTACATACTCCCTAGTATTTGTGTGCAAATTGTCAAAAAAAATTATGAGTTCGTTTGATATTTATTCCGAGCACTTTTGTTCTTTCGATCAAAAAAAAATTGCGCAGCAAAGGCCCAGCCCACGACCTGGCTGTCTTCAACCTCCAGTGCACACGACAAAGAGCAGCAGCGCACGCACCCCTCCCCTCCTCCTCGCGCCCCACCCCTTCCCTCCTCCCCCCTTGCCCAAAAATCCCGGTGAATGAATCCCCCTACTTCCCCTGCACCTCCTCTCCCCATTAAAGAGGCCATTAATGCCCCGGATTTTGCTCGACAGAGATCCGTCCTTGCCTGATTTTGCCGCCGCGGCCGCACGCACCTGGACGCCTCCAAGCCCCTATAAATACCCCTGGGTACTCCCCATGCCATCCTTGTCCGAAGCCCCCTCCTTTGGAAGCCCAAATCCCTCTCTCTCACGAAATTTCTCGCCGGAGTTACCCAAGACCGCCGTCGTTCGTGCGAGATCCCGGAAGCACAAGGTGAATCCGACCTCCTCCTTCTCCCTGTCGTTGACATTTTTTGTTGTGCACCTTATGGACATAGTGGTTCGTTCAAATTCGTAGCCGAAGCGCGCTGTCCGCGAGCGTTGCGTCCGACCGGAACTCCGCCAAACTCCGGCGGCTACTCACTGCCTCCACATCACGAGGACGAGGCCGACAACTTGTCCAACGCACCCGCCTCGTCATCCTCTACACCGTTCGGTCATTTGATCTACGCCGGAGACCATCTTCTCCAACTCCGGCGAAACTCCGGTGAACTCTCTCTTCCTCTTGTACATGTTACACCCAGACTTCTTAAATGTCGGCCACCCTTTCTTAGCCACCTAGCATGCACTTTTTCAGCCAACCAAAACGTGACACGTGTCCCTGGCCGATCCGTAGCGTTTTTCTTTTTCAGATTTGTTTCTGATTTTGTTTTGCTTATATCTCTTATGTTTTTAATCCAAATTGAGTGATTCCAATTGCATTAGTTTCATTAAAATATGTAGTTGCTCTTAAGTCGAAAAGTTTTCATATTTTAAGTTTTTAAATTTGAATTTGAAAAGATTTGCTTCAAACCCTAATTTGTTAATAACTTTTATTTGAAATTAGGTTTTTAATAAATTATTTTTGCTACTGTTTTGTTTTAGTTTTTGTTTAACCAGAGAAATAATAAAAAATAATTTTTTTGATTTATATTTTAGTTCTGTTTGGATCAGATTCAAATCTGAACCTATTAGGCTTGTTATTAATGATAAGTAATTGTTTTCTTTTATTTTAGAAATGTAATTATTTTTGCCACTTCACCATAGTTAATTTAAGTTTTCATTAGAACAACAGAAACTTTTTATGAAAATAATTAAATTTGTTTTAGTTATTTCTTGGTTGTTATAATTGTTTTGGTTATAACTAGATAATTATAATAGATTTTAAAGTAATTTCTTTTGCTAGTAATTTGTTTAGTAAAAGAATTACTGTTAAAATATTAATTTCTTAGTCTCTTTACTGTTAATTTTTTTGTTTAGGACTTTTAGTGCTGTTGTGTTTGTTTGTTTGTTTGATGCTAAGCCTTTTCCTTAGCTTTCTTTTGAGTTTTGCTTTGGGTTTTCTTTTGGTTCTTTGATTATGTTTCCTTTGAGATTTGTTTGGGTATTTTCTTTTGATTGTTAGAATGATTATTTATGTGTATGAAATTATGTGATTAAAATAGATTACATTAGAGAGTGACGAATAGTTCTATCAAGTTATTTCTGAGAGCGATACAATCTTCATCAACTATACCAGGCAAGTTCACTTTGACCATATTTTCATACCTATGTTTTATTGCATTTAGTATCACTTTTTCAACATTTCCTCCAGTAGTTATATTGAATCTTGTAGTTGGGTAGAAGCATGAGGTAGGAACCCACACCATTGTTACTGAGCCTCGGGAACGTTGTTTATGTTATGCTACGCTATCGTAGACGGGGATTGGCACGAGTGCTCATGAGTGGTGTGAGAAGGAGGACTCTACGTCAATGACGGCAATTTCAAGATGGCAACTTCAATGTCTGCATCTACAAGACCTCAAGACTTCAAGACTCGAGACAAGAATTCAGTATACCTCTGGGTGGAGGATGGACTGACGGGCATCGTGGGGAAACCCAGTGGATGACCCCGGGATGCATCGTGGGGAAACCCAGTGGATGACATCTTGCGGAAAGCTTCACCCAGGCTCAAGGAGACGGATGAATACTTCATGCCCGGAAGCTTACCTGTGCAGCCACAATTTAATATGGGCTCTGGCTTGGTTGACCTTAGTTGTGACTCTGGTTGGGACGGTGCCAGCAGATGTAGACGATCAGTAGGGTTGGATGGGCACCGGACGTGGGTCAGGGGAACTCTTCGGAAGATCATGTTTCGATCATCCTGTTCTCAAACACTCTGAAGTGCGATGACTTAAAGGGAGGGATCGATTCTTGTGGGTAAAGTGCACAAAACTCTGCAGAGTAAAACCTAATCGATTAGCCGTGTCCCAGGTTACGGACAACTTGAGCCTCTGGACTTGGATATATCTCTGAACTCTCAACACCGGACTGATAACTAATTGTGGGCAACTTATGATACTTATGGGCTATGAGACATCGGTTGGCGGAACCATGTCTTAGTAGATAACTCTGTAGGGAAGACTCCTGATATTCCTTTGTTGTTGGGAAAATAAAACTACCTTTTATGCAAAAACTCTGACACAGAGCCACAAAGCCATATTGCATATAGAATAGTCTTTATTATCTGCTTCTTATTGTGATCTTGCCGGTACATTCAATGTACTGACCTACATGGCTGTAACTTATCATGTTGCAGATATTTCTACGATGGGTAAGAGTTACGATATAGGGTTACGGTCTACACTCAACTTGCCGTTGGCATTGATGGGACTCCACACCCTTATTGATTTATTTTCGCTGTGATGAATAAGGTATACTCTGGATCTACGGTATTTCTTTTACATGTGATGTTATGGTATTTCATCGAAGTACTGTGTGTGCCATCATATTGATCCATGGATGGCACAGAAAGCACAAAGACTTGACCGTATTGGGTCGGGTCGCTACAGCTGTCCGAGTGGCCGTCCGAGATTCTGAGAGTGCCTCCCGAAGGGCTGTCCGAGTGACCGCCCAAGATTCTAAGAGTGCCTCCCGAAGGGCTGTCCGAGGTTCTGTCCGAGAGCTTCCCGAAGGGCTGTCCGAGGGACCGCCTGAGGGGCTGTCCGAGGGAGTACATCCTCGCGGTTGGGAGGTTGTAAAATCCTAGCCGCGGGGATCTGCACCTACGATCTTCCCCAACTCTACTTCCGCTGCGCTACGAGTTGGTAACGATCAGATCAAACCTTGTATGCATCTTCATAGTGGTCCTGGGCTTGTGTGTAGGTCGGAAATTTTTTGTGTTCTGCTGCGTTCCCCTACAGTGGCATCAAGAGTCGTGCTATGCGTAGATGCAGGTTACGATCTAGAATACATGAGATGTATGGGTATTGGACAATATAATTTTGTAGTAGATGAGTTCTATTGATGAAAATTATTTGTGCGGGTAGTAGATAAAATCTATTACCTGATATTCTTGTTGCTTCCCTTGAATCTGCGTATTTCTGATCTTGACGGCATGGTGGAGTTTTACAAAGTTCTGGCAATCCGCGATCATGATAGATCAACGAAGTGCTTCGGTTTTTTGGGTTCCACCATAGTTAAAGAAAGATGAAATTTAGCAGACTAAAGGGCAATGCAGATATGATCTGCATGGGGTTCTTGCATATGGCGAAGTTCAGTATGGGCTCAAGATTTTTATCTCGTGCTTCATATGGCCCGCAAAGTTAATATAGCGATTTGAATAATCATACTTGATGATGAATGTTGGTAGCTGCGGTTTGATTGAAACCTTAGAAGCCACGTAAAATAAAATCTAGTATGAACCGATTAGAGGCGTCTAACTTGGTTTTGCAGGATGATCATATGATGTGGTATAGTCTTCGTCATATTTAATGAGATTTTGTATGAGATGGCTATATAATGTAAATTAATTAACATGACCTGCGTTTCATGAGTCAGCATGATGGCTGGAGCCAGATGACTGTCACTTTAATGACCTGTGTGTCAACCTTGTTGTAATGCATTAATTTTATTAGCTATAGTGATAGCAATATTATTTGATGCATAGTCAAGACGGTGACAAGTTTTGCGAAGGAGGACACCGACGCAAATGCCGAAGACGAAGAAAATAAATACTTCTCCGTCAGAAAGGGCTATACCATATCATGCTATTGTGAACTGCCTGAGATGTTTATCCCTTTTGATTGCAAGGTAGTCGATTTTATTAGGGTGATCTCTCACTTAAAATATATCAAGTTGTTAGTGTTCTCCCAAGTGTAGCACCGTCACAGCATGTATCCTTTCGGGGTGCCACATGGTTGCATGGGTACGAATGATTGGAAAGTGTAAGGCGGGTCTAAGATCAGACCTAACAGCAAGATCACTTGGTTGTCTTGAACATTCAGGCAGGATAGTCCTGAGCTCGGAACACGCGCATCGAAAGATGAGCAAGAGTCACATAGAGATGTCATCGGCAAGTTGGCCTACCGATTGAAATTCCCGTCATGAGATGATGATTCTATGGCGATGAATTGAAATGTGGATCTTGAATCATTCACAATCAATTATGAGAGATATTGATTTGAGTGGGAGTTTACTTTAGAATTAAAATTGTTTAAATCTTAGTGCAATTAATTAGTGGACATTGTCCAAAGTGTAAATTGCATTATAGTTATAGAATATTGGCTCACGTTTCCACCTTCCCTGTTGAAAATTGAACAGCTGTAATTTATCTGGTTAAAACTTTACGATTGGTAACGTAATGTGAGGACTGTCCTCAAGAGTGCCGAGAAGGACTTTGTCCAATTGCATACTTTCGGTATTCCCCCGCTGATGCTAATGGATGATGCGACTTTCGTCCCTCAAGCCAAAAGCTAGAATTCCGTTACGGTCAAGTGCAACATGTTTGCCTCCATGAGACCCGAACGTCGAAAGTTTGGGATAGTTATGTGATATTCATGGAACTAGAAATTAGTTTTTAGATACAAACAAAGGCCCAAAGATATGAGATATCCAAAGCAATGTTTGTTTGCAAGTATTAGTGAAGTGTTTACTATGCATTAGAATGATAAGATGGGATCCAGAAGAACACCAGTCATGTGATGATGGAGCACATAACAACTACTTAAAGAGAAAGGACAAGTCCAAAGGGTGTTAATGAGACTTACACGCCTAGGATGTCCGGGGCTAATGCCACTCTTAAAGTTAGGTGCTTCTTCTGTGAGTAGGAAACATATTGGAAGTAAAACTGTTAAAAGTGTGAAGACAAAAAGAAATAAGACTGGAAGGTCCAACTCAGGTATGAATGTCATACATATTATAGATGTATAAGAGGCTGGTCGAAGAAGTATTTCTTGGGAATTATGATTAAACTGTTAGTCACTCATTCTTGGGTATTATGATTAAAAGTTAATCACAAGGACACCCGTTCGATTGCATTCTGTTGCAACTTGATGCAAGAACTACTATGACCTAACAGACTAGCCAGTAATGAGGTTTTGGATACACGCTGGGAACATAGTAAAAGTTACTATACTTTCATCAGCGTAGTACCTCTATATTTATTTTTATAAGCTGATTTTAGAGTTTTATATACTCTAGCCCATTGCATAACGTTTGATGCAAGAAGGTTGTTCATAAAAGAACAATTGTTGTTCGGTGTTATGAATAACATAAGGGCCATACTCCCATTGTAAATGAGATGTATGCTATGAATATTGATAAAAATATAATACCTCTATATTTATTTTCATTAATTCATTTCAGAGTTTTATACACTCTAGCCCATTGCATAACGTTTAATGCAAGAAGGTTGTTCATAAAGGAACAATTGTTGTTCGGTGTCATGAATAACAACAGGGGGCCATAATCCCATTATGAATGGATGTATGTTATGAATATTGATAATAATATAATACATCCATAACAATAAAGCTAAATGTGGTAAGACTAAAAGTATGCCACAAATGTGTGGCACTACATTTTGGTCACATTGGAGGAACCCGCATGGAGAAATTCCATATTGATGGATATTTAAATCATTTGATTATGAATCATCTGACACTTGCAACTTTCATCCAAAAGTAAAGTAACTAAAATACTGTTCACAGGTCATGAGGAACGAGCAATGAACTTATTGGTAATCATACATTCTGATGTGTGTAGTCCAATAAGTATTGTTACTAGCAGTGGATTTGTCTATCATCAGTAATGACTCAAGTAGATATGTGAATATTTGCTTAACGAGACATAAGTCTAGATCTTTTGAAATAGTTCAAGAGGTTTTCAGAATGAAGTAGAAATTATTGTAACAAGAAAAATTATGTTTCTGCAATTAGATTGCGAAAAGAATATTTAAGTTACAAGTTTAGCAAATGTCTGATGAGTTATGTTTTCATAACTTACACCTCCCGGAACACCACTGAGAGTGGAATGTCCGAAAAGATATATTCGAACCATATATGACATGGTAAGATCAAAGATGACATAAATCAATTTGCCATTATCACTTTTAAAGTAATGCTTTAGAGACTGTGGCTTTTACACTCAAAAGAGCGCAACAGGTCTGTTGAAATAATGCCATGGTATGGTATTGTAACGCCCAACACGCTGAAAACACATCCATGACAGAGATTTCGTTCGATATTTTCGTGGTGAGGCTCATACGGGCTCGATCGTACAGTGACTACGAAGCGTCCCCGAGTCATGGCAAAGCTACAAGGACTCTTTAAGACACAACAAGACCCACTGTATAACCGACCGTGTACAAACGAACCACTAGATGTCGAACCCCAACCTCACATCATGCATTTGTCAGAAAGATAGCCTAGGTAACTACTTGAATTCGCACCTAGGAACTCCTGAAATTTATTGGTTATGCAATCCGATCCCAAGCATACAAGGAGCAAAACTTCACACAATTCCTAACAAGATACTACGCTCCAATGTACCGACTGCATTCAACACATAACCAAGAAACCTCGAAAACTCGTGTACCCCAGACCTTCAAAAACAACAACGATACTAGTCATGGCAGATGATCTATGCTATCTCTACCCAGTACTGGGGATAAGTCACAACACTATTTGCCACCACAAAAAGTATAGAAGCGTTTCGATGTCGGCGTCCTCTGGTGTTCAGGAACTGAAACGATAGCGAATGTGACAAGAACCCCTAGGAGCTCAACTCCCCGGGTCCAATCCATACGGCCAAGAGGCACCAAGACCAGAATTCCGTCACACCGATATCGCAACGATTCCAAAATACCCGCGTGATCCTAATTTTTTTTGAAGGGGAAGAGTAGTAGAATCAAAACACCTACGACACAATTCCTCACCAGAGAGACGAAGGGGATAAGGAGTAAAAAGAATTCCTACTCTCTAATATATAACTGGACTCAAAATAGTTTTTCTTCTAGACTCAACAACGGCCAAGTTCGATCAATCAAGGGGGCTCCTATGGTCAGTAGAGGCTCTGATACCAACTTGTAATGCCCAACATGCGGCTCTAGCCCGATCCAGACTTGAGAATCTCGATGGGGATAGAAACGCATATCGGGTTGCTAAGCAAGGTGGACATCATTACAAAATACCATCAACTGAATAGAGGAGAATACAAGATATAGTTGGCTTACACTCGCCACAAACTACAGCATGAATACATCAATACATAGCAATCATCATACAGAAGATCACGATCCGACTACGGATGAAATCAAACGAAAGAAGAACAACGTCAACCCTGCTAATCCCAGGCTGCCAACCGGGAACCCATCCTATGATCATCGAAGAAGAAGAAGAACTCCAAATAGAACAAGCATCGCTCTCACGTCAAAGCATCGCTTTACCTGTACCTGCACCTGTTGTTGTAGTAATCTGTGAGCCTTTATGGGACTCAACAATCTCATTACCACGGGTATCAAAACTAGCAAAGCTCAATGGGTGAGGAATGGTTAAGTGGTGAGGTTGCAGCAAGCACTAAGCATTTGATATCTGGCTAACTTACGAGTACAAGAATAAGAAGAGTAACCTACGCATAATCGGGCGCAATCTAGTATGATCAAGAAGTGATACTGAACACCTACTTTCGAGTCAATCATAACCCCACCGTGTTCTCTTCCCGAACTCCCTCGAAAAGAGACGATCACGGTTACACACACGGTTGGTGTATTTTAATTGGGTTTAGTGTCAAGTTCTCTACAACCGGATATTATAAATTTCCAAGTCGCCACATAACCGCGGGCATGGCTTTCCGAAAGATTTAACCCTGGAGGGGTTCTCCAACTCGTCCATCATAAATTATCACAAGCTGCTTTGAAAGACCTCAACATCGGGATAGCCCGAAGTATCCTCGGAATCCCGGTGCACAAGACATTCGACTAAGGTAAAACAAATCCAGCAAGACCTCCTGACATGTCGACGACCCCGATAGGAGCCACGTATCTCGTTCTCAGGACACGGCGGATAAGCTACGCGTACGAGTAAAACCAGACCTCGAGTTGCCCTGTGGTGGCCCCGCACAGTACTCTAGTTTCGGACCAGCACCATCAACACTGGCCGACCTGTATTATGTTGAATAACGAACCACGGGTAGTGCTAACTCCCTATGCGTCAAATTAATTATTAGTATTATTATGTTGGGCAAATTTTAAAACCAATGTTGGGCCTTTCTGGAAGAGTTTTATTCAAAGACGAATTTCAAGGGGGTCCCATAAACCACCAAATGTGTTAGGAGCGCTCATCAAGGAACATAACACCGGTATTACGGAAACTAGGGTGGCAAGAGTGGAACAAAACACCAAGCAAACGGCCGAGCCTTCCATCCTTTACCAAGTATATAGATGCATTAATTAAATAGAGAGATATTATAATATCCCATGACATCCATGTCCAACATGGAACAAACTGCACCTGCAACTAGCAACACTATAAGAGGGGGCTGAGCAAAGCGATAACATAGCCAAACAACGGTTTGCTCGGATAGTGGAGGTTAGAGGCTTTATCATGGCAAGTTGGGAGGCTTGACAAACAAGTGATAGGTAACGAGACATAGCGATAGCATCGAGACAACTAGGAAGCAAAGACAGTAGTGATATCCAAGGTAATGATCATCTTGCCTGGAGTCCCGCTTGGAAGAAGATCGAATCCATGATGTAGTCGAACAAAGCGTAGTCGAACGAATCCTCACAACTCCGGAACGTAACCGGAACTATCGAGAAGAAGCACAACCGGAAAGAAACAAACGACATGGTAAACAAACAAGCATAATCATGGCATGATGCACAACCAAGTATGATGCATGTCCATTTAAAGATGCATGGCATGGCAACGTGCAACATTCAAATACTATACATTAAGTGAAGCTCAATATGCAACGGGTTGCATATTGACGAAACTCCACGTTCACATATTTAGTTCACTCCCGGTTATGTACATGACAAGATTAAATGTTGTTACTCATGGCAAGAGGTTAAGCACAAGTAAAATACCTATCTAGGCAATTTAAATGAGGCCGGAAACAACACATAACAATTCCGGAAAATCGCCATATGTAATTTTCGAATTTGATACTGTTCTGCCTAAAACATAATTTTATTGTTGTTAAACATGCAAAATAAGTGCACCATGTTATTCTACATGTTTTTCTAGTCAAGTTACATATATAACTTATTTAATTCGGAGCTACGGTTAATTAGTTATGAAATAAACCATTTTAGCAAGTCATTAAGCAATTTTAATTCAAACACCTATTTAAATGTAGTTAACATGCATGAGGATGACATATTCAAGTTGTATGCACTTTTATGAAAATATTGGCATAAATGATATGGAGCATTTGGTCGCCATGGCGGAAAGAATTGGGTGCCACGGCGGCGAATCCGAAAATGATGCCACAGCAACATTCCGGTGATCCGGCAACTCGTTGAGATGCTGGTGCAAAAGATCAAATGTGAGATGTGCGGAACATGCAAGAGTGATGGGGAGTGATCCCGTTTACCAGGTGCCCACGTGTCCTAACATGGCAAACGAGGAGGAACGTGCAAGAAACAATTCGGACATGGTGCAAACACGAGCATCTCATGCATCACACATGCATTCGTTCACGGGTGGTCGTCTCGGCGTTATACCTTCGAAGCGTGCATTTGGGGCGGATCGAGTTCGACGTGATGTAGAGGAAGTAGTGGTACACGGCGATGGTAGTGGTACACGATCGGAGAGGAACTTGGCGGGTCATCGTGTAGTCGTACACGTTTGTCGTGGCAAATGGCAAAGTTCCCATGCTCGGTGGTCGTTGGACTTGGCGAATCCGAGGTCTTCGGTGTCATGGTACTTGACGTAAGTTGTACACGACAATGGTGGTTCGTTCGGGCGTCGACTTGCCGGGATACTTGTGGTCTTCGGTGATGCTCGGGGTGGGCCCACGTGATGGTAGATGTACTTGGCGCTTGTGGTTCCGGGGAGGCAGCGGCCGTCGTGCTTGGCGCAAAGAGACGAAGTGTACAGGAGGCGAACAGTTGATCGGATCTGGGCATCGAAGTGGAGATGGAGCATGGCAGTGACACGTGAAAAAGACGTACGGGGCTGCCAGTGGTGCAGCTGCTCACGGCCACAGCCACGACCAAAACAAGGGCATGGAGGCAGACTTGTGGGAGGCAGAAGGAGATGGTTGAGGACACGGACATGAGGTGGCGTGCAGGAGCATGGATGCGGTGGTTGACGAGGCCAACGGGAGAGACATGGGCCAATGGGAGGCGTCAGTCAGAAGCGGCGTGAGGCAGCAGGAGCATTCGTGCAATGCCTCCATGGTCTCCTGCTCGGGAAAAACATAGAGAGATGTGAGGCGAAGGGGAAGACGAAGGGGAGGGAGAAGGTGACGCTGAGAAGGACCTGCGGGTCGTCTGCAAACTCATGGACGACAGCGATGGTGAGGGCGGTCAGACGAGGTGGCCACCGGCACGGTTGGGCTCGCGACAGAGGGGCTGCGAGGAGGTCGACGGAGAGAGGAGTTGGGGCAATCCGGGGAAAAGGCGTGGGGGTGCTCGACGAGGGCGTACGCCGGAGGAGGTGTTGCAGGAGAACGCCAAGCAGCAGAGCTTGTCAGCGCTAGGAGATGATGCGGCGGCGTGCCATGGATTGGGTGCTCGGGGCCGTGGATGAACAAGAAGGAGGAGGAGGAGGAGCGTGAGGGGAGGCTCGGGATCATGGTCGCGGCGGCACAAGGCGCGGCTGGGGTCTGCTGCTCATCTCCTCTGTGTGTGGCGGCGGCGCTCGAATAGGAGGATCGGGGGAGAGAGAGAGATGGGTGTGGGGATCGGGAAGAGAGGTGGCGGCACTGTGGGAGTGCGTGCAGGTGAGGCTGGTCGGGAGAGAGGCTAGGGTTAAGAAAGCGCAAGCTGGGCTCTGCTGGGTGGCCGGCCTGGTTGGTCAAGCCCAAGAGGCCGGCGGGTGCAAGCTGCCTCTCTCTCCCTTCTCTAATTTCGTTTACAGAAAATAGAAAAGGCAATGGGAAATAAAAATCAAAGAAATGCTGGAGGTTCAGAAGAATGGTGAGGCATTTTATTGGACTTAATGAAACATTTCCAGGCCAACAAAGTTGGTCCAAATAGAATAGGAAAATGTTTGAATCCAAAATGATTTTGAATTCAACCAAAATGGGTTTGAACTAGAGGTAGGGGCTAGGAGTGCCCAGGATTCATGAGATTTTTTGTGGAGCTTGGGAAAGTGTTAAAAGAAATATGGGCAAAGTTTGAGGTCAATATTTGAGATAGGAAAGGCATGGAAATTAAGTTACATGTATGTTTATAGGTGATTCCAAAAATATTGGAATTTTTATTATAGCTCCCTAAGATATTGGGAGGATATGTTATAAAGAGAAATCACCATGTGAATTTCCTCGATTTAAATAGACCAAAGATCTATGCAATATATTCATTGAGTTTGATTTGGTTGTTAAAAAATGATGGCATGATGACATGATGCAATGCAAAAATTAATATAGAGCAAACAATATAATAATAACAATAATGGAAGGAATCGGTCTCGGGCTGTTACAACTCTCCCCCACTTACAAGAGATCTCGCCCCGAGATCTAGGAACGAAACGAATGAAGAGGAAGAGGAAGAGGTAAAACAAAGTTGCTTCTTGGAGAAATGAGTGAAACCGAAGAATCATAGATGTTGAACAACTTGAAAGGAAGGGCATAACGGAGACGAACGAAGTTAAAACACTCCGGTAGAAAAGAGAAACAAGGAACACCATGAGAACCTTGGAGGAAGCAAAGACATGAATCAAGAGCTCGAGGGACGAGACAGAATTGAAACCACTCCAGTTAGAAAGGAGAAAACGAAGAATTGAACATGAATTTGCCAAGATGGGATGATACTTTGAAGAGAGCAACAACACAATGCCTCCGGAACAAATGAAGAATGGAATGAAAAGAACGGAGGAGAGAACAACAACTTCTACCACCAAGAACTTGAAAGAGCAAGCTTACGAGGAATGCTAGAACGGAGTTGTTGAAAGAATCAACAAGCAAAAGATATGCTTCCAATGGCCTTATGGAAACATCTCAAAACTTGAGGTGAAATTCTACTACTAACGGAAACAAATGATTACTGGAGAGCAACAAAGATATGCCAAACTTCTTCCACGGAGATGATAAAGAGCAAGCTTGGATCATGGATAATCACCACAAATAGCAACAATCCTTCAGAAAGGCTTTTAGGTGAAATATAACCCAAGATAACTCCAAGGAAGAAATTGTTAGGTTGAAAAATATTTCATGAACGAAGAGAAGATGAATTGAAAGGTCCCATTCTTGACAACTCCTCTTCATGACTCCTTATGGATCAAGAATGACATAACACCCTCTCAAAGAAAAATGGAGAATGAATTGCACTTTGGAATGCAAGATGAAGCATGCTTGAACTCCTCAAATAAGACATGTGTTCAACACCATGTTTATTTCAGAGTATAGCTTGGTGGATCTTGACTTCGAGAGAGAATCTTGAATTGATATAATGCAAGGGAGAAAGAATTTTTGAAGAACACTTCAGGAATGAAAGAAATATTTGACGAGCCATCATGTAGAACCTTCTTGAAGAACTCCGGAAATAAAAGGATGATAGCAAGAAAGGTTGAAAGAACATGATGAAGCCTTGCAATGATTCAGATGGAGCTTCATGATGAGATAACCGAGAAAACTTGGAACTCCGGAAAAGAAAAGATGAAACACTTTGAACCGAGAATTTATTCATGATGAACAAAACTCCGGAAGAAGGAATTAAATCACCTAGAGGGAACAAGAATAAGAATTATTGTATGTTTATCCTTCGTCAACGTAACTTGATGACAAGCAATGGATTTAGCATACTACTTATTCTTCTTGAAAAAGTTTGAGGAGAGATAGAGCAATCTTGGAGAAGTCTTCAACGAAACACCGGCCGGACTTGGGAACGAAAGAAGATACTTCGAATGGATGAAGGCACATGAGAATGAAGAGAACACGATCCGATTAAGGGAATACTTGAACGAGCCACCGAAAGAATATGGAGACGAACGATGAGGCATGAATTGAGAAGAATTGTAGAAATGAAAGTTGAAAGCTGACAATGGAGGATTCCTCTGAAATGATGGCCTTCGGAGAATCAAAACGAAAAATGACTCATGAAAATGCATCGAATGGTGTTGAAAAGAATTTCTCACGGTCGGAAGAATTTGAGAGGATGGCATGAAGCTTGCACCATGATTTTTTTTTCGAGAACAGGCAAGGATTTAGAGGAAACTCTTCTTTGTCTTCAACGCTGAGAATGATGACGAGGAACACCACCAAAAGTGTTGAGACACTCCGAAATAATGAAAAGAGGAAGATTGGGATCAAAATGAAAAGAATTGAAGGAAAACTCGGAGAAGACAATTGACTGGTGAAAATTCATACTTATGTCATCATTGGAAAGAACTTGGGGAGATCTTGGAGCAAAACTTGAAGAAAACCAAACGGTGGACATGAAGAAGAGATGCTTTGAACAAAATCTGACGTCGAGAAATATCTGGGAAAAGTTAGAATAGACAGGTAAGATCCTGGGAAAAAACCTGTGGGATTAGGCCCACTCAAAAGAAAACACTGTTGAAACGATTGTTTAGAAAGAGATGATGCACCGCTTGACTTGAAAAAACTTGAATGAGGTAACAGCCTCGAAATAGCTTGAACGGATCTTTAATGGAAAACACGAGTCTTCTGAGATATCTTGAACACTCTGGATATAAACAAAGAGGTGAAATAAATAAGACAGACTTGGATAAGAAATTCCAACTTGGGAAAACATGTGAACAAAGGGAAATGAAATGATCAACACCGAAAGCTTGAATTTAGACCACCGGAGAAGAAAACGAGAACGAAGAATGATGAACTTGTAGCTCCTGAGCATCGTCACGAGAAATCACCGGCTAAGAACATTGAATGAAAAGAATGGAGAGACTTCTCATGAATAAAATGGATACTTGATTTGAGATCTCTGATGCCGTGAAGAAAAAGGGTGGGAGGATGGGAAAAAGGATAAGACAACTTAGGACGGATGAAATTAACACCGTTGAGAGAAATAAAGATAGATCTTGAACGTGGAGAAGAGGATAGGATTATCTTGAAGAGAAGCACGCCGGTTGAAAAAAAGAATTGACATGACAATCTCGAACGATTAAAGGATTAGCACTCCCATAGAAATATAAGAACACCGCTTAGGAAAAGTATGGAATCAGCACTTGACATCGAAGCAACTCGAATACCACGACTAAAACAAAACAAAGGATTGGGCTTGCAAATTAAGCCAGAAACACATCCATGACAGAGATTTCGTTCAATATTTTCGTGGTGCGGCTCATACGGGCTCGATCGTACAGTGACTACGAAGCGTCCCCGAGTCACGGCAAAGCTACAAGGACTCTTTAAGACACAACGAGACCCACTGTAAAACCGACTGTGTACAAACGAACCACTAGATATCGAACCCCAACCTCACATCTTGCAATTTCAGAAAGATAGCCTAGGTAACTTCTTGAATTCCCACGTAGGAACTCCTGAAATTTCTTGCTTATGCAATCTGGTCCCACGCATACAAGGAGCAAAACTTCACACAATTCCTAACAAGATACTACGCTCCAATGTACCGACTGCATTCAACACATAACCAAGAAACCTCGAAAACTCGTGTACCTCAGACCTTCGAAAACAACAACGATACTAGTCATGGCAGATCATCTGTGCTATCTCTACCCAGTACTGGGGATAAGTCACAACACTATTTGCCACCACAAAAAGTATAGAAGCGTTTCGATGTCGGCGTCCTCTGGTATTCAGGAACTGAAACGATAGCGAATGTGACAAGAACCCCTTGGAGCTCAACTCCCCGGGTCCAATCCATACGGTCAGGAGGCACCATGAACATAATTCCGTCACACCGATATCGCAACGATTCCAAAATACCCGCGTGATCCTAAATTTTTTTTGAAGAGGAAGAGTAGTAGAATCAAAACACCTACGCCACAATTCCTCACCAGAGTGACGAAGGGGATAAGGAGTAAAAAGAATTCCTACTCTCCTATATATAACTAGACTCAAAATAGTTTTTCTTCTAGACTCAACAACGGCCAAGTTCAATAAATCAAGGGGGCTCCTATGGTCGGTAGAGGCTCTGATACCAACTTGTAACGCCCAACTTGCGGCTCTAGCCTGATCCAGACTTGAGAATCTCGATGGGGATAGAAACGCATATCGGGTTGCTAAGCAAGGTGGACAACTAAATAGAAGAGAATACAAGATATAGTTGGCTTACACTCGCCACAAACTACAGCATGAATACATCAATACATAGCAATCATCATACAGAAAATCAGGATCCGACTACGGATGAAATCAAAAGAAAGAAGAACAACGTCAACCCTGCTAATCCCAGGCTGCCAACCGGGAATCCATCCTATGATCATCGAAGAAGAAGAAGAACTCCAAATAGAAGAAGCATCGCTCTCACGTCAAAGCATCGCTTTACCTGTACCTGCACCTGTTGTTGTAGTAATCTGTGAGCCTTTATGGGACTCAGCAATCTCATTACCATGGGTATCAAAACTAGCAAAGCTCAATGGGTGAGGAATGGTTAAGTGGTGAGGTTGCAGCAAGCACTAAGCATTTGATATCTGGCTAACTTATGAGTACAAGAATAAGAAGAGTAACCTACGCGTAATCGGGCGCAATCTAGTATGATCAAGAAGTGATCCTGAACACCTACTTACGAGTCAATCATAACCCCACCGTGTTCTCTTCCCAAACTCCCTCGAAAAGAGACGATCACGGTTACGCACACGGTTGGTGTATTTTAATTGGGTTTAGTGTCAAGTTCTCTACAACCGGATATTATAAATTTCCAAGTTGCCACATAACCGCGGGCACGGCTTTCCGAAAGATTTAACCCTACAGGGGTGCTCCAACTCGTCCATCATAAATTATCACAAGCTGCTTTCAAAGACCTCAACATCGGGATAGCCCGAAGTATCCTCGGAATCCCGGTGCACAAGACATTCAACTAAGGTAAAACAAATCCAGCAAGACCTCCCGACGTGTCGACGATCCCGATAGGAGCCGTATATCTCGTTCTAAAGACACGGCGGATAACTACGCGTACGAGTAAAACCAGACCTCGAGTTGCCCCATGGTGGCCCCGCACAATGCTCTAGTTTCGGACCAGCACCATCAGCACTGGCCCACCTATATTATGTTGAATAACGAACCACGGGTAGCGCTAACTCCCTATGCGTCAAATTACTTATCAGTATTATTATGTTGGGCAAGTTTTAAAACCAATGTTGGGCCTTGCTGGAAGAGTTTTATTCAAAGACGAATTATCAAGGGGGCCTCATAAACCACCAAATGTGTTAGGAGCGCTCATCAAGGAACATAACACCGGTATTACGGAAACTAGGGCGGCATGAGTGGAACAAAACACCAAGCAAAAGGCTGAGCCTTCCACCCTTTACCTAGTATATATATGCATTAATTAAATAGAGAGATATTGTGATATCCCATGACATCCATGTCCCAACATGGAACAAACTGCACCTGCAACTAGCAACACTATAAGAGGGGGCTGAGCAAAGCGGTAACATAGCCAAACAACGGTTTGCTTGGATAGTGGAGGTTAGAGGCTTTATTATGGCAAGTTGGGAGGCTTGACAAACAAGTGGTAGGTAACGAGACATAGCGATAGCAACGAGACAACTAGCAAGCAAAGATAGTAGTGATATCCAAGGTAATGATCATTTTGCCTGGAATCCCACTTGGATGAAGATCGAATCCATGAAGTAGTCGAACAAAGCGTAGTCGAACGAATCCTCACACCTCCGGAATGTAACCGGAACTATCGAGAAGAAGCACAACCGAAAAGAAGCAAATGACATGATAAACAAACAAGCATAATCATGGCATGATGCACAACTAAGTATGATGCATGTCCATTTAAAGATGCATGGCATGGCAAAGTGCAACATTCAAATACTACACATTAAGTGAAGCTCAATATGCAACGGGTTGCATATTGAAGAGAAGCACGCAGGTTGAAAAAAAGAATTGACATGACAATCTTGAATGATTAAAGGATTAGCACTCCCATAGAAATATGAGAACACCGCTTAGGAAAAGTATGGAATCAACACTTGACATCGAAGCAACTCGAATACCACGACTAAAACAAAACAAAGGATTGGGCTTGCAAATTAAGCCGGAAACACATCCATGACAGAGATTTCGTTCAATATTTTCATGGTGAGGCTCATACGGGCTCGATCATACAGTGACTACGAAGCATCCCCGAGTCATGGCAAAGCTACAAGGACTCTTTAAGATAGCCTAGGTAAAAAAATGATGGCATGATGACATGATGCAATGTATTCATTGAGTTTGATTTGGTTGTCAAAAAAATGATGGCATGATGACATGATGCAATGCAAAAGTTAATATAGATCAAACAATATAATAATAACAATAATGGAAGGAATCGGTCTCGGGCTGTTACAGGTATGCCAAACCATGTTGTGTCTTTTCTTAACATTTGGAATATGGGGCTTGTGTAAGATGTTTACAAACCTATTCCAAATCAGACAAGTACTATTTTGTAGGTTATCCCAAATTGTTGGGTATTCCTCCATCACTATGCCGAGGCAAAAGGTTTGCCACATGGAGCGGTATGATTTAGAAGAAAATGTTTCTTGCAAAAGAGTGAGTGGGAGGGCAGTGCAACTCGACGAGATAACAGTATCTTCGTCATCAGGTCAAAGGAAAGAAACCTTGGAAGTAATTCCAGAGTTTCCTACTATGACTGATATGGAAGCCTCTACATGAGATATATGGACTTCGGTCGAAATTGCAGCTGAACCACGTAGGCGAAACTCGTGCAAACCTCTCAGGTGCGCAAACGAGGTATTGTTGCTAGACAACAGTATACCTACAATATACAAGGAAGCATTGATGGGCCCTTACTCCAGAATTGGCTAAATGCCTGAGATAGTATCCATATATATGATTCAAGATTAGATCTTGATAAACCCTCCGGAAGACTAAAAGTCTAACGAATATTAATGGAACTATAAACTGATATGGATAAAAATGATTTATCCATAAAGCTCGACTTGCTGCTTATGACAAATTCAAGGAGTTGAGTACGACGAGATTGTCTCGCCGTAGCAATGCTTAAAGTCGGTTCGGGTTATACTAGCAATTAATACATATTTCAATTATGAGATATGACAGATGGACTCCAAAAGGATTTCCATGAGAAGGAAATACAACCAAGGACATGTATGTGATACAGTCCAAAGTATTTTGTCGATCCAGAGGATGCTGGTAAGTGCGCAAACTTCAGAGTTCCAGTAATGGACGGAAGCGAGCAAAATGGAGTTGGAATCTTTGTTTTGATGAACTAGTCAAAGAGTTTGATTTCATCAAGGATAACAAAGATACTTGTGTTTACAACAAAGTAAGTGGGAGCATAATAATATTTCTAAAACTTTGTGTGCATGACACATTGTTGATTAGAGATAATATAAATTTCTTGACACGAATTAGGACTTCACTGGAAATAGTTTTTTTTCAATGAAAGTACTAAGGGCTAGGTAGCCTCGGTATTAGGCACAATTATCTTTAAAGATTGTATTGCCTAATAGGGCTAAGCCAAAATGCATATTGACGAGATGATAAAATGTTTTAGCATGGGAACACCAAGAAGAATTTCTTGCCGAAGTCACATGGAAAGAGTTTTAGCAAGACTCGGTGTCCTTAAAACACTGATGAGAAAAATACATGATGGAGATTACACACACTTTTGTGTTTGGATTAATCATGTATTCCATGGTATGTAAATCAACCAGATATGTCCAGTACTCCAAATTAGTTGCAAGTAAGATACCAAAGTAACCAAAGTATTGATCATGGGACAACAGTGAAAAATGTCATTGAGTACTATAGTAGCACCGATGACATGTTTTCTCGCAAGCAGAGATTATGAAGAGTTCATGGTAATAAGTTACATCGATACATTCTTCATAAATTCTCAAAGCAATTTTGATTTAAATTAAGGGTTTTGTGTAATACACAAATGGTGGCACAGTAAGTTGGAATTGTTCAAAACAAGTTACCGTGGCGAATTCTATAACGAAGGCTAAGTATGTTGCCGCTTAGGAAGCGACAGAAGAGGGTATTGGATCAGATAGTTCATTTATGAACTTGGTATGGTTGCAAGATGACTTTGGTTAATGCAACACTATTGTAAATAGTTGTTCATAGCTCAGTCTGAGGAATCAAGGTTCGACAAGTGATTCACATATATACAAAGCCAAGGCCACACAAATTATGGATTTTTTGAAAGCATGAAAACACGAGGATATGCAAAGATACACACGGACCTGAAGTTGTCAGATCCGTTGGACGAAGACTATACAACAAGCGGAGCATATTTTACACCGGTGTGCCACAGGTGTAAAGTGCATTAGCATTGACTAGATTATTGACTCTAGTGCAAGTGGGAGTCTCTAGGAGATATGCCCTAGAAGCAATAATAACAGCTATTATTTATCTCGAAGTTCGTAATTATGTTCATTTTCCATGCTATAACTGCAATGGTCCTTGAGGCCGAATATCCATAAAGTCTCAGAGGGAAACCCATATGCACATGTGGAATAATAAACGGTAAAATGTATTCCTAGTCATGCCTCTCAGACTAGCTCAAGTGTTGTGTGATGGTCACGTTATCCTGGTCATGGGCATGACTATGCCGGCAATTTTGATGTTATGCTATGAGATACATTCATCACAAGTTAATTGTAATTAACACAGAGAAAGTTAACGTTTGTGTAATTCCTTAGACCATGAGAGTATCGAGTTGCTTCATGCTTTCTTCTTGAACTTTGGGGGTTTGTTAAACATCATCCGTAACAGGGTGGCTATTACGGCGGCTTACATGTTCATGGAAAAGTATGACAAGGGACTAGATAGCGCATGATTGGGATTTGCTCCTCTGACAATGCAGAGATATTCTTTGGGCCCTCTTGGTGTTATGGTATCCATCATCGTCTAGCCAGACACAGTGTGATTTGATCACAGGGATGCCAGGAACGCGGGAACGAGAAAAGAGAACAAAACCGGTAACGAGGAAACTGGCATAGTGAACAAGTTGTTGATTCACGGGGATGCCATTAAATCTCACCTCGGGTATTTGTAACATATCGCGAAGCAATAAGAATAGCACATGGAAACAAATAGGTTCACTCGAATATTCATTCGTGTGGGTATAGGGATCAATATGGATGTCCACGGTTCCGCTATTGATCATTGATCGAAAAGTGTTCCAGTCATGTCTATACTTCACCGAACCTACAGGGTCACACACTAAAGGGTCATCTATCTGCTGAGTACTAGACAGGGAGTCAGAGAGAAAGTCGACGAAAAAGTTTCGGAGACGACAGAAAAGTTTCAGTGTGAAAACCAGAAACGTTCTTGAGAAAAATCATCATACGAAAATGTTTTGGAATGCGTCCAAAATTATTTTAGGGGGTGCCATAAATGTTGTGGACCTTCGGGAATTTTTTCAGATTAAGCAGACACTGAAAATATTTCATGAAAAGTTGTCATGAATAGTGGTATGAATAGTGGCAACACTATTAGGGTACAACTACCCTTTTGGAGTTTTGTCCCAAAAAGTCAAGGGGATGACATGGGGTGGTGGGACCCCCTTTGGGGGGGGCCCACACATGCGTGGCCAGCCATGGGGAGCTCCTCCATGGAGGTCCACTAGCCACCCCATTTTGCCCTTATGAAGGACATTCTTCATGGGCATTTTGGTATTTTCAAGTGGCCCTCTACCCTTTGCCTCACACTATAAATAGAGGTGGAGAGAGCTCTCCATTTCACTCAAGTTTTTCTCAACACATGCCATGCAATGATCTGGCTTTCTTCTCTCCCTCACACGAAATAGTTTCGTAGCTGAAAGGTTGTCTAGTCTCTGGTAGGGCCTAGTTCTGGGCGGCGAAGCCCTGCCGGATAGCTGATACCGTATGTGTGCAACCTTGTAGAGAGGTCGTAGTTTCGATCTTAGTTCAAGAGTGCCTCCCGAAGGGCTATCCGAGTGGCCGTCCGAGATTCTGAGAGTGCCTCCCGAAGGGCTGTCCGAGTGACCGTCCAAGATTCTGAGAGTGCCTCCCGAAGGGCTGTCCGAGGGACTGTCTGAGGTTCTGTCCGAGAGCTTCCCGAAGGGCTGTTCGAGGGACCGCCGGAGGGGCTATCCGAGGGAGTACATCCTTGCGGTTGGGAGGTTGTAAAATCCTAACTGCGGGGATCTGCACCGACAATCTTTGCCAACTCTACTTCTGCTGCGCTACGAGTTGGTAACGATCAGATCAAACCTTGTATGCATCTTCATAGTGGTCCTGGGCTGGTGCGTAGGTCGGAATTTTTTTGTTTTCTACCGCGTTCCCCTACAAGAGGAGCATTGATATGTCTCCGACGTATCTATAATTTTTGTTATGTTCATGCTATATTTATTTCATTTTTACATACTTTTGGCACCAATTTATATCATTTTTATTTGGACTAACCTATTAATCCAGTGCTAGAGGCCAGTTCCTGTGTTCTATTGTTTTTGGCTTTTTAGGTGAAAAACTTACGGCTTTGGAAAAATCTGAAAAAATCAGAAATTCTTTTAAGCCAAAAGACTCTCGTAGCCAGAAGATGGAGTCCAGGGGACACACCAGTTGGGCACGTGATAGGGCCACACACCCCCTAGGGGTGCATCGGGCCTGTGTAGGTCGGTTGGAGCTCTTCTTCGGCCGCAAGAAAGACCCTAAAATAAAAAAGAATCATGTAAAAATTTCAGCCTGATCGGAGTTTTCTCGCTTTCTTTAAAACTTGCAAACTATCTTCGCTAGAAAGTTTAGGCAAACCAACGTTTGTTGCACATAGAGTTCTATCAGACAAATAGCACCTGAGAGAACACAAATCCTACCTTTAGCTCCTTTTGGGTTCGACACTGCATACTTATCACCTCCACTTTGGAAAGTTCTACAATACTCCCTGCACTTGGGGATTATCAAGCTCTTTTATGGCGCTGTTGTCGGGGAGTAATAGCATCGGGTGATTATTCTTGTGTGCGCTTGTTTGCTTTTGCCTGTCTTTTATTATGGGGAGTTTTCTCAACTTGGTTGGGGAACGCTCCAAAGTCCTCACCACTGAAAATCACATGGGTTATCTTCAACCCTTGTATGTTTGTGTTGGAACCTCATCATACTTGATAAAGGGGAACACTTTGGATGAACGAAAATACTTTCTGGAACACCGCTTGTCTCAAAGACGAAAACACTTGTGGGATCTTATAAATCTTTTGAATGGCTTTGCTAGAAATTTGTGTACTCAATATGATAAAACTTGTTGCTTTAGGAAGGATACTAAACACCTTCCCTTCCAATGTGAGTACAATGATGATGACAACTTAGCTTCCTATGCCAATGGTGTATATGATTACTATGATGTTGAACAAATGGAAGAATTTGTTGCTTTCAAGGGTGCTTATGAAATTTGCTCTATGCTTGAGAGGGTTGAACCAGTTGATGTACCTCTCAAATCTAAATTGTTTGCTATCCTCAAGTATTGCTTTGATAATTTTGAGAATTATTTTATTAATCGCTATCTTGAGAAAGTGTCCGCTATGCGAGAAGAGAATAATGTTTTGCAGGAAACTATGGAAGAAGAAATTGCTTTGAGCTCATTAGATGAAAAAGATGAGGAGGAGAGTGAAGAACAAAGGGAGGAAGAGCAGATTAGCTACCCGTGCCCAGCTTCCGATGAGAGTAACTACTCAACTCATACATTGATTAATTACAATTCCCTTTTTGATGACGTTGATGCTTGCTATCTTTATGGCAATGATGCCCCTCCGAATGATACTTATGGAGATGAATTTGCAACTGTTATTTATGATATGAATGTGCTTGCTGCTCCTACTTTCAATTATTATGAGAGTGATTAGTCCCTTTAGTGATCTCGTAAAGGAGCAGAAAGGATTCTCGCCTTTTTTGCCAGAGGTGACCTTGAGTTATCGAACCCACAAGAGGAAGGCACCCTTGAAGTCAGAGGTTTCTACCAAGCTTTTGCAAGAGTATTAATTCCAGCTTTTGACCAGATCAAAATCAAGTTGAAACTAAAAACACTTATAATAATAATAGGTGATGACCCACAAGTATAGGGGATCGCAATAGTCTTCGAGGGTAGTATTTCACCCAAATTTGTTGATTCGACACACGGGGAGCCAAAGAATATTTATGAGCCTTAGCAGTTGAGTTGTCAATTCAACCACACCTGGAGAGTTATTTCTCTGCAACAATATGTTTTGTAGCACAGTAGTATGATAGTGTGATAGTAGCGGTAACAGTAGCAATAGTAACGGTAACAGTGATGGTAGCAGTTTTGTAGTAATTGTAACAGTAGCAGTAACGATAGTAACTTAGCAAAGATCAATATGAGAAAAGCGTAGGCATTGGATCAGCGATGCATAATTGTGTGGATGACATTCATCATGTAACAGTCACAACCTAGAGCGATACACAATAGCTCCAATTCATCAATTCAATGTAGGCATGTATTCCGTATAGTCATATGTGCTTATAATAAGAACATGCATGACATCTTTTGTCCTACCCTCCCATGGCAGCGGGGTCCATAAGGAAATCTAAGGGATATTAAGGGCTCCTTTTAATAAAGAACCGGAACAAAGCATTAACACATAGTGAATACATGAACTCCTCATACTACGGTCATCACCGGAGTGAATCCCAATTATTGTCACCTTGGGGTCTGCGGATCATAACACGTAATAGGTGCATACAACTTGCAAGATCGGATCAAAGACTCAATTATATTCATGAAAACATAATAGGTTCAGATCTGAAATCATGGCACGCGGGCCATAGTGACAAGCATTAAGCATAGCAAAGTCATAGCAACATCAATCTCAGAACATAGTGGATACTAGGGATCAAGCCCTAACAAATTGACTCGATTACATGATAAATCTAATCCAACTCCATCACCGTCCAGCAAGCCTATGAAGGAATTACTCACTCCCGGTGGTGAGCATCATGGAATTGTTGATGAAGGATGGTTGTTGATGACGACGGCGATGAATCCCCCTCTCCGGAGCCCCAAACGGACTCCAGATCAGCCCTCTCGAGGAAGATCAGGAGGTGGCGACGGCTCCGTCTCGTGAAACGCAATGAAACTTCTTCTCTGATTTTTTTCTCGGGGATACGGAATATATGGCGTTGGAATTAGGTCAGACAGTCGCCTGTGGGACCCACAAGGCATCAGGGCGCGCCCTAGGGGGGCGCCCTGTTGCCTTGTGAGAAACTGGTGGCCCCTCTCTGGTTGATTCTTGTGCCAATATTTTTTATATATTCAATAAAAAATCTCCAAAAAGTTTCGTCCAATTCCGAGAACTTTTATTTCTACACAAAAACAACACCATGGTAGTTCTGCTGAAAACAGCGTCAGTCCGGGTTAGTTTCATTCAAATCATGCAAATTAGAGTCCAAAACAAGTGCAAAAGTGTTTGGAAAAGTAGATACGATGGAGACGTATCAATAGGCATGGGTATGAGGACTTTTCTTACAACCATATATTTGTCAATGGGATCATCATGATATTAATTTGTACTCTGGAAGTCATCCATCGAGATGTGCCTGCAACATATCAAAGTGGAGGATGTGTCCAAATTACGTCTTGACCGGCACGTGTCCTACATCTAGAGTCAGTTGTCTAACCGAAAGGCCCTATCCGTCGCATGGGGTTGCCCTGGTAATTAAGATAGAAATCAGACAAAAGCATTGGGTGTTTAATGACTACACCTCTTGTATCCCCAAGGATAGGATCCATGTTACCATACTAAGCCTTTCTGTCACTGGTGTTCAGAATAACACTTCACGGTCTCCCTGCCCTTAGCCTCTCTGTGGCTCTCTCTCCATGATCTTGGGTACCTGCAGGGACAAAGAACACGGACGAGACAAGAGACAACTATGAAGCAATTTTATGTTACACATACAGGACGTTAATTCAAAGTACTTCCATCGATCCCTCCAACAAATACATCGGGTGTAGGGCTATGCCTCAGCCCATGACCTTACCGAACTACACACACATGGAGATCAGATCCAAAGAGAAACCATTGAAGAACACATCATGAAGATTGATTGATTGATAATATATCTTACAATAGTTGCCAGATGTGATGCCCGATTACAAAGTATGGCTAGTTCGATGAGTGCTACGGTGGTGGAGTTGGTGGCGGCTATGGAGATGGGAAATAGCGGCGGCTAGGGTTGCTGATGAAGATGGAGGTCTCGACGATGGCGTGTGGGTTGTTTGATACGTCCATTTTGCATCATGTTTTCCTACTATTATTTATTATGTTTTGGGTCATTATTTCACTTTATAATGCAATTCTTATGCCTTTTCTCTCTTAATTTGCAAGATTTACATGAAGAGGGAAATTGCCGGCAGCTGGAATTCTGGACCTGAAAAAGCTACAGAAGAGATAGATATTCTCCAGAGCTCCAAATGACCTAAATATTTACAGAGAATTATTTTGGAATAAATAAAAAATATTGGAAGAAGAATCATTGCGAGGGGCCCCACCAGGGAGTCACAAGCTCAGGTCCCTAGGGCGCGCCAGGTGAGCTTGTGGCTCCACCAGCAGGCCTCTGTGGCCCCCCTTCTCCTATATGATGCCATTTTCCCTAGAAAAAAAATAGAAGAAGACTTTCGGGATGAAGCGCCGCCGTCTCGAGGCGGAACCTGGGCAGGAGCACTTTTGCTCTCCGGTGGAGCAATTCCGCCGGGGATACTTCCCTCCGGGAGGGAAAATCGAAGCCATCGACATCACCAACGATCCTCTCATCGTGGGAGGACCAATCTTCATCAACATCTTCACCAGCACCATCTCATCTCAAACCCTAGTTCATCTCTTGTATTCAATCTTTGTCTCAAAACCTCAGATTGGTACCTGTGGGTTGCTAGTAGTGTTGATTACATCTTGTAGTTGATGCTAGTTGGTTTACTTGGTGGAGGATTATATGTTCAGATCCTTAAGCATATTCAATACACCTCTGATCTTGAACATGAACATGATTTGTGAGTAGTTACTTTTGTTCTTGAGGACATGGGAGAAGTCTTGTTATAAGTAATCATGTGAAGTTGGTATTCGTTCAATATTTTGATGATATGTATGTTGTTCTTCCTTTAGTGGTGTCATGTGAACGTCGACTACATGACTCTTCACCATACTTGGGCCTAAGGGAAGGCATTGGGGAGTAATAAGTAGATGATGGGTTGCGAGAGTGACAGAAGCTTACACCCTAGTTTATGAGTTATTCCCTAAGGGGCTGATTTGGATCCATATGTTTCATGCTATGGTTAGATTTATCTTAATTCTTCTTTCATAGTTGTGGATGCTTGCGAGAGGGGGTAATCATAAGTGGGTTGTTTGTTCAAGTAAGAACAGCACCTTAGCACCGGTCCACCCACATATCAAGTTATCAAAGTAGTGATCGCGAATGAACTAAACATGATGAACGTGACTAGACGAGAATTCCCATGTGTCCTCGAGAACGCTTTGCTCATTATAAGTACTTCCGGCTTGACCTTTGCTATAAAAAGGATTGGGCCACTTTGCTGCACTCTTGCTATTATTGCTACTTGCTACTTGTTACGAATTACCTTGTTACAAAACTATCTGTTACCGCTACTTTCTGTACCTGCAGAGAATACCTTGCTGAAAACCGCTTGTCATTTCCTTCTGCTCCTCGTTGGGTTCGACACTCTTACTTATCGAAAGGACTACGATTGATCCCCTATACTTGTGGGTCATCAAGACTCTTTTCTGGCGCCATTGCTAGGGAGTGAAGCGCCTTTGGTAAGTGGAATTTGGTAAGGAAACATTTTTATTACGTGCTGAAATTTACTGGTATTTGTCACTATGGAAAGTAATCCATTGAGGGGTTTGTTCGAGGTATCTTCACCTCGACCGGAAGTGGTAAGAGCCGCTCCTCAACCTACTGAAGCTACTGAAAATATTTACTATGAAATTCCCTCGGGTATGTTGGAAAAACTGCTAGCTAATCCTTATGCAGGAGATGAAACAATACATCCTGATATGCACTTGATCTATATAGATGAAATTTGTGGATTGTTTAAGCTTGCAGGTTTATCCGAGGATGGAGTTAAGAAGAAAGTATTCCCTTTATCTTTAGGGGGGAAAGGCATTGACATGGTGCAGGCTATTGGATTATACCGGAACATGGGATTGGAACCGATTGAAGCTGGAATTCCACCAGAAATTTTATCCTATGCATTTGGTTCATCGTGATCGGAATTATATATATATATAATTTTTGGCCTCGTGAAGGAGAAAGTATCGCTCAATCTTGGGGGAGGCTTAAATATATGATGCACACATGCCCCAATCATGAGCTCTCAAGAGAGACGATTATACAAAATTTTTACGCTCGGCTTTCCCATAATGGTCAATCAATGCTCGATACTTCTTCTACTGGTTCATTCATGAGGAAAAATATTGAATTCAAGTGGGATCTTCTTGAAAGAATTAAACGCAACTCTGAAGATTGGGAAATCGACAAAGGTAGTGAGTTAGGTATAAAACTTGAATATGATTGTGTTAAATCTTTTATTGAAACAGATGTTTTTCATAAGTTTAGCGCAAAATATGGACTTGACTCCGAGATAGTAGCTACTTTCTGTGAATCCTTTGCTGCTCACGATGATCTCCCTAAAGAGAAGTGGTTTAAATTTCATCCACCTATTGAAGAAATTTGTAAGGAACCCACTATTGCTAAAACTGAAACAATTATTTATAATGTTAACCCAGTTGTCCCTACTGCTTACGTTGAGAAACCTCCTTTCCCTGTTAGGATTAAGGAGCATGCTAAAGCTACAACTGTGGTTCATAAGAGTAATATTAGAACACCTAAAACCTCTGAACAAATTAAAGTGGAACCTAATATTACAATGACTAAATATCTACTGGTTGATAATATTGATGGGCAGGTTATTTACTTTTGTTCTGAAGTTGCTAGAATTGCTAAACCTGTCAAAAACGAACAAGTTATGCTAGATAAGAATAAGCTAGTTGTTGGCATGCCAGTGGTATCTGTTAAAATTGAATATCATTGCTATCATGGTTTATGTGATATGGGCGCTAGCATAAGTGCCATTCCGTTCTCTTTATACCAAGAAGTTATGAATGATATTGCACCTGTTGAGATAGAAGATATTGATGTCACTATTAAGCTTGCAAATAGAGATACTATTTCGCCGTTTGGGATTGTTAGAGATGTTGAAGTCTTGTGTGGTAAGATTAAATATCCTACTGATTTCTTAGTACTTGGATCGAAACAAGATAATTTCTGTCCCATTATATTCGGTAGACCTTTCTTGAATACTGTTAATGCTGAAATTGATTGTGTTAAGGAAAAGGTTAGAGTTAAGTTTGGTGATGTATCTCATGAATTCAACTTCTCCAAGTTTAGTAAGCAACCTCATGATAAAGAATTGTCTAGTAAAGATGAAATCATTGGTCTTGCTTCAATTGCTGTACCTCCTACTGATCCATTAGAACAATATTTGCTAGACCATGAAAATGATATGCATATGAATGAAAGGAATGAAATAGATGAGATATTCTTTAAGCAAGCACCTATCCTTAAACACAATTTTCCTGTTGAAACTTCGGGAGATCCTCTTCCACCTAAGAGTGTGATCCTATGTTCGAATTAAAGAAACTTCCTGATACATTGAAATATGCTTATCTTGATGAAAAGAAGATATATCCTGTTATTATCAATGCTAACCTTTCAGTGCACGAAGAAAAAAGATTACATAAAACTTTAAGGAAGCACCGTGCTGCAATTGGATATACTCTTGATGATCTTAAGGGCATTTGTCCCACCTTATGTCAACACAAGATTAATATGGAGCCTGGCGCTAAACCAGTTGTTGATCGCCAACGCCGCTTGAATCCCAAAATGAAGGATGTGGTAAGAACTGAAATATTAAAGCTCCTGGAAGCAGGTATTATTTATCCTATAGCTGATAGTAGATGGGTGAGTCATGTTCATTGTCTCCCTAAGAAAGGAGGCATTACTGTTGTTCCTAATGATAAAAATGAACTTATCCCAGAAAGAATTGTAACTGGCTATAGGACGGTAATTGATTTTAGAAAATTAAACAAAGCTACTAGAAAAGATCATTACCCTTTGCCTTTCATTGATCAAATGTTAGAAACATTATCTAAGCATACACACTTTTGCTTTCTAGATGGCTATTCTGGTTTTTCTCAAATACCTGTATCACAAGAAGATCAAGAGAAAACTACTTTTACTTGTCCTTTCGGAACTTATGCTTATAGACATATGCCTTTCGGTTTATGCAATGCACCTGCTACTTTTCAAAGATGTATGACTGCTATATTCTCTAATTTCTGTGAGAAAATTGTTGAGGTATTCATGGATGATTTTTCCGTTTACGGAACTTCTTTTGATGATTGCTTAAGCAACCTTGACCGAGTTTTGCAGAGATGTGAAGAGACTAATCTCGTCTTGAACTGGGAGAAGTGCCACTTTATGGTGAACGAAGGTATAGTCCTTGGTCATAAAATTTCTGAAAGAGGTATTACGGTAGATAAAGCTAAAGTTGATGCAATTGAGAAATGCCATGCCCTAAAGATATTAAAGGTATAACAAGTTTCCTTGGTCATGCTGGTTTTTATAGAAGGTTTATTAAGGACTTTTCTAAAATCTCTAGGCCTCTCACCAATCTCTTACAGAAAGATGTTCCATTTGTTTTGGATGACGATTGTGTAGAAGCCTTTGAAATACTTAAGAAAGCTTTAATTTCTGCACCTATCGTTCAACCACCTGATTGGAGCTTACCCTTTGAAATTATGTGTGATGTTAGTGATTATGCTATTGGTGTTGTTCTAGGCCAAAGAGTTGATAAGAAACTGAATGTTATCCATTATGCTAGTAAGACTTTGGATAGTGCTCAAAGAAATTATGCCACTACTGAGAAAGAATTTTTAGCAGTCGAATTTGCGTGTGACAAATTCAGATGTTATATTGTTGATTCCAAAGTTACTATTCACACTAATCATGCTGCTATTAAATATCTTATGGAAAAGAAAGATGCTAAACCTAGGTTAATTAGGTGGGTTCTTTTGTTACAAGAATTTGATTTGCATATTGTTGATAGAAAAGGAGCTGAAATTCCTGTAGCAGATAATCTGTCTAGGATGGAAAATGTCCTTGATGACCCATTGCCTATTGATGATAGTTTTCCTGATGAGCAATTAGCGGTTGTAAATGCTTCTACTTCTCTTAATAATCCTTGGTATGCAGACTATGCTAATTTCATTGTTTCAAAATACATACCACCTAGTTACACATAGCAACAAAAGAAAAAGTTCTTCTTTGATTTAAGACATTACTTTTGGGATGACCCACATTTATATAAAGAAGGAGTAGATGGTGTTATTAGACGTTGTGTACCTGAGCATGAGTAGGAACAAATCCTAAGGAAGTGTCATTCCGAGGCATATGGAGGACACCATGCTGGAGACAGAACTGCACATAAGGTATTGCAATCTGGTTTTTACTGGCCTACACTCTTCAAGGATGCATGTAAGTTTGTCCTTTCTTGTGATGAATGTCAAAGAATCGGTAATATTGGTAGACGACAAGAAATGCCTATGAATAATTCACTTGTTATTGAACCATTTGATGTTTGGGGTTTTTATTACATGGGACCTTTTCCTTCCTCTAATGGATACACACATTTTTTAGTTGTTGTTGATTATGTTACTAAGTGGGTAGAAGCTATTCCAACTAGTAGTGCTGATCATAACACCTCTATTAAAATGCTTAAGGAAGTTATCTTTCCGAGGTTTGGAGTCCCTAGATATTTAATGACTGATGGTGGTTCACACTTCATTCATGGTGCATTCCGTAAACTCTTAGCTAAATATGATGTTAACCATAGGATTGCATCACCTTATCTCCTCAGTCTAGTGCGCAAGCTGAATTGAGCAATAGAGAAATAAAATTAATTTTGCAAAAGACCGTTAATAGATCTAGGAAGAACAGGTCTAAGAAACTTGAATATGCATTGTGGGCCAACAGAACTGCTTATAAAAATCCTATGGGCATGTTTCCTTATAAAATGGTCTATAGAAAAGCATGTTATTTACCTCTAGAATTTGAACATAAAGCTTATTGGGCAATTAAAGAACTTAACTATGATTTCAAACTTGCCGGTGAAAAGAGGTTATTTGATATCAGCTCTTTAGATGAATGGAGAACACAAGCCTATGAAAATGCCAAGTTGTTTAAAGAAAAAGTTAACAGATGGCATGATAAAAGGATTCAGAAATGGGAATTTAATACCGGTGATCAAGTTCTATTGTACAACTCTCGTTTTAGATTCTTTGCAGGTAAACTTCTCTCCAAATGGGAGGGACCATACATTGTCGAAGAGGTTTATCGTTCCGGTGCTGTCAAGATCAATAATACCGAGGGCACAAATCCAAAGGTGGTTAATGGGCAAAGAATTAAGCACTATATTTCAGGTACACCCATTAATACTGAAACCAATATTATCCAAACAAGTACACCGGAAGAACACATAAGGGAGACCTTCCGGGACACTCCAGAATTTTGAAAAAGGAATAGGTAAGGGATACGGTAAGTAAACTGACTCCAAAAATTCCATAAAAGTACTTTTTGTTTGTTTTGGAATATATAAAAAATTAGGAAAATAATAAATAGCTATGAAAGTGCATGAGGGAGCCACAAGCCCACATGGTGCGCCCCCCTGGGGCGCGCCATGTGAGCTTGTGACTCTCCCGTGAACCTTCCCGACTCCGTTTTCTTTCTGAAGACTTGTTCTGCAAGGGAAAAATTAATTATATATATATGTTTCTCTGTTTTGACCTCCGTATCACAAGTTTCTCCTCTGTTCTTGTTTCGGGCTAATTTTTCTGGCAGATCTATATCATCATGTCTTCGTCAAGCTCGTCCAAGGACAAGTTCTTCGAGAAGGTTATCAATCCCTACCTTCCGGAGGTGATGAAGCGCCCTCAAACCATGGAGCTTCATGAGGGGGTGCTTCACATCCGGGACGTTCAAGGACCGAAGAAGGAGGGGAGCGAGAAGGCCAGGCTTGAAGCGGTGGACCAGGAAATCTTCAAGTGTCAGGGGATGGTGGAGCGCGGACTCAGTGCCAACCACTCCATGATTACGGATTTTATTCGTGAGCACAAGCTGGACAGCAGCAACATTGGGGAGGCAATCTTCAAGCTTCATGAACGGATTGAACATCTCCAAGCACAAATTTATGATCTACAAAACCAAAACCGTGAGTATGAATCCCGGTTTAAAAGGATGAGCCTAGCTGCAGATTTCAGGATTCCGGAGACCTGTTCCTCTTTATTTGATGGGGAGCCCATGCCTTGGAAGATGGAGGACAAGCCTACCACATCATCACCACCATCACGGGTATGGGCACCACCCTTGGCTTGTTCCAAGCTTGGGGGAGGTGCCCCGGTATCGTATCACCACCACTTTTATTTATCATTATCTATCTAGTTCGATCCTTAGTTATTTTGTGATTTAGAAGAATACAGTTTTAGTATGATTTAGCTTCGAGTGCTAGTTTCGTGATCTATCTATGTAATCGTGTGTGAGAGTTATATAATAAAGAGTAGTTTGAGTTTTGCTGTTTTACCTTCTTGATCCAATCCTAGCAATAAAAAGAATGAGAATAAAAGATCATATGCTAATCTCATGGGAAGTATTGACTTCACATGCAAAGAGTATAATGGATAAAACTTATTGGGATCTAGCAAACATAGCATTGGTCATTGATGCAATTCATGAAAGAATAGTAAAGGAAGAGAGGTTTCACATATAAATATACCATCTTGGACATCTTTTATGATTGTGAGCCCCCATTAATTATTTCAAAACTTGATCAAATAGTTGATATTGGACAAGGAAGACAACGTAATAAGTTATGTTTGCTTATATTCACATAGAAGTTATATTGTCATGGATCCTCTAACATGTGGTGCTTGCTCATAATATTTTGCTAGCCAAAATTCGTACTAAGTAGAATTACTACTTGTGCATCCAAAAACCCTTCAACCCAGTTTCTTGCCATGAGAGTCCACCATATCCACCTATGGATTGAATAAGATCCTTCAAGTAAGTTGTCATCGGTGCAAATAGCAATAAAAATTGCTCCTAAATATGTATGATCTTTTATTGTAAGGAAAATAAGCTTTGTACGAACTTGTGATGGTAAAGAAATAAAAGCGACGGACTGCATAATAAAGGTTGCTATCACAAGGGACAATATAAAGTGACGTTCCTTTACATTAAGAGTTTGCACACCCTAAATGAAAAAGCGCATGACAACCTCTGCTTCCCTCTGCGAAGGGTCTATCTTTTACTTTTCAGTATTTACTTTCTACACAAGAGTCAATAATGTCTATCCTTATTCCAACCTCATTATTCTCCACATGGTAAGCATCATATGGTAAGGAAAGATCCAGGCACGTATATCCAGCTGGATGTAAGTAATCATGAGTTATTATAGTTGACATTATCACCGGGATAAACAAGTTGGGAGGTGGAATATAAAACCCCCATCTTCCTTTGTGTCTGATGGAGACGTTTGTTCTAAAAATATGCTTTGAGTGTTAGCAAGCATAGAAGACTATATGATGGTTGAGTATGTGAAATTTGCTAAACTAAAATGCTCTTACATAGACTCTTCCTGAAATATGATGAGTTGCAATTGCTTTGATGACCGAGAACATAGTTTGCTAGTTGTCAAAAAAGGTTTATCTCTTATACTTTGGTTTTGTGGATTAATTATTACTTGATCATGAGAAGTTTTATGATGATATATCGCTGTTATAATAATGATCATCATGCTACCATGTCCGTATTTTGTTTTATTGACACCTCTCTCTCTATATACATGTGGTCATGATTATCGACTTCGGTATTCGGTTGAGGACAAGCGAGGTCTAAGCTTGGGGGAGTTGATACGTCCATTTTTCATCATGTTTTCCTACTGTTATTTATTATGTTTTGGGTCATTATTTCACTTTATGATGCAATTCTTATGCCTTTTCTCTCTTAATTTCCAAGATTTACATGAAGAGGGAAATTGCCGGCAGCTGGAATTCTGGACCTGAAAAAGCTACAACAGAGATAGATATTCTCCAGAGCTCCAAATGACCTGAAAATTTATGGAGAATTATTTTGGAATAAATAAAAAATATTGGAAGAAGAATCACCGGGAGAGGCCCCACCAGGGAGTCACAAGCTCAGGTGGCGCCCCCCCCCCCTAGGGCGCGCCAGGTGAGCTTGTGGCTCCACCAGCAGGCCTCCGTGGCACCCCTTCTCCTATATGATGCCATTTGCCTTAGAAAAAATCAGAAGCAGCCTTTTGGGACGAAGCGCCGCCGTCTTGAGGCGGAACCTGGGCAGGAGCACTTTTGCTCTCCGGCGGAGCGATTCCGCCGGGGATACTTCCCTCCGGGAGGGGGAAATCGAAGCCATCGACATCACCAACGATCCTCTCATCGTGGGAGGACCAATCTTCATCAACATCTTCACCAGCACCATCTCATCTCAAACCCTAGTTCATCTCTTGTATTCAATCTTTGTCTCAAAACCTCACATTGGTACCTGTGGGTTGCTAGTAGTGTTGATTACATCTTGTAGTTGATGCTAGTTGGTTTACTTGGTGGAAGATTATATGTTCAGATCCTTAAGCATATTCAATACACCTCTGATGTTGAACATGAACATGATTTGTGAGTAGTTACTTTTGTTCTTGAGGACATGGGAGAAGTCTTGTTATAAGTAATCATGTGAAGTTGGTATTCGTTCAATATTTTGATGATATGTATGTTGTTCTTCCTTTAGTGGTGTCATGTGAACGTCGACTACATGACTCTTCACCATACTTGGGCCTAAGGGAAGGCATTGGGGAGTAATAAGTAGATGATGGGTTGCGAGAGTGACAGAAGTTTAAACCCTAGTTTATGAGTTATTCCGTAAGGGGCTGATTTGGATCCATATGTTTCATGCTATGGTTAGATTTATCTTAATTCTTCTTTCGTAGTTGTGGATGCTTGTGAGAGGGGGTAATCATAAGTGGGTTGTTTGTTCAAGTAAGAACAACACCTTAGCACCGGTCCACCCACATATCAAATTATCAAAGTAGTGAACGCGAATCAACTAAACATGATGAACGTGACTAGACGAGAATTCCCATGTGTCCTTGAGAATGCTTTGCTCATTATAAGAAGTACTTCCGTCTTGTCCTTTGCTATAAAAAGGATTGGGCCACTTTGCTGCACTCTTGCTATTATTGCTACTTGCTACTTGTTATGAATTACCTTGTTACAAAACTATCTGTTACCGCTACTTTCAGTACCTGCAGAGAATACCTTGCTGAAAACCGCTTGTCATTTCCTTCTGCTCCTCGTTGGGTTTGACACTCTTACTTATCGAAAGGACTACGATTGATCCCCTATACTTGTGGGCCATCATATTTCTCTAGCTCTTATGGCGTGGGGCCCTTTATAAAGGTTGTTCAGGTGGATCAGGGGACACCTCTGGCAATCCATACGACCGCGCATACGAGCACGTGCAGTCGTATGGAACACCGTCTTGTGCTCTGTTGCTTCCTGTTGCGCCTCCCACTTGATTTCTTCTATCTCCTCTTTACTCCTTTCCATGTATTGGCTTGATTTCGTCCATAAATAGCCCATTTCCTGTGGAAACAAAATAAAGATAGGATATTTGGAATCCTTTGCATTCACTAGTCATTAGTAACAATATCGAAGCGGATATGTCGGTTTTTATGAAAGAACTTGGTTTAAACTCAGGTTTTATGAGCGTAAAAATAACACTCATCAACTCCCCCGAGCTTAAACTTGATCGTCCTCGAGCAACATAGAGATAAATCCTAACCATAAGGAACTCAGCTGTTTAAACCAAAATAATGAGAAGGTTTTAGTTCACTTACGATCGATACGCCTAGATAGCCCTCCGCTTCTTGACCTGAAAATTTAGTATTGCTGTAGCGGTGGCATGGTTATTATGCATGTGTTAGTAAAGCAAAAATAATCAACACAAAGTTCTTGCTCAACTAGATAAAAGAAAAGAGTAACACTTGATTCTATTTCTTCTAGTTAACACTTGCTTGCCGGGAATGCACGGAAGATATTTTATTTCTTGAGCAATGAAAACATATATAAGGAAGTGAAAGGTATGTAAAGACAACATGATTCTAGAGTAACTCGCTAACACACCCACGAGTGTTTCCTCATCAAGGCTCTCAAGCACTTTGTTTCAATCATTGCTTGCTGAAACTTTTGTTGTCACGTGATGGGATTATGCCAAAGAAGTGATCATGCATAAGGTTTTGCAGTGGCTTAATTTTGGGTACTATGGACCATATGTTGTCTCTTTCGTGCTCTTGCGATAGGTACTCGGTTATTACCACATACACACACATTCAAGAGAAAGCTGGATAATATTCGATGTAGTGTTGCCACTACGTACGGTAACAAACTCATAGCCGAAATCCAAGTCGAAACTCTGGTGGATCATTCATTGGCTAGCGGAGTTCTCAGCATAACACCAAGAAAGGCGACGAAGCCACATTTACACACGTACACATGCATAGAGTAGCAAGGCCATAGCGCCAGCAAGAAGCTGGAGTGCCATGTAAAAATACAACACAGATTTTTGGCATAATCTCATTCACCTTTCAACTAAGTTCCTCTAGACAATTAATCCACAAGTGGTATTGAGTCTATTAAAATTAACACTATGGGGTTGAGTATCTCTAACATCATCTTCTCTACAATTTTTCTCAACACCCAAGTCTTTTGAGACTTTCTCTTGTGCAAGGTTAATTATTCTTTGTTAACATCACTTTCTTTTTAAAAACAGTCCCACGGCAAGTCTTGGTTATCTAGATTAAATAGAACAAAGGTTACTAAATTATTTTAGCTACTAGAACAAAACCTTTGTTTTAACTATCAAGACTTAGTCCCACTTGAACACATCACACATACTACTACTACTACTACTACTACTACTACTACAACTATTCTAAGTAATTCAAGTGCAAAAGACGGGAGTCGTAGGACATACCTTCACGATCATGAATGTACACACCTCTCTTCCGTAAGATTGCATTCCTCGTTGTCCGGCGTAGATCAACTCCTCTGAAATATAAACAAGAATGCAAACGAAATCCAAGGGCAAAAGAAAAGAGCAAAGCAAAACTTATTCTACTTTTGTTTTTTTTGGGTTTTTGAAAGCTAACTTTGCAAACGAAAAACTACAACCGGCAAAAGAAAAATGAAAGCAAATAAAAAGCAAAGTGTTGGAACAAACCAACACGAGTGTTTGAAGCTCTGCGAGCTGAAGTACAACCTCATTACAACTTATTAAATAACATAGCCACATCTTGATGGAGACGTGGTAGTGACCTCCCCCAAGCTTAAGCTTTTGCAAGCCCAAACCGGTGAGATCATTGTGGCGGCGGTTCATCCGGAGCCCATTCTTGGCTCCAGTTGGAGAAGCTAGTGTTCATGTACATGGACGTGTGTCGCAGGGACTCGGCGCGGTTGCTCATGTCATTGATGGAGCCCTGCAGACTGTAGAGGTCCGAGTAGGTGGTGTAGGGCACTTCTTGTTGTGCTTCGTCATGGGGCTGCCCTTCTTCTTCGTCAGTGGTGAGTTCTGCTTCATCAACTTGTTCTGGTTCAGGGGGCCTCTTGGTCAAAAACTACATCTCCTTCCTGTGGCACATAATGCAAAATTCCATTTTCTATGGAGAAACGGTTAGGCATAGGAGTAGGTAGCAAGTACCTCACTCCAGGAATTCGAATACAATGACAACCACGGCGAACCACTACCATTGCAGCACTAGAAAGAAGTCTAATATTGTCAAGGTTGTTACAGACAATGGGATGGAGATGGTTGAAATCTAGGCAAAGGGAGTTGGCCAACATGGTGATAACTGTTGGAAATATGCCCTAGAGGCAATAATAAAGTTGTTATTATCATATTTCCTTGTTCTTGATATGTGTTTATTCTCCATGCTATAATTGTATTGACCGGAAACTCAAATACATGTGTGGATACATAAACAAATAATGTGTCCCTAGTAAGCCTCTACTATACTAGCTCGTTGATTAAAGATGGTTAAGGTTTCCTAACCATTGATATGAGTTTTCATTTAATAACGAGGTCATATCATTAGGAGAATGATGTGATGGACAGACCCAATCATAAGCTTAGCATCTGATCGTGTCACTTAGTTTAAATTGCTATAGCTTTCTTAATGTCAAGTATCCATTCCTTATACCATGAGATCATGCCACTCCCTAATACCAAAAGAATGCTTTATGGGCATCAACCGCCACTTCGTAACTGGGTGATCATAAAGGTGCTCTTCAGGTATCTCAGAAGGTACTAGTTGGGTTGCATGGATCAAGACTGGGATTTGTCACTCCATGTGACGAAGAGATATCTCTGGGCCCTCTCGGTAATACAACATCCTAAGTAGCTTGCAAGCATGTGACTAATGTGTTTGGTCATGGGGATATTGTATTACGGAATGAGTAAAGAGAACTTGCCGGTAACGAGATTGAATTAGGTATGCTGATACCGACGATCGAATCTCGGGCAAGTAACATATCGCCAGACAAAGGGAATTGTATACGGGATTATCTGAATCCTTGACATCATGGTTCAAACCAATAAAGATCTTCGTTGAATATGTGGGAGTCATTATGGGCATCCAGGCCCTGCTATTGGTTATTGATTGGAGAGGAGTCTTGATCATGTCCACATATTCTCGAACCCGTAGGGTCACACACTTAACGTTCGGTAACGCTAGGGTAGTAATGGGATATTCATAATGGTGAGACCCAAGATAGTTCAGAGTCTTGGATGGGATCCTGGACATCATGAGGAGCTTCGGAATGGTCCGGAGACAAAGAAAACATATATGGAAAGTATTTTCAGGGTTACCGGAAAAGTTCAGGATTTTTGGGTATTGTACCGGGAAGGTTCTAGAAGGTTTCGGAGTGGGGCCCACCTGCGTGGAGGGACCCACATGGACGTGGGTAGTGGGCCAAGGCCCCACACCTCTGGTTCATGCACACCAAAATCCCCCTAAAAGGAATAGGATCATATCCCGAAGGGATAAGATCAAGATCCCTAAAAAGGAGGGATCGCGATCGGTGGGGAAGGAAGGAGGGGATTTCCTTCCCCCCTTTGGTGCACAGCCCTTAGGGGCTTGGAGGACGGGCCAAACCTCCTGCCCCACGCCTATATAAAGGGAGGGAGGCGCATGGGGCAGCAGCCATCCCAAACCCTTGGCGCCTCCCCTCCTGCTACTCCTCCCACTTCTCCGCGGACGCTTGGCGAAGCCCTGCAGGAGTTCCACCGTAACTCCAGCACCACGCCGTCATGCTGTTGGCCTAGATCCCATCCACCTCTCCCTCTTGCTTGTTGGATCAAGAAGGAGACATCACCGTGTCGTACGTGTGCATATCTCGGAGGTGTCGTTCGTGCGGTGCTTGATCGGATTGGATCGCGAAGAAAGTACGACTACACCAACCACGTTCGTTAGAACGTTTCCGCTGTCGGTCTACAAGGGTATGTAGACTTTCTCCCACTCATTGCTAGCTTCTAGTAGATTAGATCTTGGGTGAATTCGTTATCTCGTAGGAAATTTTTTTGTTTTCCATGCAACGATTCCCAACAATAACTCCTCCACACACGATATCTCCTTGTCCACAATTTGCTTGGTGTGCAAGGTGTAACAAAAGTATTGCCCCTAAGTTGGGCGAATAACCAACGTCAAGGTTTGCTGCCTTCCCGAGAATTAGCATATTCTTGTCATTCACCTTTGAAACTTCTCCTCGTGCCTGCAACGAGTGATAACATAATAGAAATATCGAATAACAGGACTTTCAATGCAACTGGCCCTTTGCTTGTGGCCATGGTAACTCATCTGGTAAAAAGATTGCCTCGGGTGCGGTGCAAGAAAATCATAGACATAGCGAACATCATCATTGTTGTTGGTGAAGCCAAAATAATTACACCACTCGTATAGAGTGATGTTGAAGTCTTGGTCCATGAGACGGAAAGTGATTCGTTCTTCTTCATCCACTCTTGGGAGTAAACCAACATTGTGTGAGAGAGTACTAAGAAACTCAAGAATCAATCATTCACACGTCGCACATCCTTGGTAAACAAAATGATGCAACCAGGCATTATCACATAATAATATGAAATCGTTACCGATGCCCAAGTTGGCTATTGTGGACTCGGAAGCCCACTTGGTGGTCTTCATCTTCGTCTCGTGAAGCTTCTTGTATTTGTTCTTGGCCTCACGGGTGGTGAAGATGATCCCCTACGTGTAAACTTGTTGCCTTTGTGTAGTACCCGTGGATGAACTTGGTGCTTCACCATGAGCGACACGTGTGGACCTCCTCGTAAACATCTCTACAAAATAATTTTTCAGTCCAATAGAATGATACAATAGTGATCCTACAGCAACTACAACATCATGCTCCTCTAAAAACATCAACGCATCCAAGCCAAAATCAAAATTTGGATCAAAAGTACGCATGACCTAGGCATGGCAATGCTAGGCACATGGAACATGGATTCGCGAAAAATAAGTTGGGGATCGGAGGAGAAACATACCGTAGATTGACCATGCGGTAGGATTTGAACTGAATTTGAACGAGTAGAGAGATCCGCCAAAGTTGTGGTAGGGTTTGGAGAGGTCTGGAGGAAGAAGAAGAAGAAAATAGATGAGATGTAGGAAACTTACCTCCTGCCTTGGGCTCTTTGTGGCCGCCGGAGCGCTATACGAGCGCGCATACGAGCGGGAGCACCCATATGGAACGCCGTCTTGCACTCTGGAGCCAACTCTGTGTCTGCGCATACCTCATACGACCTCTTATATGAGCGCCGGCGCTCGTATGTAATGTCGTCGTTCGCTCTGGTCCTTTCTTCTTCTGGTCGTGGATGTCATACGAGCGCGTATACGAGCTCATACGCTCGTATGGAACGCCGTCTTCTACTCTGGACCTCTTCTCTATTTTTGTCAAAGCCTCATACAATCGCACATGCAAGCGGTTGCGCTCGTATGATACGCCGTCGTTGGCTCTGTTGCCTCTGGTTGAAGTTCGTTGGTGCTGCCCATGCGTCATACGACCGGCCATACGACCCCAGCGGTCATATGAAAGGCCGTCTTTTGTTTTGTCTCCTCCGAGACTTTGTCTTCTTCGGTGATTTTTGCGGGGTTAGTTCCAACACAACATATAGGCATATATCCAGGCTTTCAGACGTTAATACGACACATAGTAATTTGCACATGACAAAGGCCTTATTAGCACAACCTTTTCTCAACTTATTCTCCACTACAAAAACTTCAACACTCTCTTTATTGAAACGAAAAAAATTGAAAACAAAACTTACTCTTCTACCTTATTTGCGTGGGTTGCCTCCCACGAAGCGCTTGTTTTCGGTCAGATAGCTCGACCGTAGTGATGATCACTTGGGTATAAATACACCAAGCCCGTATCTTCGATCATTGATGACGATGGCATCTCCGGTATATGTCTTCATTTTCTTTTTCCTAGGAAAATGTCTCACAAAAGGATCCTTTGCAGGAAGGTCAAATCTTATATTTCCCTCAAACACATTGATAACAACCTTTATGGTCCTACGAAACGGCCTACCAAGAATTATTGGAGCAATGGGATCTTCAGGCATATCAACAGTAACAAGGCAATCATTAATTTGAATGATAACACCATGCTTAATCCATACTGCTTGCGTAAAGGTAGAATTGGCCATATTCAACTTAATTTCAGTAGTAACAAAAGGACCTAGATTGAGACTATCATAAACAGACTTAGGGATAGTGGAAACACTAGCACCTAGATCACACAAAGCATTGAACTTATTCAAACCAATCTCAATCTCAATAGTAGGCTCAAAGATATCTTCTTGTTTAGCAGGCAGCTTACCAAATAGCTTCTTTCTTTCATCATCTAACTCACGTACCTTAGCTGCAACATGATCAACAAAAACATTATATGCTTCATCATTTGATACTTCAGGTAGTGGGTGTTTCATTGCTATCATCTTCACGAAGTCTGCAACTGTATATGTATACTCTAGCACATGGCTCTTATCAAGCTCTTCTGCATTTTCTTCACTACTTCTCATCATCTTGACATCTTCAACCGGGTTAGGTTCCAGTTTACCTACAAACTTGGCTAGAATCAAAGTTTGACTCTCTGCAATTTTAGTAACTTGTGCTTCCATGCTCTTTGTTCTTCCATCTAGAGCCTGCACATCGTTAGTGAGTCCAGCAATATTACCGGTCAATTGACCAAGTAAGTTATCATGATTCTTCAGAATATTTTTCAAGGTTTCATTTTGCTCACTTTGACTAGTAATACAAATTTTCAGAGTTTCCTTCAAAGTATTTCTATTACCATTGTTCATTCCATTAAAATTGTTAGGTGCTCCACTATTATTAGGATAAGGTAATCTAGGAGCATACCCATTATTTTTCCAGTTTGGATTGTAGCTATTATGAGCAATAAAATTGACATCATTAACATCTTCTTCAGTAATAGCATTTACGTTTACCTCTTCTTTACCTTTCATCGCGGAGATGAGTTCATCAAGTTTAGCGATCAACTCCGTATTATTTTCTTCAATAGCATTAACTCTCTTGGTGGTTGCCCTTTCAACATGCCATTGGGCATGGTTCTGTTGCATATCATCTACCAAATTTTTAGTTTCAGCGATGGGCTTTCCCATAATAGTTCCTCCTGCAGTAGTGCCAAGCATAGTTTTCGACATAGGAGTAAAGGCATTATAAAACATATGAAGAATTAACCATTCTTCCATTCCATGATTAGAACAATTCCTTATAGCCTACTTCATGCGATCCCACGCAAGCGCTAGTGGCTCACAATCTTCCTGCTTAAAACTTGTATCTGCGAACGCAGTTGCATAATCTTTGGAGGTGGGCAAAACTTAGATAAAAATTTACTACAGCACTCAGTCCATGAAGTTATACTACCTCTAGGCAAAGCTAGAAGCCATTCTTTAGCTTTTCCACTCAAGGAGAAAAGAAATAGACGCAATTTCAAAGCGTCAGGGTCATAATCCCTTATGCGTGTCATGTTACACAATTCAGAAAAATTATGCAAATGCATGCCGGCATCCTCAGAAGCAGAGCCTCCAAATTGGTCATGTAGAACCACAGAGACAAGGTTCGGTTTAATCTTATACTCAGCGGTAGCAACACCAGGTTGTGCAATTGGTTCGTGCATGAAACTATTGCTAGGAGTAGCAAAGTTTCCAAGATTACGAGCCATGGTAATCTTTTTGGGTTTTCTAGTGACAACACTTGCAACAAAAAGTAAACTAAAAACTGAAACAAAAACTCTAACATAAAGACTAGGCACACAAATCCTCCCCGGCAACGGCGCCAGAAAAAGGTTTGATTAGTCCCTTTAGTGATCCGGTAAAGGAGCAGAAAGGATTCTCGCCTTTTTCCCCCAGAGGTGACCCTGAGTTATCGAACCCATGACAGGAAGGCACCGTTGAAGTCAAAGGTTTTTACCAAGCTTTTGCAAGAGTATTAATTACAGCTTTTGACCGGATCAAAAATCAAGTTGAAACTAAAAAGCACTTATAATAAAAATAGGCATGGGTATGAGGACTTTTCTTACAACCATATATTTGTCAACGAGATCATCATGATATTAGTTTGTGCTCTGGAAGTCATCCATCGAGATGTGCTTGCAACGTATCAAAGTGGGGGATGTGTCCAAATTACGTCTTGACCGGCACGCGTCCTACATCAAGAGTCAGTTGTCCTACTGAAAGGCCCTATCTGTCACGCGGGGTTGCCCCGGTAATTAAGATAGAAATCAGATAAAAGCATTGGGCATTTAATGACTACACCTCTTGTATCCCCAAGGATAGGATCCATGTTACCGTACTAAACCTTTCTGTCACTGGTATTCAGAATAACACTTCACGGTCTCCCTACCCTTAGCCTCTCCGTGGCTCACTCTCCATGATCCTGTGTACCTGTTGGGACAAAGAACGCGGACGAGACAAGAGACAACTACGAAGTAATTTTATGTTACACATACGGGACGTTAATTCAAAGTACTTCCATTGATCCCTCCAAACAATACATCGTGTTGTAGGGCTATGCCTCAACCCATGACCTTACCGAACTACTTACACATGAAGATCAGATCACAAGGAGAAACCATGGAAGAACACATCATGAAGATTGATTGATTGATAATATGTCTTACAATAGTTGCCGGATGTGATGCATGATTACAAAGAATGGCTAATTGGATGAGTGCTACGGTGGTGGAGATGGTGGCGGCTATGGAGATGGGAAATGGCGGCGGCTAGGGTTGCTGATGAAGATGGAGGTCTCGACGATGGCGTGCAGATTGTTCTGTAGCTCTTCTAGCGTGGGGCCCTTTATAAAGGTTGTTCAGGTGGATCAGGGGACGCCTCTGGCAGTCCATAGGATCGCGCATACGAGCGTGTGCAGTTGTATGGAACTCCGTCTTGCGCTTTGTTGCTTCCTGTTGCGCCTCCCACTTGATTTCCTCGATCTCCTCTTTACTTCTTTCCATGTATTGGCTTGATTTCGTCCATAAATAGCCCATTTCCTGTGGAAACAAAATAAAGATAGGATATTTGGAATCCTTTGCATTCATTAGTCATTAGTAGCAATATCGGAGCGGATATCTCGGTTTTTATGAAATAACTCGGTTTAAACTCAGGTTTGTTGAGCGTAAAAATAACATTCATCAGCGAGAGGGACCTAATCTCTTCCTCTCTATGTCTTTAATCCAATAAAATTGCAAGAAACTGCCTACACTATGTATTGGCCTTTACTTTGTGTTCATGATTTGTTCTCTTATGACATGCCAATGCATAGGAAGCGGGTTAGACTATGTTGTTACATGATTTATGTTAGTTTGATATTCCATGGGATCCTGGTGGAATGATTAAGTGAGCACTTTATGCATAGCTTAATGACTTTAAAGAAAGCACTGCCTGGGAGACAACCCAGAAGTTTTAGAGAGTCATTTTCTTATTTTGTGTGCCTTTAAAAAATTTAAAAACAAAAAAATAAAGCGGGAAATTTAAAACTTTTTCAAAAAGAGAAGTGATTGGAAAGGGATGCATTGAAGCGTAAATTCTTCAACAAATATCAGTTTGTCTCGGTTGGACCTAAGTTTTTATTTGTTCACATAATATGCGTAAATTCTTGGAGCGTCATTTTTCCTTTCCTTTTTTTTTTGAATAAACACACACCAGGCTGGTTTGGGATGATTCTTCATGGTCCTTGGTTGTTAAATTTATAGAATGCTCTATGCAGTTCACTTATATCTTTTGATTTTGGCTTTATAGAATGCTTTGTGTGCTTCACTTATATCTTTTGAAGTTTGGATACTTGTTTATCTATGCTTAGAGTGTTGTTATTTGTAGAATGATCTTTTGCTTCACTTATACTTGTTAGAGCATGGATGTGGCTTTTGTAGAAAGGATTAGAACTCTCTTGCTTCACTTATACTTGTTAGAGCATGGATGTGGCTTTTGTAGAAAGGATTAGAACTCTCTTGCTTCACTTATATTTTTTTAGAGAGTTGAATAGTAATTGGTTGTTGGCATGGTTTAATATGTTGGTATTAAAAGTGATAGGTATGTATAGCTGGTATAATCAAAAATTTGCATGAACGATCTCTAGAAGTTATAAACTTGAGAATTGAATTCCTTGCAATTGTTTTGAGATAATTTAGGGGTAATAGATGAATTTGTCAGTAAAAGTACTTGAGTAAAGTAGTGAAGAGATGTTGTGTAAATCATGTGGGAAGTAATGCATTTTCTTTCATTAATTTACATAAAAGTGTGGCCGCTAGTTCTGCAGTGAGGTCTAAGTTGAAGGGCATTGTAAGTAAACCGCTTGCATATAATGGGTCGGGATTGCACAACGGGCTTCGGCTTCGCCAAACACATCCCCTAGGAGTTGCATTGGTTAATTTCATGATTTTCCCAAAGTAGACCATGATATGCTTATAATAAGTGCTTGAGTTCTTTTTGACTAATGCGAGCTTGCGATTCTTTTTGCACTTCCACCTATCCATATTTGCTAGCCTCTCCGGTATCGTGCATTGCCCACTCTCACCTCGAGACTCGGCGCATCTTTCGCCGATACATCCAAACCCTATGGGAGAACTTCCTCTTGTTCACCCACACATAAATCACATATCCTTCCTCAAAACAGCCACCATACCTACCTATCATGACATTTCCATAGCCATCCCAAGATATATTGCCATGCAACTCCCATCATCATCATCACATGACTAGAGATATTTATTGTCATCATGCTTTAGATGTTTTCTAGTTCATGTTTATCATTGAGTTATGCCCCTACCTGGTGAGGATATATAAAAAAAAGAAAAAAAGGAGCCATGGAGGCCACCAAAAAGGGAAAAATGAGAGAAAAGAGAGAGAGGGCATCACTACTATCCTTTTGTATATATAATAAGTGCTTCAAAGTAGCACCTTGCATTCATAGCGAGTCTTCATGTATTTCATATTTACTAGTGGGTCTTTCATATAGTTGCATGCACACCCCGCTAGTCCAATAGAGGACTTTCATACATTCATAGCTCATGTACATCCGTTGCATGGCAATCCCTACTCCTTGCATTAATATCGATTATAAGGCCTCTCCATTGCCTAATGATCAGTTGCGTTGATGCAAGATTTTCTTCCACTTTTTTGACTTCTCATAAACCTCCATCATTATTCTCTCTTCTTCATTTAAGTGCGAGGATCAAAAAGCTCTCGCTCAAGTATTGCATAAGTCATTTGATTGACTGAAATATGAGGTTATGTTATTGATTCACTTGATCGAAAATCTGGCTGGCTTTTATGATAAAATTGTCTCCGGATACGATGAACACTTAGCATTCTATGCCTTCATGATACACTTGTCATTCTTTCTAAACCTTATGGCATTGGTACCATTGATTGAAGGCATCGATTCATGAAAAGCGAGGGTGATTTTATTTGCATATTTTGATGTTACTTGCTTGTTATCTTTTTTTGTGAAAATAATCAGATCTATTATCAAAGTTCACCAGAAGTACAAAGTATCTCAAACGTAATAAAAATTACATCGAGATTCCGAGACCACCGAACGATCACTACTGCCGCCAAAACGAGCCACCGACATGCCGCTGTCACCGCTCCCCTACCGGAGCCGGCTTGACCTTGTTGATGACAGCCGGGAAGTCTTCATGCATGTGCCCCTAAGGACCAGCGCCCTGGATGTAACATCCCCATGTAATAGCTACAGTGATCACCCTTTTGATAATGCCAAGTCACCATGATTAATAGTGATTAATCATCCTTTGGATCATATCTCATTTCAAATTCCAATTCAAATTGAAATTCAAATATAAAGTGAAAATAAAAGTTGTTCAAATTTGAAAACTAAAATGTTCATAATATTGCAAATAATCCAGTAACAATTCTAAAAATATAATCAACATTAATTGGATTAGTTAAAAGATGCTAACATCATCAAAACAGCACCAAACAGCAATATTTAATGCCTTTTTATTTAGTTAAAATTCAAATGAAAACATTTGCTCACCAAACCTTTTTCTAGCAGTGTCAAATATTGCATATTAATTATTGGCCCAAGTCACATATTTTACTAAACTCAGGTGGTGCCTAAACTATTTGCAAAACGGAAACAAAAATAGAAAAACAGAAAAAGAAAAGAAAGAAAAGAAAAAGGCCCACCGCGCCTGGGCATAAGTCAACCGCATGCCCAGCCCGCACCCCACCTCTCCTTCCTACTGCTCCTCGTCCGGTCGCTCGCGCGCCCGAGCGCGCCCGTCGCAGGCAAGCCGTCCCCGCCACGCCTGCTCCCCGCGTCGCTACAGGAGGGCGGAGGGGTTAAGACCGCCCCCCTGGAAACCCTAGCCGACCCCCTGATCTTTTCCCCCTCTTCGCCCTCTCTCTCTCTCGAGCTCGCCCGAGAGCCTCTCTCATCGCCGCCGTCGATCCAGCGGCCACCGCGCCCATCTCGCCTCGCCGCCGTGCCAGCACGCTCCGCTTGCCTCCGCTACGCTGCCTGGACCCAGCCGTTGGAGACGGGAGCTATCACAACAAGCGTGACGACCTCTTCTTCCTCCTACGGCCGTCTTCGTCTCCGTCGCCGATTCGCCGCCGACGAGCTTCCCGAGCTCCCTTACGCACACCTGCAGGCTCACGGTGAGCTTGCGCGCATTTCCCCTCTCTCCCCTGCCTCTAGTCATCGCCGTAGCCGTCACATTCGACCTGGCCGAACGCTCCGCCGCCCGCACTCGTCGCCGGCGAGCTTCCGGCTACCATTTGGTCTTGCGCGTGTGCCCAACCGCTTCGCCGCAACGCTTAGGCCTCGCCTACCCCTTTAGTTTCTTCGCGCGCGCGCTGCAACGCCGAGACCGTGCACCGCCCGAGAAGCCGCCGCCCGCCGTCATCGCCGTCGCCGATTCCGGCCACCGTTACCCGCGAGACTACCGCCATCGGACGTGGCTCGAGGAGCACGTTCCAGAGAGCCCAACCCCGCCTCGAATGATGCACCACAGCGGATTTCCGACGTCACCGGAGTTCGACCGCCGCGGACGAGCTCGCCGGCGCGTCTCCGGGCGGCGTCCGACGTGGCTACGGTCTGGCCCGCCACTGTGTCGCTGACGGGTGGGGCCACGGGCCCAGTTGACTGAGTCAACTCGGCTGACTGGGCACCAGTGTCACTGACACGCGGGTCCCACCCCGTTTAAAACTATTTTAAAATAAATAAAAACGTTAATTGACCTGTTAGTTAATTAGTTAATCTAATCTGTCACTGACTAATGGGGCCCACAGGCTAATTAATCATTTTTAGTTAATTTAACTCACTGGATTAGCCACTGTGGATGACTGGTGGGACCCACTGGTCAGATTGACCAGTCCCCCGACTCAGTTGACTGTTGACGTCGTTCTGACGTCATGCTGACTTCACCCGGCACTGTTTCGGATAATTCCATTTAAATAATTCCAGAAATTCTAGAAAATATTTAAAACTTTGAAAAATCATATAAAATAAACCGTAACTCGGATGAAAATAATTTATATATGAAAAATGATCAGAAAAATATGTAGAATCCGAATATCACACCCACATACCTGCCACACCCCTCTAACATACCGAACATGGGAATTTTTGCCTATATTCGATAAATGAATAGTGCATAACTTCCTAAATTATCTAATACAGTTAGTTAGGCATTATATCACCTCTGCATATCATTTAGGCATGTCATGCATCACTGTTGCATTATTGCCATGTATTTATTGTTTCTTCCCCCCTTCTTCTCTCCCGATAGCCCCCGAGACTGCCGACGACGCTGTAGTGTACGACGACGTCGCCGACGACCAGACCCCTTCAGCTGAGCTTCCAGGCAAGCAAAACCCCCTTGATCATAAGATATCGCCCATTCCTTCTCCCTTATGCTTGCATTAGAATTGCCCCTGCTACTATTCCAAATAGCTCCTATTCTGATGCATAGCCTGATTTTGTCGTCTGTTGTTTATACCTACCTGTTATCACACAATGCTTAGCTAGCTTTGCTATTGATTCATCGGTAGCCCATCACCCTTGTCCGTCTGCCATGCTTGTTATCCGGCCGTGATCACTCTGGGTGATGATCACGGAAATGTTTACATTAATGTCATACTTTAAATTGCTAAAGTCGGCTGGCCCCAAGGGTGCCCGCGAGAGAATACTACCAAAGACGGGTTAGCTCCAAGAGCACCCGCGCGACATGTCTTACCAAGTCGGAGCGACAGGAACCCTGTTCGTCTCTGCGAGTTACTAAACGTGCTTAACGGATTTGGGTATTTGATGTGAGTTGGCTACGTGCCTATACGCACTACCACCAGGTGGGATAATGGTTTAATGTGGCCCTCTACATCGTAGTATCAGCCGAAAGCTCTTCAGAAATCATAGTTCAGAGATGCGGCCTGATTGTTGGGGTGGGCTGGTTACGTCACTGGTGTATACAGTGTCGCGCATGGGCCCCGACCAGCGACACAACGTGCGGGAGTGCCAAGGGCGATGGCCCAAGACCTCTTCGCACTTAGGATTTAGACCGGCGTGTTGACCTCTCAGCTGAGCCTAGGTAGGACTGCGTCGTGTTGATCACCCGAGGCCGGGCATTACCCAGCAAGTGTGTCCGGCCAGAGGTGATCGAGCGTGTTTGGTAACAGTAGTGCACCCCTGCAGGGAAGTGATCTATTCGAATAGCCGTGTCCACGGTAACAGGACGCTCAGAGTTGTATCTTGATCTGCTACAACTACAAATGGATATTGTCACCATATTAAACTGCTATTACTGCTCTCAGGATCACTTTCTCGCAGGTTAGTCGAGGAAGGATCTCAGGGTATTCCTACAATATGATTGATTATATATTATCTTGCTCTACTCTCTTCTATTGCTGCAAGAAATGCTTCAAGATGCTAGTCTTCGATAGGCTAGGCCTCTCCCCCCTTTGTTCTGGCATTTCTGCAGTTTAGCCCAAAGATATAGCCCCATTCCTTTGATACCGATGCATAATTAGTATAGTTCTGATGTCAGTCTTGCGAGTACTTTGGATGAGTACTCACGGCTGCTTTGCTATCTTTTTCCCCATACCCACTTGACGCAATCAGACGATGGAGCCCAGGAGCCAGACGCCACCGCAGGAGACTACTACCAGGAGAGTCTCGGAGGCACGTACTACTGGGTTGAGCCAGCCGACCAGGAGTAGATTCGGAGGCTCCCAGGCAGGAGGCCTGCGCCTTTTCGATCAGATGTCGTTGTTTGTGCTAGCCTTCTTAAGGCAAACTTGACTAACTATGTCTGTACTCAGATATTATTTGTGTGTATGACTTATGTATTCGGGTCCTTGTGACCACTGGTTTGTAATATGAAGATTTATGTTTAAATTTGAGTTTAGAGTTGTGTTGTGATATCTTCCCGTGCGTCTCTCATCTCGAGCGTGCACGTTTGCGTGTATGATTAGTGCACGGTCGAGCAGAGGGCGTCACAAGTTGGTATCAGAGCCGACTGCCTATAGGAAGCCCCCTTCCGATTCCTTGGTCGAAGTTGAGTCTAGCCTTTGAGAAACTATATTTTACTAACATGGCTGTGTGGCTTACGGGCCCACGTCGCCAAATGGGTGGTATTAGGATCTTTTATTCCTCTTCCTTGCTCTGGGACTCTAAAAATCTCTTGCTTTCGGGTTAAATGATTTTGCTAACTCCGACATTAGGTTCACGTGATCACATCCACCCGGAGAGCTGGATTATCGGCACTTATTCCTTCCCATTGATCTGATTAGTCTGATACTCACATTTTCTTTTCCATTGGTCTGTTTAACCTTTCTCTTCAAGTTATTATATGCTTCTCACACTGTCATGTGACAATCTTGAAATTTCCTCTGTTTCAGATGGATCGCTTGTTTCCGCCGCGCCCTGCGACGCAGCTTGTGCTTCGCACTTGGGCTCGTGATGCGCCTAGTTTTCCAGCTGTCCTGATCGCCATCCTGACCAGACTGGGCTACCGCTGGTACCCCGAGTACATGGTTTATGAGGACTACCGCGAGTTCAACCAGGAGCAGTACCATGCTGATGTTTGTATCTTTGATCAGCGAGACAACTCCGACACTGAGTTGCACCTTTTTCACGGTATCGGCGTGAGGATTGGTGTGGCAGTCCATGATGCTGCCTACTCTACTGTCGCAGGTCTCCGTGGAGAGCATACTCGCTTGGATGACTCCGAGTTCCGATATATCCCGTATGCCCCTATTGGAGATGCTACAGGATACTACACAGCTGTCTGTGCCCCTTACGAGCGACGTCGATATGACCCGCAAGTTTTGATTCAGTGCACTCAGGCTCTGGATCGCACTGCCCGGGCTCTCGCCGTCGAGTTGTTTGCCACTCAAGCACGTCTCTACGATGCTATGACACAGTTGCTACCAGCTGTTCATGCAGGGATACATCCAGAGTACATCCTTTACCCGCGCAGGACTCAGATGCCTTCAGGTATTGATTGGCCTGCTGTTGGAGGTCACACACCTGCACGTGGACCTCTGCTCCCAGTTCGAGACCAGGTTCTGCATCAGAGTGCACACGGAGAGCAGGACTTTTCTACCGTGGATACTCATCGTCTGCACTTGCAGTTACCCCGTTTCAGTGGTTTTCCCTGACGTTGATGTAGCCTTTGCTATGTCTCGTTGTGTATTCCTTACCGCGTGCCTGCGCGCCGCCTAGTATGTCTAGCTGATTAATTTCGCGAAGTTATGCTGTCCGTGTGTAACCGACTCTGTGTATGGATCTGTATGTCTTAATTGACTACTGTTATGTATCTATTGCACTACTTATTCATTGTCGTGTTAAATCATGTTTGTCTCTAAACACTTGCAGTTGTTTTTACTAAACTACCCCCTGTTAAATCTTTAGCAGGATGGTTAGGCCAGATGCTCGTGGTCGTGGTCGTGGCCGTGTTCCCGAAAACCCACCACTGCCAGACTATATGGCAGCTATGATGCAGCAATTCGAGCTGAACCGTCAGTTCATGACTGGAATTATGGCTCAGTTTCTGAACCAGAACGCGTAGAATCAGCAACCTGCTGCGATAACTCTACAGGAGTTTGTGCGTCTCAATCCAACTACTTACCGCAACTCTGAATAGCCACTGGATGCTGACGACTGGCTTCGCGACATCGCCCACGAGATGGAGTCTGCAAGTGTCGCCCCTGATAACCTTGTCACTTTCGCATCCTACTTCTTGAAGGGCCCCGCTGCTCAATGGTGGGACACCCACAGGCGTTCACTACCTGCTGGGACAATCATTACTTGGGTCGAGTTTCAGACTGCCTTCCGTGCCCGTTACATTCCTCAGGGAATCATAGACCGGAAGAAGACAGAGTTTCGTAACCTCACTCAGGGCAATAAGACTGTAGAATCTTATCAGCGAGAGTTTCTTAACCTGTCCCGCTATGCTGAAGACGACATTCCAACTGATGCTCATAGACAGGAGAAGTTCCGTAATGGACTCCACCCAGACCTCAAGCTTGCACTTGCTGTTCATGACTTCCCCGACTTCGCCACCCTGGTGAACAAGACTATCCAAGTTGAGACTGCTCAGATGGAGCACAAGGAGTCACAGAAGCGCAATCATGACGTTGGCTCATCTTCGAGCTCAAGACAAAGGCGTAAGATCTGGATTCCCAACAGCATGTATCGTCCAACTGCCCCTGCGCCAAGGTCCTCCTATGCTGCACCCCGTCTGCCTCCTCCACCACCGAGGCAGCCGAGAACTCAAGCTGCTCCTCTTCGTCCTGAAGATGGTCTGTGTTTCAAGTGTCGCAAGCCAGGTCACCTTGCCAAGGACTACCGCCAGAATCAGAATCAGTTGGCACTTCCTCGCAATGGCCGTGGCAATGGTCATGGCAACAATCAGACCCGCAACTATAATACCGGGCCTTCTGCTTATGGACGTGGACACGCTTACAACATTGATATTGAAGAAGTCCAGGATCGACCTGCCACTGTGATGGGTACCCTTCTCGTTAACTCAGTACCCGCTTCTGTTTTATTTGATTCAGGAGCATCGCATTCATTCATGTCAGAAGCATTTGCATTATGACATGACATTGCATTTGAAAACATGAACCTACAAATGGTTGTCCGTACCCCTGGAGGCCACTGTCGTACCTCCATGATTGCACACAATGTCCCTATTGAATCGAAGGATTGGAATTCCTTGTTTCAACCATCATCCTGAAGTCTTCCACCATAGACCTCATTCTGGGAATGGATTGGTTGAAAGCTCACATTGCTTCAATCAATTGTGCCATCAAAGTCGTCCAACTCCTACACCCCTCCGACGAGATAGTGAACTACACCGCCCGAATTACCCGAAATGCCGAAGCTCAGATATATGCTCTGAATGCTTTGAACGCTTCACCTCTTGAGGGAATTGAGAACATTCTAGTCGTTCATGATTTTCTGGACATCTTTCCAGAAGAACTTCCAGGAATACCCCCGGTTAGAGCCGTTGAGTTCATCATCGACTTGAAACCGGGCACCACTCCCATTGCCAAGCGCCCATACAAGATGCCGCCGCATGAACTCCTTGAGCTTAAGGAGGAAATCGACAAGTCACTTAAAAAGGGTTTCATCCGCCCCAGTTCCTCTGCTTGGGGAGCACCTTCTCTCTTTGTTAAGAAGAAGGATGGAACTAACCGTTTAGTCCAGGACTATCGGCCTATCAACCAAGCAACAATCCAGAACAAATACCCACTTCCCCGGATCAACGATCTTTATGATCAGCTTGCTGGATCCTCTGTGTTCTCTAAACTCGACTTAAGGTTGGGTTATCATCAGATCCGAGTTCGTAAAGAGGATATTCCGAAGACCGCTTTCGTTACTCGTTATGGATCATACGAGTATACCGTCATGTCCTTCGGATTAACTAATGCTCCAGCGACCTTCTCTTGATTGATGAACTATATCTTCATGGACTACCTCGACAAATTTGTCGTGGTTTATTTGGATGACATCCTTATATTTTCCAAGAATGAAGAAGAACACGCCGAACATCTTCGGCTTGTATTGGAGAAACTTCGAGAACACCAGCTATATGCCAAATACTCTAAGTGTGAATTCTGGTTATCTGAGGTGACCTATCTTGGTCATGTGATTTCCAAAGATGGCATTGCCGTTAACCCAGAACGAGTTCAGGCTATTCTTGACTTGACTCCCCCGAAGAATGTCAAGCAAGTCAGAAGTTTCCTCGGCCTTGATAGCTATTGCCGCTGTTTCGTCGAGAACTTCTCCAAGATTGCCAAGCCATCGACTGATCTACTTCACAAAGGCGTTAAGTTTGAGTGGACGGAAAAATGCCAAGAAAGTTTTCAAACGCTTAAAGATAAGTTGACATCTGCCCCAGTGCTAGCTCCCCCAGATACCCGCAAGGACTTTGTGATATATTGCGACGCATCCCGTCAAGGATTAGGCTGTGTCCTAATGCAAGAGCGCAAGGTGATTGCCTATGGCTCTCGTAAGTTGCGTCCTCACGAAGATAAGTATCCAACACATGATCTTGAGCTAGCAGCTGTTATTTATGCTCTGAAGCTGTGGCTACATTACCTTCTCAGTAATCGTTGCGAGATATACACGGACCACCAAAGTCTGAAGTATCTGTATACTCAACCAGATTTGAACCTCCGTCAACAAAGATGGCTGGAGACAATAGCCAACTATGACATGGATATTTCTTATACACCTGGCAAGGCTAATGTAATGGCCGATGCTTTGAGTCGCAAGTCTTATTGCAACAATCTCATGGTTCAGGAAGCACAACCCCTTCTTTATGAAGAAATTCGCAAGTTGAACCTTCACATTGTGCCTCAGGGTTATCTCAACACCCTGGTTGTTGAACCGGACCTCGAACACAACATCAAGACAAGGCAGAGATATGACTCTGAAGTCGAGAAGATTAAGAAGTTCCTCTCCAAGGGAAATTCTTCATTCTACCATGTTGATGATGATGGTGCCTTGTTCTTCAAAGGCCGCCTAGTGGTCCCCAGAAAGCACAATCTGGACTCTCGTTCGGATGTCATGAAAGAAGCTCACGATACACCTCTTTCAATTCACCCTGGTAGCACCAAGATGTACCAAGACATCCGTCAAAGGTACTGGTGGCCTGTATGAAGCATGACATTGCTTGCTATGTGGCTGAGTGTGACGTTTGCCGTCGCATCAAAGCAGAACATCAAAAGCCTGCCGGACTTCTGCAACCACTTACTATTCCTGAATGGAAATGGGACAAAGTCGAAATGAATTTCATTACTGGATTTCCCAGATCACAGAAGGGTCATGATGCTATTTTTGTCGTCATTGACCGATTCTCCAAGGTTGCTCACTTTCTGCCAGTCAAGGAGACAATCACTACTAGTCAGTTAGCAGACTTATATGTTTCCAGAATCATGTCACTCCACAGTGTTCCGTTGGAGATCAGTTCAGATCGTGGCAGCCTCTTTACCTCAAGGTTTTGGAACAGTTTTCAAGAAGCTATGGGAAATCATCTGTCCTTCAGCACCGCCTTTCACCCCCAGTCCCAGGGACAAGTTGAACGAGTCAATCAAGTGCTTGAGGATATGCTTCGAGCTTGTGTCATCTCATTTGGTAAGAAATGGGAGGAATCTCTCCCATGAATTCTCTTACAACAATAACTATCAGGCTAGTTTGAAGATGGCACCATTCGAAGTTCTCTATGGACATAAGTGTCGAACCCCTCTGAATTGGTCAGAAACTGGGGAACGGTCACTCGTTGGACCGGACATTATTCAACAAGCTGAAGAACAAGTCTGCATTGTCCGTGATCATTTGAAAGCTGCTCAGTCTCGTCAGAAGAGCAATTATGACCGCAAACATCAGGTAATGGTCTATCAACCTGGCGAGCAAGCTTACCTTCGTGTCACTCCAATGAAAGGCACTCACCGATTTGGGATCAAGGGCAAGTTAGCTCCTCGCTATATTGGCCCGTTCCGTATCCTCGCCCGACGTGGAGAAGTAGCGTATCAATTGGAATTGCCGCCAAACCTTTCTCAAGTACATGATGTCTTCCATGTATCGCAACTACGACGCTGCTTCAAGGATCCTATCCGAGCAGTGGATCATGAAATGCTTGAGCTGCAAGAGGATCTTTCTTATCAAGAGTATCCGATCCGCATTCTTGATCAAGCTGAACATCGAACCCATCAGAAGGCAATCAAGTTCCTTAAAGTACAGTGGTCGAATCATTCTGAGGATGAAGCCACTTGGGAACGCGAAGATCATCTTCGTGAAGAATACCCCACTCTCTTTCAGCCTACCTCTTAATTCTCGGGACGAGAATTTCTTTTAGAGGAGGAGAATTGTAACATCCCCATGTAATAGCTACAGTGATCACCCTTTTAATAATGCCAAGTCACCATGATTAACAGTGCTTAATCATCATTTGGATCATATCTCATTTCAAATTCCAATTCAAATTGAAATTCAAATATAAAGTGAAAATAAAAGTTGTTCAAATTTGAAAACTAAAATGTTCATAATATTGCAAATAATCCAGTAACAATTATAAAAATATAATCAACATTAATTGAATTAGTTAAAAGACCCTAACATCATCAAAACAGCACCAAACAGCAATATTTAATGCCTTTTTATTTAGTTAAAATTCAAATGAAAACATTTGCTCACCAAACCATTTTCTAGCAGTGTCAAATATTGCATATTAATTATTGGCCCAAGTCACATATTTTACTAAACTCTGGTGGTGCCTAAACTATTTGCAAAACAGAAACAAAAATAGAAAAACAGAAAAAGAAAAGAAAGAAAAGAAAAAGGCCCACCGCGCCTGGGCATAAGTCAACCGCAGGCCCAGCCCGCGCCCCACCTCTCCTTCCTACTGCTCCTCGCCAGGTCGCTCGCACGCCCGACCGCGCCCGTCGCCGGCAAGCCGTCCCCGCCGCGCCTGCTCCCCGCGTCGCTACAGGAGGGCGGAGGGAATAAGACCGCCCCCTGGAAACCCTAGCGAACCCCCTGAACTTTTCCCCATCTTCGCCCTCTCTCTCTCTCGAGCTCGCCCGAGAGCTTCTCTCGTCGCCGCCGTCGATCCCGCGGCCACCGCGCCCATCTCGCCTCGCCGCCATGCCAGCACGCTCCGCCTGCCTCCGCTACGCCGCCTGGACCCAGCCATTGGAGACGGGAGCCATCACAGCAAACGTGACGACCTCTTCTTCCTCCTACGCCCGTCTTCGTCTCCGTCGCCAATTCGCCGCCGACGAGCTTCTCCGAGCTCGCTTACGCACACCTGCAGGCTCACGGTGAGCTTGCGCACATTTCCCCTCTCTCCCCTGCCTCTAGTCATCGCCGTAGCCGTCGCATTCGACATGGCCGAACGCTCCGCCGCCCGCACTCATCGCCGGCGAGCTTCCGGCGACCATTTCGTCCTGCGCATGTGCCCAACAGCTTCGCCGCAACGCGTAGGCCTCGCCTACCCCTTTAGTTTCTTCGCGCGCACGCTGCAACGCCGAGACCGTGCACCGCCCGAGAAGCCGCCGCCCGCCGTCGTCGCCGTCGCCGATTCCGGCCACCGTTGCCCGCGAGACTACCGCCATCGGACGCGGCTCGAAGAGGACGTTCCAGAGAGCCCAACCCCGCCTTGAATGATGCACCACAGCGGACGAGCTCGCCGGCGCGTCTCCGGCCGGCGTCCGACGTGGCTCCGGTCTGGCCCGCCACTGTGTCTCTGACGGGTGGGGCCACGGGCCCAGTTGACCTAGTCAACTCAGCTGACTGGGCACCCGTGTCACTGACACACGGGTCCCACCCCGTTTAAAATGATTTTAAAATAAATAAAAACGTTAATTGACCTGGTAGTTAATTAGTTAATCTAATCTGTCACTGACTAATGGGGCCCACAGGCTAATTAATCATTTTTAGTTAATTTAACTCACTGGATTAGCCACTGTGGATGACAGGTGGGGGACCCACTGGTCAGATTGACTAGTCCACCGACTCAGTTGACTGCTGACGTCGTTCTGACATCATGCTGATGTCACCCGGCACTGTTTCGGATAATTCGATTTAAATAATTCCAGAAATTCTAGAAAATATTTAAAACTTTGAAAAACATGTAAAATAAACCGTAACTCGGATGAAAATAATTTATATATGAAAAATGATCAAAAAAATATGTAGAATCCGAATATCCCACCCACATACCTGCCACACCCCTCTAACATACCGAACATGCAACTTTTTGCCCGTATTCAATAAATGAATAGTGCATAACTTTAATAAAATAAATCCAAATAAATTCCTAAATTATCTAATACAGTTAGTTAGGCATTATATCACCTCTGCATATCATTTAGGCATGTCATGCATCATTGTTGCATTATTGCCGTGGATTTATTGTTTCTTCCCCCCTTCTTCTCTCCCGATAGCCCCCGAGACTGCCGACGACGCTGCAGTGTACGACGACGTCGCCGACGACCAGACCTCTTTAGTTGAGCTTCCAGGCAAGTAAAACCCCCTTGATCATAAGATATCGCCCATTCCTTCTCCCTTATGCTTGCATTAGAATTGCCCCTGCTACTGTTCCAAATAGCTCCTACTCTGATGCATAGCCTGATTTTGTCGTCTGTTGTTTATACCTACCTGTTGTCACACAATGCTTAGCTAGCTTTGCTATTGATTCATCGGTAGCCCATCACCCTTGTCCGTCTGCCATGCTTGTTATCGGGCCGTGATCACTCTGGGTGATGATCACGGAAATGTTTAAATTACTGTCATACTTTAAATTGCTAAAGTCGAGCTGGCCCCAAGGGTGCCCGCGAGAGAATACTACCAAAGACGGGTCGGCTCCAAGAGCACCCGCTTGACAGGTCTTAGCAAGTCAGAGCGATAGGAACCCTGTTCGTCTCTACGAGTTACTAAACGTGCTTAACAGATTTGAGTATTTGATCTGAGTTGGCTACGTTCCTATACGCACTACCACAACGTGGGATAATGGTTTAATGGGGCCCTCTACGTCGTAGTATCAGCCGAAAGTTCTTCAGACGTCACAGTTCAGAGATGCGGCCTGATTGTTGGGGTGGGCTGGTTACGTCACTGGTGTATACAGTGTCGCGCCTGGGCCCCGACCAGCCACGCAACGTGCAGGAGTGCCAAGGGCGATGGCCCAAGACCCCTTCGCACTTAGGATTTAGACCGGCGTGTTGACCTCTCTGCTGAGCCTAGGTAGGATTGCGTCGTGTTGATCACCCGAGGTCGGGCATTACCCAGCAAGTGTGTCCGGCCAGAGGTGATCGAGCGTGTTGGGTAACAGTAGTGCACCCCTGCAGGGAAGTGATCTATTCGAATAGCCGTGTCCACGGTAACAGGACGCTCAGAGTTGAATCTTGATCTGCTACAACTACAAATGGATACTGTCACCATATTAAACTGCTATTACTGCTCTCAGGATCACTTTCTCGCAGGTTAGTCGAGGAAGGATCTCAGGGCATTACTAAAATATGATTGATTATATATTATCTTGCTCTACTCTCTTCTATTGCTGCAAGAAATGCTTCAAGATGCTAGTCTTCGATAGGCTAGACCTCTTCCCCCTTTGTTCTGGCATTTCTGCAGTTTAGCCCAAAGATATAGCCCCATTCCTTTGATACCGATGCATAATTAGTATAGTTCTGATGTCAGTCTTCCGAGTACTTTGGATGAGTACTCTCGGCTGCTTTGCTATCTTTTTCCCCATACCCACTTGATGCAATCAGACGATGGAGCCCAGGAGCCAGACGCCACCGCAGGAGACTAATACCAGGAGAGTCCCAGAGGCACGTACTACTGGGTTGAGCCAGCCGACCAGGAGTAGATTCGGAGGCTCCCAGGCAGGAGGCCTGCGCCTTTTCGATCAGATGTCGTTGTTTGTGCTAGCCTTCTTAAGGCAAACTTGACTAACTATGTCTGTACTCAGATATTATTTGTGTGTATGACTTATGTATTCGGGTCCTCGTGACCCCTGGTTTGTAATACGAAGATTTATGTTTAAATTTGAGTTTAGAGTTGTGTTGTGATATCTTCCTGTGCGTCTCTGATCTCGAGCGTGCACGTTTGCGTGTATGATTAGTGCACGGTCGAGCAGAGGGCATCACACTGGAGCCGCAATCGTCGTCGTTGAACCCTTGCGTAGATCTGAAGCACCTGACACCAAATCTTGCCACATAACGAGAAACCCTAACCTCACCGCCCCATGGGAATGGCAAGAATCTACGCCGAAGCTCTGTCGACTACGTCCAAACGGACGAACTCGAGGGGGATTAAAGCCCGGAAGGAAAACTCGAAGAAGAAGCACCGCCATCCGCCCGAGCGCCGCACCTGCGAGGACTAAAAACCCTAACCTAAACTACTAACCAGAGCGGAGGCACCGGAATTCCCCTCCCCGTCACCGGCCACCGGAGCAGCAGGCAGTGGGGAGGTGAATCCATGGGCTCGCCGATGAATTCTGGAGGGAAAAGTTTTCCCTAGCCGCCTAGGGTTAGGGGAGGAAACGAGAGGAAGGCACGCCTCTTTCTTACTTTCTTGTTATCAACAATTGACAATTTCCTTGAATCACTTTTCTTTTGAGTTAAACTTTTATGAGACTGGATAAGATAATCATGTTAAGGTAGCATTCACAAATAAAAATTATTTCTTTTGTCATCTACCTGCTCGAGGACAAGCAGGGATTAAGCTTGGGGATGCTGGTACGTCTTCGACGTATCTATAAAAAAAATTATGTTCATGTTATATTTATATCATTTTTACATACTTTTAGCATCAATTGATATCAATTTTATTTGGACTAACCTATTAATCCAGTGCCAGAGGCAAGTTCATGTTTTCTATTGTTTTTGACTTTTTAGGTGAAAAATTTACGGAGCCGAAAAAATCTAAAAAAACATAAATTCTTTTAAGCCAAAAGACTCCCGTAGCCAGAAGATGGAGTCCAGGGTGACAGTGTCCTGGACTAGGGGGTACTCACCACATCGTCTCCCGACTAGGTGGGTTGAGCCGAGGACCCCCATGGCGGTTCACTCATGGGCCACTTCGGCCAGCCCATGACGAATACAAGGAAGATTCCACAAGACTTGGCGCCCAAGACGAGGACTCTCCTAAACCCCAGGCCTCCGGTGCATTATATAAACCGAGGCCAGGCTAGTCGATAGATCAGCTCATATTCATTAGAACAATCTCGTGGTAGATACATGTACTCTGTACTACACACCATATGAATATAATCAAAAGCAGGACGTAGGGTATTATCTCTTCGAGAGAGCCCGAACCTGGGTAAAATCCTGTGTCCATGTTACCATCGCTCCAAGACGCCTAGCTTAGGACCCCTACTACGAGATATGCCAGATTTAGAACCGACATTGGTGCTTTCATTGAGAGCCTGCTGGCAGTCGCCGCAGTGGGATGGGAATACAGATCGTCTCCGGCGCGATCTACGCGTCGCAACCGAGCTTTATTGTCGATGTCGGCATCTTCGTCGCCGGCTCGACTGGTCACCTCGGCTGGACCGAGAACTGCGCTTCGCGTCGGATCATCAAGATCGGACGGATACTGTCATCATCATCAACTCCGATCTCTATCAAGATCATGGGGGAATCATCCATGGAGCTCGGGGGCTCGACGTCAACATTGTCCTCGGGCGACGGTGTAGTTTTTCTGGACAGCGGATTCGTGTTCGCCGTCCCAGCCTCCTCGAGCATCGCTTTGATGATTGCTTCGGTGGAATTGTGCGGAATTGAGTCTAGAACAACCCTGTAAAATTTCATCGCGTTTCGATGGAGGAATCTCTGGCGATCCCCGATATACCGGAGCCCAGTCGAATCTGGACGGGAATCTGGACGAGTTTGGGGCGAGGAGTCCAGAAGTTAGCTCGGACACCCTTTGGAAGATCCTACCGTTGATCGGCTGCGGAATTCCCATATCGACGACCCCTCAAAATGTTAGCTCGATCCGACCGTCCAAACTCCGGGACGAGTCTGAGGAGTACACCAATTTTCGGATCTATTTTCTGCGCGAAAACGAATCCGACCCGAGTTCATATTTTTTCATGAACGGGATATTGGACATCCTTTTTGAAGGAGATTATTATCTAGGGCATTGTGTGTTGTTCTCAAACACGTGCCACAAATTTTGAGTCTTTTCCGAGGTGATCTTCACCGTCGCGCTGATGTCAAACCGGCCCGACCATATTGCTCCACGGCTGCCGACCTGCGCCAGCATCGGCTGCGCCGTCGCTCCATCGAGCCGATGACAACTACCTCGGATCATCACCTCGGCCAGCCGACCAAGAGTTCGGCATTGAGAAGGACAAATAATCGTCAAGACAAGATCGTCGCCCCACGGATTGCACGGGTTGGGCGCGCCAGCATCGCCGCGCGGTCACTTCTCAAGCCGGCATTGACCGCGTCACAAGTTCCGACCTGCGTCGGTACCGCCGCACCGTTGCTTCTTCAAGCTGATGTCCACCTCACCGACCTGTTTTGACACCTCGGCTGGCATGGGGGTTGCAACGTCACCTTGCCGACCTACTCTAACACCTCGGCTAGACCGGGGGCTTTGCCATCTCTTCAACAACCAACTCTGGGGACTTCAGCGTCACCAGCCGATCAGCTTCGTCACCTCGGCTGGACCAGGGGCTTCGCCTCACCACGTCGACCACGCTACGTCGCCACTTCATCAAACCGAGCTCTTTGCTCGGGCACCTCGGGACCGGCTTGGGGGCTGGGACCTCGACCCGCCGCAAGCTCGGCCCGCGTCATCAACACCAAGCACATTGACCAGCTAAGTCGCTTTCATGCTCAACTTTTTCAATTTTTAATTTATGTTCAGTTCGACCAAGCATTATATTTGTGTAAAAAAAAGAATTGTTTGTCAAAAACGATGTCTGTTAAAAACAACTTTCTTTGCCTAGGTTAACTGGGGGCTCTTAAATTTATATGAGCCATTTTATAATAAATATTTTTTCTTCTCAGTCGTTGCAAAGTCTTTTTCTAACACTCCTGTTTCAACTCGAGTGTATGGTCAATAGCCGGATAGCCTGATTTCTCTCTAAACCGCTCGAGTGTAGTTCGCTAGATTGGCCTCTGAGAAGCATTCCGCCTTCGGGATATGGAGGTTGAAGCCGAAGGATGACCTACTTGAAGTTTAGAGATCGGATGTGTCATGTTAAAGCACGACGGAAGGAAAATTTTATTTTAAGACCAATTTTCGGATTGGCACCAAAAAACATGATTTAGTTCGGACGTCAAGTTTTTACATAAGTTTTTTGGCTTTTCGAGCTTATGGCACTTTTAAGCTATCTGTATGTTTTTCTTTCAGGAGGCGGGACATCTTCATGACCGAGGTGCCCATGCGTGATAATTTAGCTCGGGAGATCTTTTCTGACCCGCAGCTCAGCATCTTTCCTGCCAACCTATGCCTCGGCGTTGGCGAAACGTACATGACATCTGGACTAGTTCCCGAGGAGATTCGATCCTCAGGTTGGTCGGCCGCACCCAACCTGAGTCTCGGGGGATACTGTGTGTCTCTAGCATAACTCTCATAGTACAACGTCGGATGCATTTAAAGCATCGGCAATATCAACGGGGGGTTGCGACTAGAGCCGAACCCACCAAAAGCCAAGGTACTCCGAGGAGTCCTCGGCAAAACGTTCTCGGATATTGCTTTATATGTATCAGTTTCGAATTGTGTCTTCGGTAAATAGTTGGGTTGCCCGGCTCCTGTGCTTGCCTCCTACGTTTCGCTTTGTTCGACTAGGTGTGCAAAGGGAGAACCACTGCGATTGTACTTCCGATTCAACTGGTCAAGTACCTGAGTGGAGAAAGTCGAAAACTGACTGTCACAATGAGCGCAAACTGGTCAGCGATCCGATGACTGTGTCAAACTATAGATCGACAGAGGTTACCTCGTGGGCCTTTCATAAAATTGGCCGAAATGTTAATGGCTTGACCTCGGCTGACGCCGAACACTAACCGGGGGCTAGTAACTGGCCTCCCAACTTTAAGCTCCTATGACTAAGTGAAAGTTATAAAGCCTGGATATCTGATTACCTCGTTTCCGCTAACACAACCGCCTCCGGGCACCGAGACGTCGGCTAAGGGTTGTCTTGTTACTGCGGAAACACCCTGCGTAGCATCTACAAAGGGGTAGAAGCTAACGATGGGCCACTCTCAAATGATAATCGGTCACAAAGGAGTCAAAATAGCATATAGCATAAAAGCGTTTGTATTCAATATACGAGCGCTGCCTTCCGAGCCATAAATATGCATCAATTTGACTTAAGATTTTGGCCAAGCTGGGTTGCCTGGCTCCTGTGTTTACACCATACGTTCCCGATTGTTCGGCTTGGGGGTAAAGGGAGCACCTCTGTGATTGTTACTTCCGGGTCATCTGGGTTAGTACCTCAGACTGGGTGAAGCCGAAAGCTAGCCATCTTAAGAATATAATTGGTCGGCAACGACGGAAGTGAAAATTTCGATTCATTAAAACACCACATAGTTCGGGAACTTTCCCCTAACTAAATCCTCCATATTTTCCTCCCACATTGATCGGAGTTGAGGTTTCACGATCATGGTCAACATGATAGCCTGGGAAAAGGAACTATTTTTCCCAGAGGATGTTTCTTAAGTTAAATAGTAATATAAGATATCTCTCCGTGTACCTTTGTTTATAAAACCATATGGCCGGATTGCCTTGTTTGCCGTAAATCTTTGCCCTTATAAAGGCTTTATAAAGTAGGACAAACGCTCCTCGACTACTGGCCGAGGAGGTTGAAGCCGATGGTCGGTTAACAAAGTTTTGTACAATACGGATCCGAGCATTAATGATGTAAAGTACTTGGATACATAGAATCATTACACATAAATTATGACTAAAGTCAATTTACTCTGGATATCGATCCTTAATTCGGCCACCCTTGCCCAAATTAAGGCTCGGGGGCTACTTGGCTTCGCGCTTCTCACGTAAAAGCTATTAACGGGTTACATCGATCCCCTGATCTGGTGTTCCACCCGACCAGTGTCTCGGGGGCTACTGCATTGCCTATTCAATGCAGACAATTTAAAAAATGTGCAAAACAGTTTCTGAGGAAATTACGATCCTCAGGTTGGTCGGCTACACCCAACCTGAGTCTCGGGGGCTACTGCACACCGCGTTTCTATTCCTAAAGTATGTTGCCGAGCAACGACTTGATCCTCAGGCCGATTTTGCGAATCGACCTGAGTCTCGGTGGCTATTGGGATCAGCGGTTTTTGTTTTATCCTTCAGGTGCATCCCGGATTTTAGGCCGGCACACACCTTGAGGGCTACTGGCTATATATCTCGGCAGAGAATAAATTGCACCAATCGGAAAAAAATATCCGCAAAAAACCAGCCCAAGACCGAGGTGGTGCACCACCTCGGAAGCAGTTCGGCATAAAGCTCGGCTGCGAGCGGCTGGCTCCATAGAGACCTTTTTCGGCGTTAAGCTCGGATAACCTCCTTCAAACTTTTTCAAAGACGAGGTACTCTATGCCTCCTCGGATGCAGTCCGGCGCTGGAGCTCGGATACAGACCAACGTTTGAGCTCGGTTGCTAAAATGTACCTCGGATGCAGACCGGCGTTGGAGCTCGGCTACAAAAGACACCTCGGATGCAAGAGGACACAGCCGCACGGGAAAAACTTCGAACCCGAGGTGCGGCGTAAAAAATAACAAGGCATTGTTAAAGGCCGAGAACTTAAAGGACTCCTTGGATGCCCGACGTATGAACTCTTCGGATACACCTCGGCGATCCTCAAGATCGGAGATGGGAAGATCTGTTGAACCAGTTTTCAAGACCGACGACCGAAGACAAAGAACAGCTCGGAAGAACCGAGGAGCGTCCCCAACTTCAAGACCGGTTCAGGGGGCTACTGACAGTGTCCTGGACTAGGGGGTACTCACCACATCGTCTCCCGACTAGGTGGGTTGAGCCGAGGACCCCCATGGCGGTTCATTTATGGGCCACTTCGGCGAACCCATGACGAATACAAGGAAGATTCCACAAGACTTGGCGCCCAAAACGAGGACTCTCCTAAATCCCAGGCCTCCGGTGCATTATATAAACCGAGGCCAGGCTAGTCGATAGATCAGCTCATATTCATTAGAACAATCTCGTGGTAGATACATGTACTCTGTACTACACACCATATGAATACAATCAAAAGCAGGACGTAGGGTATTATCTCTTCGAGAGAGCCCGAACCTGGGTAAAATCCTGTGTCCATATTACCATCGCTCCAAGACGCCTAGCTTCGGACCCCTACTACGAGATATGCCGGATTTAGAACCGACACAGGGGACCCACCAGCTGGGCATGCGGCACGTGGTAGGGGCGCATGGGGCTTGTGTAGGTCGGTTGGAGCTCTTCTTCGGCCGCAAGAAAGATCCTAAAATAAAAAAAACTTGCAAAAAATTCTGCCCGATTAGAGTTATGGATCTCCGAATATTTAAGAAATGGTGATCTGCCCGAGAAAAGTACCGAAAACAGAGAGAAACAGAGAGAAACAAAGAGAAGATAGATCCAATCTTGGAGGGGCTCTCATCCTCCAGAAGCCATGGAGGCCAAGGACTAGAGGGGAAAACCTCTCCCCATCTAGGGGAGAGGCCAAGGAAGAAAAGAAGGAGGGGGCCTCTCTCCCCCTCTCTTCTGGTGGCGCCGGAGTGCCGCCGGGGGAACCATCATCACCGCCATCGTCTCCATCAACTTCACCGTCTTCATCGACATCTCCGTCACCTTCCTCCCTCGCTATACACTGGTTAACTCTCCCGCTACCCGCTATAATCCCCTACTTAAACATGGTGTTTGATGCTATAAATTATTATTTGATAAGTTCTTGCATCTTCTATATGTCCGAGTAGAACCCTTTTGTCCTATGGGTTAATTGGTGGCTTTGATCGATTTGAGTTGCACGCTTTATTTTGTTGCTGTCCTTTGGTGCCCATCATATGAGCGCACATGTATGTGGATCACACTTTAGGGTTAGTTGTATGTTCAGAAAACTATGCATAGGCCAGCCGGAGTGACAGATATTATCGTGGCTGAGTGTAGGGATTGATACATATGGTATGAAGGGGGACCAATTTATCTTAATGCTATGGTTGGGTTTTACCTTGATAAATTCCTAGTATTTGTGGATGCTTGCTGGGGTTTCAATCATAAGTATGTATGATTTCAAGTATGGATAGTATTTTAGCAGAGGCCTCTCCCACATATAAAAATTGTAATGATGATTATCTTTCTAGTAACCAATTGCCTAGGGACAATTTCACACATCCTATCACCATACTCCACACTTGCTTTCTCACTTTCTCTAAAACTTGCAAACTATCTTCGCTAGAAAGTTTAGGCAAAACAATGCTTGTTGCACGTAGGGTCCTATCTGACAAATTGCATCTGAGAAAATACAAATCGTACCTTTAGCTTCTTTTGGGTTCGACACTCCATACTTATCACCTCGACATGGTCATCCGTGACCTGTGGCGATGATTTTTGCCGGCAGTGGAGGAGGAGACGGGTGCGGCTGGAATTAGTATGACACCAAGACTCTAGGAAGCTGAGGGGAATCTTGGAGCTCGTGGGCGAGGTCGGAGCTTCCTAAGTTGCGCTGGCATCGACACAGCATGGAGTTGGCGCACGACGGGCACAAACGTGGCAGTGCGGGAGCCGCGACTACGTCGGCGTGGGGCAGGGAGCCACGCACCTGGCGGGAGGTACACACACATGCCAGGAGGGCTCATCGGCGCGAGAAAAAGGGGAGAGCAAGTGCATGGCCGCCTCCTCATCGTCGCGACTACGGCCACCGCTGTTTATCCCGCAAATAGCAACATGCCACCGCGCTGACCCACCTGAGTGCCCCGACGTGCTCATCACCCGTGTCATCCAGATCCCGGTTCAGCAGTCCCCGGCCTAGTGTCACGTGCACGTGCGTGGTGGCGCCCCCACCAGCCCTCCAGCTCCAAGTGGCCACCGGAGTTCAAACGCCGATAGGCTCACTGCCCAGCCGTGTGATTAGCTTCAGCAAATCCCCCGTTAAACCTAACCCTCTCTGCTAATGTTAATGTGTAGTTGACCCTCAACTTGACCTAGTTTGAACTGACTGGGTAGTCGAAAGTTGACGTGGCGTTGCCCAGTTAGCAGTCAACGTAGTCAAAACCGGTCAACACGGTCAAAATCAGTCAAAACCGAGAGGAGGGTTGTTTTTTGGACCGCGTGGTTAATTCGGGGTATATGCATAGTTTTAAATAGCCGGCTATAGCTCCGCTATAGTCCGCTATAGCCTTTTCAGTAGGGTGCCGCTAAATGGTCGCCTTCACAAATAGCCCGCTATAGCCCGCTATGGCTGATTTGGAGACCCGCCGCTATTTTCCATAGCCCGCTATTTAAAACATTGGGTATATGTCGATCGGTTTTGAAGTTCGGGGTTGAAATTTAAACCGTGTGGTTAGTTCAGGGTTGTAATGTGGACTTTTCTCTTATTTATTTGCTATTTATTTTTTTCCTATTTTTGAATTAAAAGAGGATTCAAAATACCTCCAAAAATCCTGAAACTCTTTATGTAGCCTCTCTGGTCGAAGACAAAGCCACATAAATTATTTCAGTATTTTTTACCTTATATTTCTATTTCTAGCAATATAAGTTTGATTTGATTATTAATTAGGGTTTGCACTATAATTATGTTGTGGGTAATTCCAAAATTCTTGGAATAATATTGGTAGCTTCCTAATATTCGTGCAAGGTTAGATTTATGTTTTCAAGAGATTTCACCAAGTGAATCCCTCAATTTAAATAGATAAAAAATCTACACTTTTAACTAAATTTGGAACTTTAATTAGGGTTTTGCCTTTTAGAAAAACCTCAAGGTTGAATTATCCTCATTTTCAAATTAACATTAATTAAACATGATGCTTATGATGCACAATCAATTCCTAATTACTACTATTAATCCGAGGCTGTTACATCCTCTTCCTTCGATTGTTCACCACTCACCGGAGCTTGAAGATTGCATTAAAAAGGCAGTAAGGGAAAGGGACACCTGCAAACACCCTCGCCATACAACGCTTTGAAGACCGTAATAACCACTCGCCGCTAGCAAAGACATCTAGAAACTGTTGAAAGAACATCGGCTGGAGATCACCCCAAGCAGCGCAGACTTGCAATCCATCACCACCAAACCAGAGGGTTAGAGAAACCGGACCTTGCCGCTGAACAAACCGAAAGAAGAGGTCGAAGTCACCGTATCAAAAGCTAGCCAACTGGTTCCCCTGATTGACACATCAACTGCCAAGATATGAAGTGAACCAACAGATCTGGAAGAACCTACCCCACGCTGGCCCTTCATTGATGGTAGATCAGACGTCGTCGAGGTAGGGAGAGGCCGGAGAGACCTTATTCCAATGCGCCATCGACGACACCACCTTGCCGATGCTGCCAGGGAACAGAAACTTAGGGGACACTAGGACCTACTAGAACTTAGATCTATGAACGGGGTGGGTCCCCCTTCCTCTGGCCACCGACGAGACCGCCGGAAGGGGAGAGGAGGGGGACCGAGGTGGCAACGTGGAGGAGATCCTTGACCCTGGCGACTAGGGTTGGGACTTGGGGAAAGTTGGCTATTCTGATGACTATTACGCAGCCTTATTTTATGCAAAAGGATCTAAATCAGGCGTCTAATCACTTCCGAGAAATCAGTCGCTCACTAGCGCAAAAACAACTTGCCTCCTTCGTGTCCTAACTCTGCTCCTCGGCGGCCTCCTCCAGGGTGCTCCTCCACCATCTCTCCCTCCGGTGCTCCTCTCTTGCGTCTCCTCTGCTGCTCCTCTCCCGAATTCTGTTGGTGAAAAGTTATCACACCATGAAATTTGAGCTCGAGCTCAACACAACAGCCTTCCACATGCATCGAGCGATAGGAAGACACCGCGACTATGGGAAATGGGTCCAAAGTCATCGGATCCGGTGCCGACGGAGCTCTGGCGAGCCGGATTCATCGTTGGCGAGCCTGATCCAACGTGGTTGGAGCTAAAAAAATGAAGGTTGGTGATTTCGATTTTTCGATGTTGCATATGTTTTTTCGACATGCTGCAAACACAATGTGCGTTTTGCAGTGAACACACATGCGACATGCTGCAATGACCCTATAGTGTCTGTTACAATGTTGCATCATGCTGCGAGCGATTTTTTGCGATGCCGCGGGTCGGGGAGCACGCCGCTGCTGCAAAGGCTAGCCGGCGCTGCAAGGCCGGCACAGCCGCTGCCATAAGCGGGGACCCTCGCGCGCTGCAAAGGCTGGCCAGCCCAGCTGCAAGCAGGGATGCGGTGCTGCAAGGCCTGACGCAAACGCCGCCGCTGCAAGCGAAGACATGTGCCACTGTAAAGGCTGACTCACGTTGCTGCAAAGGTTGGCCGGCATTGCTGCTAGCTGAGACGCGATGTTGCAGGGCCGACGCCGTGGCTGCTGCAAGGCTGGACGCTGCTGCCGCTGCAATCGGGGGCCTGCGCCGTTGCAAAGGTTGGCCGGTGCTGATGCAGGCTTTTTTTTCTAGGCCACACGTGGTGTTGCACAAGGGGGCGGGCAAAAAGGAAGCGCTCTGGATCCGACAGTGAGGTGCGTCTCAATCGGACGGTTAGCGAGGGGGCCTGATACGTGCTGCCTGTCGCCTGGCCGACGCCTAGCGTCGCTTTATTGTATGCCCAAAATATTTTTCTTGCGTGTGTATGTTCGAAGCATGTTTGAATGTTGCAATGATTGTTGGATTAATTTTTGGCGGAGTCACGGAAGAAATTGTCGCGACGAATTTTAAATAATTTTTGGTGGTGTCGGGAGGAGAAAATGTTGCGACACCGTAATTTTCCTGCAGGACCAGATCAATCCAACGCCAATGGCGGCTCTGATGGATCTCAGGCGAAACCGATCTACAAAACTCGATGCAAATTGGAGCTAAGCAAACACTAGCAAACGAACGAGGGAGAAGATAATTTAGTGCATCAATTGGAGCTGCTTTTCGGCCTCCTTTTCATTGCTTTATATAGGGGATACAATTCGCGTCCAACACAGCACAGACCCAACACCACGCAATCCGGTACAACGCCGCGTCGGCCGACCGGCCTAATTTTCGGCCGGTCGCCTAGCAGCGGCGCCTAGCACTGGCCGGTATCCTTTTTTTTTTTTTTTTGCGAGGATAACTTTCGATATATTCATCAACTGTCAAGATAGTACAAAGAACACCAGAAGTAAAAAATACATCTAGGTGCGTAGACCACCTAGCGACGACTACTAGCACTGGAGCGAGCCGAAGGCGCGCCGCCGTCTTCGTCCCTCCCTCATCGGAACCGGGCAAAACTTGTTTTAGTAGACCGTCGGGAAGTCGTCGTACTAAGGCCCCATTGGACCAGCGCACCAGAACAGCAACCGCCGCCGATGAAGAGAAGCGTAGATATGAAGGATCCAACCTATAGAGACACGAACATAGACGAACGAAGACAGGATCCACGTGGATCCACCGAAGAGAAACGCCGACCGAATCCCGCGAGATCCGCCAGAGACAAATCTCCACACACCCTTCGACGGTACTAGAAACACCACGTGTATGCTTCGTTTGTACGTGCATATCAAAAAAAAAGTAAGACTCGCTGCGGGGATGCGGAATTTCTCAGCTCGAACTCAAATGAGCTCGGGTGAACAGTAAAATCAAAAAAAATTCAAATAAACCTAATTTTTTTTGTGACAAACATTGACAAATGTATTGAGTGCTTGCAATGATTCGTCATGGAATCACATTCCTAGAAGGCGTGGCAAAAAAAAATCGATACTCTGAAAATGCTAATTTCGAAAGCATTTTGGAGCACTGATTTTGTTTTTTTTCCCACGACTTTCACAAATGTGATTTCATGATGAAATTTTGCAAGCTCATAGAACATTTGCCAATGTTTGTCATAAAAAAAATTCGGAATTTTTTGAAAAAAATTCAATGTTTTTCGAGGTTACTGTTGATCGCGAGCTCATTTGAGCTTCGAGCAGAAGGTTACTTTCCTCGCTGCGGTTGCATCTTGAGTAATGCGTAAAAAAAAATACTAGTTTTTCTCAAATAAATAAATAAATAAATACTAGTTGTAGTTGCTCGTTCTCTTTGCATCTTTGTACGTGTGTATCTAAAAAAAGACTCGATGTGCTTGCTCATTCTCCTGTTTGCATCTTTGTGCGTGTGCACCGAAAAAAAAAACTCACGTTTCCGGTTCGTATCTTGTACATGTGCATCGAAAAAAAAGACCAACGCAGGGGTGCCTAGCGCCGGCGCATCGAGCACCTCCAACCCGCCGCTAACGTAGCTTGCAGCCGTCGCCGGTGGGCGTGCACCATCGGCTTGTCCGCCGCCGTCGTGTTGGTTCCAGCTCGCCGCGAACACGGTCCCAACATCCCGGCTGCCGGTCCCAGCATCCCCGAAGCACGGTCGCAGCTTCCGTGAACGCTGGTCGCAACTTTTTCCCCCGATTTCCGCGAATGATGGTCACCCGGCATCGCATTTGAATGGTTGTAGCAATTTTGTCGCCGGTGGTAGCAAAAGCCGACGACGGTTGCAGCAAATCGCCGTCGTCGCCGTCGCTGGTCGTAGCTAAAGCCATGAATGGTTGTAACAATTTTCGTCGCCGGTCGTAGCAAAAGCCGACACGGTGGTCGTAGCAAAAGCCGACACGGTTGCAGCAAAGTCGTCGTCGCAGCCGTTGTGGTTCGCAGCTAAGCCATGAATGATTGTAGCAATTTTTGTCGCCGGTCGTATCAAAAAGACGACTACGGTTGCAGCACCGGGCTCGTCGGTTCCAGCACTCCATCGCCGACTAGCAGCAAACCTTGTAGGCCTGTAGTCTCACGCGTGTGGATGACAACAGGTTTGGCAGCAGCTTGCTCGGTGGAAACCATCCATGGCGGCTGCTGAGACTTCAGTGGAGAACCATGGGAGGGAGTCAGGCTGGCAATGGGGATTATCCAGGCGGGTATTGGACTCCCATCCCCGTCCTCGCGATAGCCTTCCCATGCCCGTCCCCATCCCCATCCCCATACCCGTCTGCGGGGATAAAAAGATTTCCATCCCCATCCCCGTCGGCAGGGACGGAGCCAGGATTTACACATAGGGGGGGCGAAAGACAACAAGCAAAAAATAAGCATACCATATGGCTATCCTAAGCTTTAGCCTTGCATCTCCAACCGTTTACTCATTTGCTTTACCGTCAGCTAGATCAAGTGTGCTTATTTGTTGGACTAGAATCGGTGCTATTTCTTCACTAGCTTTTCGTTGATTGCGATAGAAACATGCAATGTACAACCAGATTCAGGTTGTAAAACCAGTTCCTCCGTAGAATGGACAAATTAGTTTCCTATTCATGAGTACATACACAATTTACAATTCATTTAGTCAAAAGTATATCACCAGTACATCAGACCTAGTGATGATAAAACAAATCTATGCAGATAAGCTAATTCCATATAAATGCAGAAACTTTTTAATATGTATTCTAGAAAAACTTTAACAGTATAGAGATCAACGTTGTACAATACACATCAGCGAAGTAGACTAACCGCACAGTATCCTTGCGTCGTTCCATCGTCGCGGAGTCACGGGGCGCAGCATCACATCGCCGGCGGCGATCGATTTTGGTTGCAACCTTGTCGACTCAGTGCCAGTTTTCTCCTCCCGGAACTGCCCTAGGCTTGCAGCTCATCACTGTGTCCGGTCTGCCTGCAAGGCGGCAACGTGTCCGTGAATCGGCTCTTGCATGTCCTGGCATCCCCTTCCCTTCGCCCCTTCTTGATGGAGGTGCGGTGGGGAGATCCGATCAGCAGCCAGCACTTGCGGGCTTCAGTTACGATCACGGAAGCGGCTTGGAAACGAAGAGGTTAGCGTCTAGCGATATGTGCGTGACTGCGTGCGTAGTCCAACTCCAAGTCGTGGCTGCGTGCGGCAAGCCTGCAACTAACAGCCTCTCTTGTCCTCCACGATGGGCTGCCATTTTCCTTTACCTCATTTTGTGCTTTTAGCAAAGAGATTGGGCTGTACCTATACATGGGCTGAGACGCTGATGCTTCACGTTAATTGCAAACTCTGAATCGATAGGGGGGGCAAAGCACGTTACCTACACCTACCAAATCAAAAAAATTAGCGATTAAGTGCACACCATTGAGGGAAGACACGATCGTTGGGGGGCGTCCCCCCCCCCCCCTCCCCCGCCCCCCTGAATTCACATACACCCAATCAACAACAACCTTCGATAGCATTTCAGTAGAAAAAATAGCATTTCAGCACAATAAACAATATGTTGTGGCTAGGTTAGGGATTTCTTAGGGCTTTTTGGCCAAAGGGGTGGGATGGATGGAAATTTGGGTGGGTAAGGGCAGGAATTACCTAGGCTCTACTAATTTTAGATCCCACTTGTAAGGCCTTCACAGGTAAGGCAGGTAACGGGCACGTGTAATGCTATCCCATCCCATCCCTGTTTTGCGCGCTGGGTAAGGTATTTGACCCACCAGCTTTCCCGTGGGCATTAAAGCTGGCACATTCCCGTCCCCTGATAGAGTAATTACCCACGGGGATGCGGGTAACGGTTAACCATTGCCAGCTTGAGGAGGGAGGTAGGTGAGGGAATGAGTGGCTGAGAGAGGCTGCGTCTTCGTTAGATATCTTTCCTACTTATAAAGGTTAGAGTTGGAGGTGAGTTCATATGTGGGGCCAACAACCTTCGCAATAAACAAATACAGCCCTCTTCCTCTTCACATGTGGAAGTAGCAAACTTTCAAAAGACATATAAACAATTGTATTTTTTTGTGGGAATAAACAATTGTATTTTACTCATGTGTGGGACCTAACACAAACAAACAAATAAACTACTACTTTAATGGGAAACCAACACTCATGTAGAAGACACAAATAACAATTGCAAAAAAATATGACTCCCAACTCAAAATCATGATTTTAGTTTTAGTTTCTCCTCCCAACAAAAATTTTAAGTTCTATATCGTACCATAGGAGACTGAACAAATTGTAGTGCCCATTCTCCCATGTTTCTAAATTCAAAATGTTGTCTCACTATAAATCTTTCAAAGGACCTACTACGGTCACATCAAATTCTTCGACGCCTACCTCATCCCTCTTATTGTATTGTTGCTCTTTTTTTAGCGTGAATCATGCAAGATATATACTTTTGATCATTTTCTAAGTTGGTGGCCTAACGTCGCTCCTTTTTAATAGCTAGCAACGCACGGGCACTGTGAGGCTGCGTCTTCGTTAGATATAACAGATAAAGGGAATGAGTGGGTAAGAAAGTGGTGTGCAGCCGGGGACGCATGCGTGTCGTAAAGAGTACACCAACGCGTGAGTCAGATCTGGTCGACAGTCGGCCGGCAGGAATCATTAGCCTTTACCAAACCTTTCCTAATACGACCTATCATCGTATGTGTACGCAACCGACTCGAACTCTCCTAACAGAGCACGACTCACCTAAGCTTTTTTTTTTTTTTTGAATGAAAGGGGTTTCCCCCCTGCCTCATTTTATTGAAGCAGCAAAGCCAAACAGGTTCAGACTACAAAAAGCTTAAACAGCTGTTACTCCCACGCTACCTAACAGCAAGGCAACCACCAGGAAAACTGGAAACTAAACCGAAGGTCTAACAGCCTTACAAATCAGCCAGCACTTAGCATACATAAGATTCTTTTATTACAGACCCCAGAGGGAACAAGGGCCAGGGACGAAAGCTAAGTTGTCTACTGACGACGACGACGACCAGAGATCATCTCCAGGCGATCCGCAGGAGCTCCCCCCGATGCTTGTCCAGCAACAGGATACATCTTCGCAGCAGTACCGCTTGGGTGTCGTCGCAGAGTACCCCCAGCGCAGAAGCACATTTTTCAACTTGACAAGGACGTAGTTCAACCCTCTCCATGAGCGACCCTGAAAGCAAAATTCATTTCTTAGCCTCCAAATGCTCCACAAGGATGCAGCCGTGACCAGATTGAGCACAGGTTTACTTTTATGAGAGCGCCATATAGCACAAACGTCATCAAAACAAGCAAAAGGTTGCAAATTAAAACACTCAGAGACCAGCGACTAGATACATTTGGCCACAACACAATCAAAAAATAGATGTTGAGTGGACTCATTTTCACTACAAAACAGGCAGGAGAGATCATCCACCTGTCTACGTTTGTTCAAATTATCTCTGGTCAGAACTTTATTGTACACACAAAGCCACATGAAAACATGGATATTTTGTGGACACAAAACTTTCCAAAGAGATTCTCCGACCGGAGAAACAATTCCCCCAAAGTTTATAGTTTTATAGAAAGATTTGACTGAATATACACCTTTAGGTTCAAGAGACCAGATGGGCAAATCTGAGGAAGTAGACAGGGGAAACCCCCTAATGTGGTCTAGTAGTTGATTCCGTAGAAGCATCCCCCTCAGATCAACACATCGCCTAAAAGTAAGTTTCAGAGTAGTCCCATCCCACACTTGAGCCACCGAACAATCAGGTTGATTACAAATTTCAATCAAGTCCCAAAACCTAGTTTTTAGGGAACAATCCCCTAGGGGGTTTCCCTAGTAGTTGACTCACCTAAGCTTAATTCCTAGGGAAATATTAGCTGGCTGACGTCAGTTATTTAGGTAGTTCCAGCGAATGCTGCATCAGCCTTAGTTTGGTTTCGCGAATCCTAAAGGAGATGAGCTGGCCACGTCAGATTCTTTTCCTCGTTCGCTGCAGAGTGAGCCACCGCGAACGACTAGAGCTGAAGAACGGCGCGACGTTATCCCCTTCCCCTGCTTCCATCTCTCCCATTTCCCAGTTCCCACTCGAGAGGCGCCAGAACGAGGAAACACGACACGACCACACTCCCAACTGAACCGGACGCGGAGGTCCTCTCCCGTTCCCCTCTCTCTCGTAGACAGGGGCAAGGGAGGAGAAAAGTTTGCCCCCGTTCTCCGCCGGCGAGGCCGTGGGTTCCCGTCTCCTCCGTCCGCCGCTCGGGCGACGGGAGGAGGGGGGAACCCCGGTTCTCTGGCTCGGCCGTGTAGATAGGGTAGGGCTTAGTTGGTCTTGCGCCGGCGTTTTGAAGGTGGCTTCGGCGGCGTGGAGAATAAGGCTGCCCAGATCCCAGCCCCTTCTCGACGGCGTGCTGCGTTGCGGCGTCGGGGGATCTGTGGGCTTTTGCGGTCCAGGCGGTGGCGTCGAGGTAGCGGCGGCGTCGCAGCCAGGGACTTGTGTTCCCCTTTCTCCGTTCCTTCTGTGCTGGAATCTGCTCCGACTCCGGCAGAGGAAGAAGGGGGAGTTGTATAGGAGCGTGGCGAGCTGGTTGCTTGTGCAGGTGCAGGGGCTGCGGCTGGATGGTGGCGGATCGGGTGTTTGGTCTCGTCGATCTCGATGGGGACGGCCGGATCCAGAGCTGGAGATACACGGGGACGATCCCCGGTCGACGTTCCATAGTGGCAGATGCTTCGCCGGCGGCGGAGCTCTTCTTCGACTCACAAAGCCGCTTGACGGCGATGGTGTGCCTCCAGTTCTTGGTGCGCAGGCGGCGTGTCTTCTTCCTTCTCGACGGGCGCTCGGCGGCGTTGAGGAGGGGCGACGGCCATGGCTGCGATGGAGCTTGGGGACCCAGGAGGGCCTTCTTGATATTTTCTTTTTCTTCGGGTCCTTTTTGCTTTTGTGCCTGGACAGGTGTCCTGTCTCTCGCTGTTTCGCGAGTGTCTGTGCGTGTTCTGTTGTATCCTCTGTTTGATCTAATGCGCAGGTACTTCTTCAAAAAAAGTTCCCACTCGAGAGCGGCGAGCTGAGAGACGGAGGCAACCGGCCTAGGTGCTCGCCGCGGGGGTAGCCGTCTCCCCTGCGCCGTCGGTGGTGGTCGCTCGGCGGCGAGTTCGTGTAGGGGGGACGACGGCGTGGGGCGAGCGGAAGATTTCGAGCAGCCACGCCCGCCCCTCTCGTCGGCGGGCTGCGCGGAGCGGCGCCGAGGTGGTGCGGGGAGCTTCACGAAGCTCGCGGCGGTGGGTCGCGCCCGCTCCCTTGCCGGCATGCATCCCGATGCGTGCGGTCATCGGAACAGCATGCGCTGCTCCGATGCGGCGGCAACGGCGCGCAGGGAGGCGCTGCTTGCTGATGGGTGTGCCTCCACGGCTACCGTGCCGCGGCGGAGAGGAAGCGGCCTCGACGGCTCCCGTCTCCGTCATCGTCCGCAGGGGCCGCTGCTATCACCCCCATCGGCTTGCTTCCGAGGACCGTGCGGGTGACCATCGCGGGAGGAGGCCGTGCTCAACGACGGCGTGGGAGGAGGTGGGGCTCGACGAGGGGGGAGGAGGAGGTGTGTCGGCGAGCGGCATGGGGAGGAGGTCGGGGATCGGCGTCGCCATTTTCAGCACAGTAAGATTTTTTTAGTAAAAGCTCTATTCTGAAACTTTTTTCTGTTCCAACATGGCATTTTCCATTTGATTCATGGCATTTTTTCATCAGTTGATCTTTAAGCACAGCAGGATGTATATGAGCTACAGCTAGTGGAGTTTTCCAAATGTCAAGCAATTAACATGGCATTTTCAGCAGTATTTATCTGAGATCTAAGCTACAGCTAGTGCCTTTTTTTAGATTTCAAGCAATTAACATGGCAGTTTTCATTTGATACATATGGCATTTTTTCATCAGTTGATTTCAAGAACAGCATGATGTACATGAGCTACAGCTAGTGGAGTTTTTCAAACTTCAAGCAATCAACATGGCATTTTTTTCATCAGTTCACTACTACGAGAAAGCTTATAAATAGAACCTTAGCAGTAGCGCGGGGCTGGGTCGCCGCGCTACTGCTACTGAGTAGTAGCGCGTGGAACTTACCAGCGCTATAGGTAGGAAGATAGCAGTAGCGCTGGCCTGTGAACTAGCGCTGCTGCTAAGTGGTCCCATCGTCACTCACCGGGGCTGCCCGTACTAGTAGCGTCCGACAAAAACCAGCGCTACTACTATTCCCGTAGCAGTAGCGCGTGTCGGTGGCCCACCGCTACCGCTATGTGTGCACGGTGCCAGTAGGTGGGTCCCTCTTAGCAGTAGCGATGGGCCACCGACACGCGCTACTGCTATAGAGCTTAGCAGTAGCGCTGTTAGCAATACCACGCTACTGGTATGCGTAGCAGGCACCTTTTCCCCACCCTCCCCTCCCCCTTTTCCCTCTCCCTCCTCTAGCTCCCTCACTTAGTTCTTACTTCTCCTATCTCTCTTCTCTCCCCATTAATGCCCCCATCCACCATCTCCTCCATTAATGACCTCTCTTTCTCTCTAGCTTCTTCCTCACTTTATTTGTCTCTCCCTCCTTCCCTTTTCCCACGCCTACCTTTGTCTCTCTAGCTAGCTCTCCCTCCCTCTCCACTAATTAGGTAGAGCATCTCCTTCCAACTAGATCTACCCATTTTAGAAGTAAGCCATGCATCTTTGCCCACTACTTTCGATCCCTAGATAGCGGCACCGGCCATCTATAGCTACCATGTGCTCGATCCCTCTCTCGGGACGATTGGTGAGTAAAAAGTTGTGCTTTGGAAGAATGGAAATATGTCTGTTTTTGCTATGATAGTGGGAATGTGCGTGTGGCATGAGTTGCCGCCTATGTGTATTTGTCGGATCGTGCTTGACATGAGTTGTTTATGTTTTGCCGAAATGTCGATTTATTTCCGTTTCGGCGAATTTCGGCAAACTCTATATGTCCTATTTTTAGGGAAGGTCATGCCAAATTTTTGTATGACTTTGATGTATGCATATGCATGCATGGTAATAATTTTTTTGCTTATTATACCGCGCAGGCAATCATGAAGGTCAGTGGAAGGGTGGTGGAAAGATGGTTGCGATCCGCGGTGCACGACATGTATTCAAATAACCGGACTGGGATTTTATGTCCGTGTAGAAGATGCAAACTAATCGTCATCTTGGACCCCTTTGACCGTGGGAGTTTGAAGACGCACCTGCTCATGCATGGTTTCATGGATGGCTATACTCGGTGGACAATTGAAGATAATGATGAGGATGTCCACATGGCAGGCAATAATGACATGGCGGCGGAGAAGAGGCCGGACACGGCGGGGAAGAGGTCGTACACGGCGGAGAAGAGGCCGGACACGGCGGAGAAGAGGCGGACTCGCCGCAGTCTTCGACGCGACTAAGTTTAGTCGTGCAGGACCCTCATGTTCGAGACCTGCTTCGCAAGAATACGAGTAGCGACAGAGCTGCTTCTAGAGAGGAGTCCAAGCTGGCGAAACTGGAGGTAGACTCGAAGACTCCATTGTATGACGGTTGCGATCCCGAGGTGACCCGCTTGAGTTTCACGCTCGAACTTCTAAAGACGAAGGCGAAAAACAAATGGACAGACGCAAGCCTCGATGAGCATTTGAAGTATCTACATAATAAAGTTTTTCCCGCGGGGAACCTATGTCCTACTAGTGTCGATGAGGCCAAGAAGATCGTCTGCCCTCTTGATCTGCCCCACATTAGATACCATGCATGCATCAACGATTGCATCATTTATCGGAAGGAGCACGCGAAAAAAAACCAGCTGTCCGGTGTGCAATGCTTCTCGATACAAGAAGGCCGGGAAGAAATCTCCTCAGAAAGTTGTATGGTACTTACCGATCACTCCCCGTCTGCAGCGTTATTTCGTAGATCCTAAGGAAGCAAAGCTCATGCGCTGGCACACGGAGAGGGTGAAGCCCGACGACGGAGATGATCCGAAGCTGAGACACCTCGCGGATGCTAGACAGTGGCAAGCATTCAACGCCGAATATGGATATTTCGCAGATGATGCAAGGAACATCGTGCTGGGCCCGAGTACCGATGGAATGAATTCGTTTGGCAACCAGAACACCAACCATAGCACATGGCCCGTGTTTGCATGGATGTACAACCTCCCCCCCGGTTGTGCATGAAGTCAAAGTACATACACATGAGCATGCTGATTCAAGGGCCGAAACAACCGGTAAAATAATATTAATCTGTATCTGGGGCTACTGAAAGAGGAGTTAGACACGTTATGGAAAAAACCGTCCAAGACATGGGATGCCAGCAAAGACAACTATTTCTATATGAGAGCCGCGCTGATAACGACGGTGTACGACTATCTCGGTTACGGATATGTCGCAGGCCAGGTGTGCCACGGATATTGCGGATGCACCCGGTGCATGGATGATACAACGTCTCAGCAGCTAACGAAAGATGGAGTGTCCGGGAAAATCGTGTCCATGGGGCATCGAAGATGGCTCGAGAAGGATGACCCATGGAGAAACAGTGGAGATCTATTCAATGGTGAGGCTGAGCATTGAGGACCTCCAAGTAAGAGGAGCGGCACCGAAATTGATGAACTGTTGAAAAACTGGGAACGGTGCCCCGCGCCAGGAAAGATGAAAAAGGCGCCGGAGCCACTACTGAAGGTATGGAAGACGAGGTCTGTTTTCTGTGACTTGGAGTACTGGCCCAAACTCGACACGCCTCATTGCCTCGATCAAATGCATATCACGAAGAATGTCCTTGAGAGCTTGCTTGCAACAGTGATGAACATGCCGGATAAGACCAAGGATGGGCCGAAGGCAAGAAGAGACTTGGAAGATTTGAACATCAGGGTAGATCTCCACATGCCACCCCGTAAAAAGTCGGAGGAGACGGAGACGGAGACGGAGGCGGGGGACAGGGTCAAAAAGTCAACAAGAAGGAAGAGAATTATTGCCCCCCTTCTTGCTTCACCTTAAGTCCGAAGGAGATCGATCAATTCTTCAAGTGCCTTACCGGAATCAAAATTAGTTCCGGTTACTGTGGGAAGATAAGCAGATTTCTAGACACCAAGAAGAAAAGGTTCAGCGGGATGAAGTCTCATGACTGTCACGTGATGATGACGCCGATCCTTCTGGTTGCCCTTAGAGGGATAATGGACAAGCACGTCCGTGAGACGCTTACTGGTCTCTGCAACTTTTTCGACGTTATCTCTCGAAAGTCGATCAGTGTGAAGCAGCTCCGTAGGCTACAGGAAGAGATCGTTGTCATACTAAATGAGCTTGAGATGTACTTCCCGCCCGCGTTCTTTAACGTCATGGTGCATCTGTGTGTCCACATTGTGGACGACATCATCGACCTCGGGCCGTCATTCCTTCATAGCATGATGCCATTTGAGAGGATGAATGGGGTCATCAAAGGATTCGTTCATAACATGTCCCGTCCGGATGGAAGCATCGTGCAGGGCTATCTGACCCAAGAGTGCATCTCCTTCTGCGAGAATTATCTAGGTGGCAAAAACCCTGTTGTTGGTTTGCCCGTCAACAAGCACCTTGGGAGGCTCGGAGGAGAAGGTCACACGAATGGCCGGAGGGAATTGCATGTGGACCACTCGGGTCGACGCAACGACTTGGACATAGCAAACTTAGTAGTGCTACAACATCTAGACGTGGTAGATCCTTTCGTGGCACTGCACAAAGAAACCATCGCAAAGAAGTACCGTGACAAGGGGCTAAACAAGACGGACGCCGAAGTTACTAGAGAGCACAACTCCACTTTCTTGCATTGGTTCAAAGAGCATGTTCTTGCTAATCCCCCGGAAGAGGGCAGTGCGAACGGATTGCGCATACACGCCTTAGCACATGGCCCCGCGGCCAACCTCGCGACCTATCAGGCATATGATATCAAAGGATACACGTTCTACACGGAGGCCAAAGACATAAACCGTGATTACCAGAACTCAGGGGTGACTATGGAATGCATGACCGGCGACAACGGCGCAACTGAAAGATTCTACGGAAGGGTCGAAGAGATCTGGGAGCTTGACTACGCTGGACTGCACAGTGCGACGATGTTCCGTGTCAGATGGGCTAAGGCCGTCGAAAGAGAAAACCGGTATTTCACTACCATGTCTATACCCGACGCGAAGAGCGCAGCTACCGTGAACGTCGTCGCCAAAACTGACCATGGGTACACGCTAAGCACGTGACACAATGCTTCTTCATAACTGACCCGAGCAATCCCAACCGTGATGTCGTGAGGAGAGGCAAAAGGAGCATCGTCGGAATGGATGGAGTCGCTAACGAGGAAGACTACGACCAGTACGGCGACCCGATGAGGGAAGATGACGATGACGATGAAGCATATGTCAAAAGAAGAAGCAAGACTACATTACCTAATAAAAATCGTACTCCACGGAAAAGGAAAAGTCACAACGAGGGGCTCAATTATTCGGCAGCGAACAAGAAGGAAAGAAGCTCAGAAACGACAACGTCGACGCTGAGAAACCATCATTTATATATATGTTCCTATTTTGTATACGCACTTAACCTTTATCGGCCAAATGATGTAATATATATTGCCTTAGTTATATACATTGTATATATCCCCTTCCCGCCATGCATATCGGACAACGTCGGCTCGGTCGTCTTTCGGAGGAGAAAAAGGAAAAGTAAACCAAAAAGGAAAGAAAATAAAATGAAAAACAAATAGAAAAGTAAATGAAAAGAAATAGAAAAAGGAGAAAGGAAAAAAGAAAATAAGAAGAAAAAGAAAAAGAAATAAAAAGGAAAGGAATAGAAACGAAAATGAAAAGAAAAAGAAAAAGAAAAAGGAGAAAGGAAAAAAGAAAATGCAAAGAAAAAGAAAAAGAAATAAAAAGGAAAGGAATAGAAATGAAAATGAAAAAAAAGGAAAAGGAGAAAGGAAAAAAAGAAAATGAAAAGAAAAATTTAAAAAAAGAAAATGGAGAAAGGAATAACAGTAGCGCTGGTTTAGATCCCGCGCTATAGCTACTTACTATAGCGGTAGCGCAGGTTTATAACCCGCGCTATAGCTACTTACTATAGCGGTTGCGCGGGTTTCTAACCTGTGCTATAGCTAAGTTAGCTATAGCGTGGGTTTGGAACCCGCGCTACTGCTATTTTGAGTTAAACCGCCCCCCCCCCCCCCGCGCGGCCTTCCCTCCTTTCTCCCCCAATTCTCCCCCAAATCCCCACTCCTCCTGTCTCCGTCGCCACCGTCGTGCCCCCGCCGTCCTCGTCAGCGCTCCAGCGTCGCCGCCGTCGCGCCCCCACCCTCGCCGTCGCCCGAGCCCCGACACCCGACGCCGACGACCTCCTCCACACCTCCGACCGGTGCAGCCGCCTACGACATCGCCGCCCCCTCCTCCACCCGCCGCCGTCAAACTCACCACTGTAAGCCCCTCCCCTCCCTTCTTCCCCATTCTCTCCCCTCCCCTCTGCCATCCTCTCCCCTCCCCTCTTCTCTATAGATTAGTTAGGCAAATTAATTTGTTAGGGCAAATTAGTTAGGGCAGATTAGCTAGCTAGGGCAAATCCCGCATTTGTATAATGATTAGTTAATTGCATCCTAGATTAGTTAACTGAACCGTATTTAAATTTCAATTAACAATTTTGTTAAAACTGAATTTAATTAACTGAATTAACACTAAATTCAGTGAACCCTATGTAAATATGTTACTTGTGCATTTTTTGTCCTGGCTAGGGTTACAAATTTTACAAATTTTCAGTAATAGAAATTAGCTAGGGTTACAAATTTTACAAATTAGCTCTATCCAATAATTTTGGTGTACTTGTGCATTTTTTGTCCTGGCTCTATCCTACCTTCTTGTTTAATAATTAGTTGCATGTGGTGGCTGTGACCACATGAGGTGACTGCGGTTATTTTTGTTGTGTTAACACATTACATAGTACTGGTGCCACATATCTTTGCAGGGAATGATTCCGAGTGGCCTATGTTTTGCCGGAATGATGATTAATTTCCGTTCCGGCAAATTTCAGGCGCTCGATTTGTCCAATTTTTAGCAAAGGTCATGCCAAAATTTTCCGTGAATTTCGGCATGACTTGTGCTAGAAACTAGGACATATCGAGTGCCCGGAATTTGACGGAACGGGAATGAATCAACATTCCGACAAAACATAGGGCCTTTTTTATGTCATTATTCATTTTATTAGGTCTAGAATTAAACGAGCAGACTTAATCGTAGGAAACATGGCTAACAACGACGAAGGCGGGGGTTCTGGTAACTGCGAAGATGTCTACGAGGCGGCACACAACTTTTTCGAGTATCTGGACGAACAACGGTTGTTGCAGGCCCCCCCTGTCACATCCGAGGGTTGCACCGACACCGACACCGGCATCGATGCTGGCGAATTAGCCGGTAAAGAACCGAAAGCGAAGAGGATATGGCGCCCAAACCAGCTCGGCACCGGAAGACTGGTGGTCACGGCGGTGGACCCCGACAATTTCGAGCCAACAGAGCCTGAGGAAGTGCGCAAGTGATACGGCAATCAAATAGGATGCATCCTACGAGAAACCGCCAGCATCAACGACGAAAACTTACGGAAGATACCAAATATGGAGCACTTCCTCCTAACGAAGTTGCACCAGAGATTCTTGTTCGCCGACCGGGATGAAACCAAATATCCATCACCGTGGCTAGACAAGGGTATGAAGAAGATAAAGAACAGAACCATGGGCAAGTTTAGCGGAGCGCTATCCGCCTGGAAAGTAAGGTTGAAAAGTCGGATCGCCAAAAAGGAACCCTACTCCGAGATTGTAAAGGATAATCCGACAATTACGGAAGAGCAGTTCGAAATATTCAAGGCGGCTTGTGCTGCCGAAGCTGCCAAAGAAAAGTCGGAGTACATGAAGGGGCTTCAGGAAAGGAACACGGGGTACCACCGCCTTGTAAGCCGTGGTTACTCGGGCAAGAGGCCCATATGGGCCAAGGAGGACGCGGAACGTGAAGCCGTGGTTACTCGGGCAAGAGGCCCATATGGGCCAAGGAGGACGCGGAACGTGAAGCCGCGGGGATCCCAGACCCCTTGGCGGAGTTCACCGTCCCGCAGGAGCATGACTTCATCAGGGCCCGGTACACTTGGGACCCAGTAAATAAGGTTTTCGAAACGGACACGCCCACGAGGGAGTTCATGAGACTGCTGGTAATTATTATTTTACCACCTTATTTTAGCTTCTGATCAATTCGACTACACGTTTAGTCACATTTGTAAACAATCCACGTTCCTTTTGCAGAAAGAGCAGCACAGGATGGTGGCCAAAAGCGACTCGTCGTCTGAGTCGTCGGCGAGGCCCAAGTGGCACACCCCTTTCAACCGAGCCTTGAACCTAATGAAAGGACTCCCGTTGGACAAGCGGCCGTCGTATGGACGTGTGCACGCCGTTGGAGACGGCGCCACGTGGAAGTACTACTACCATGAGGACGCCGAGGAGAGAAAGCAGAGATGGAAGTTAAACGAAAAGAACATCGACAAGAAGGTTGAGATTGCGGTCCATAAGAGAACAGCTGAGACCAAAGAAGCGATACGACCTGAGTTGGTGAGCGAGGCAGTCAAAGCAGCGGTAGCTGTCTGCAGAGAGGAACTTGTAGCTTCGATTGGTGTCTTGGTTCCGGCAATTGTCAAATGGACGAAGCAAAATCCAGATAAAGAGGCAGTGGACTTTCCCCATCCCAGCTTCGTCGGGAGCAACTCAGTGAACGTCGCACCAGCACCTGCTCACGTAACCGCACCTGCTCCCGCACCTGCTCATAGCAGCCCGTCCTCCGTCTCTGGCGTGCTCGGCGGGGCTTCGTCTTTGGCTGAGCTCGACGCCCTCACGGTAACTACCTATCACACCGGCCCTCTTCAACATATATATAATCTTCCGTTTCCGTTGCCTTTCGTATGTCTGACGTCGCAGACATGTCTTCGCAGGCCGACGAAACCCCGTGCACCATACTGTACACCATCAGCGGCCAGAAGGTGGACGTGGGAAAGGCAGCGATAGTGAAGCCGAAGGATCGCTCGTTCCACAGCCGGCCGATGCCCCCTGGCGTCTTCAAAGTTTCCGTGGCCAGTGTCAAAGCAGGCCACGAGAATTTGGCTCCTCCGGTACCACTAGGGGGAGATGACGACGAGACCCCGCCGCGGCTTGGCGATTGCAAGAGTTGGGTCCTGTTGTGGCCAAAGAATCTCCTTCGTCTAGAGGCGGCCGGGAGCACACCAACGACCAAGCCTCAGCAAGGTATGAACACCACCACCCCACCTACCCAATTAGCGGCGCCTGTCGTGCCGGGTGATAGCGGGCGACGTGAGGAAGAGGCTCCATTAGTGGCTGATGACGTTGCCGCCGTCGAAGAAGCAATGGATGATGTCATGGACGAGGATGATGACCCTCTACGGTTTATCAATACCCGCGGCTATGACGACGGAGGATTGATGGCTCAGCAGTATGACTCAGGCTTTGAGCGTGATGAGTTGATGCCTGAATTGCCGGAGCAGGAACGTCTTAAGGCTGATTGCAAGAAGTCTCTCTTCATGCAATCCTCGCAGGACACACCTCCAGATGCCACCTCAACCCAGGATCAACAATGTGAGGGTCGTGCAATGCTGAGCCCGACAACACTGGGGGCGGGGGTCAGGGATGGTATGTTAGGCTCACTTCCGGCACCCAAGAAGCATAGGAAGAGACCGAGGAAAGGCCTTACTGGCGACAAAGCTGCTTCTATCAGCCAGCTGCCTCCGCAGCCTCACGTTGCAGACTGTATACCTATCAAAGGTGCGGCGAAATTCCATGTCCCCGGTGATCCGATCCTACCTAAGGCAGCGCTAGAGGGCATAGATGGCGATCTAAGGAGACTTCATGACGATGTGCTGTCGAGAGAGAAAAGCCTTCTCGTCTCGACAAATCCAGGATACCCGCTCTACGTGGTTAACGTGCCGTAGCAAAGGTTGTACGTCCAGACATTCCCCGCGGATAAGTTCTTCCTTCGATTTGATTACCTCTTCGACATGTTTCACATGGCAAAGCTGGATTTTACGTTCGTCCGCCTTTATGCCTTGTACATGAACTACATCATCAGGCGCGAGCAAATATCTTATATCTCAGTCGCAGACCCGTACTTTATGCACGAGGCCTTCTTGGCAGTCTGCGCAGAGCACCGTGAATATGCGAGGACCTACATCGCCGACTTCATGGTCGCCAATAAGGACAAGGAGATGATTCTCCTGCCTTATCATCCCATGTAAGTCATCCGCGGATATCCTCTGTGACACATAAATACTTTCGTAAATTTCAATCATTCATTTGCACGCGTGGAGGCTAATTTGAGGTGTACTTATTTTGCGCAGCGAGGGGCGCGCCGTCCTCATCATTCTTAACTCCCGATTCTCCCACGCTCTTTACTTGGACTCGTCGAAGAACATAAAGAAAAAGGATTACACACACATCAAGAGTGTTCTCGACAGTGCTATCTTAAGCTACCTACAACGGGGTGGAGAGATCACGGTCAAGAGGACAAAGAACCGCGCGCCCTGCTGCGCCCATAAGACCAACTTCTGCTGCATCCAGCAACTGAATGGTAGTCTCAGTGATGGATTCTACGTCATCCACCACATGCTGGAGTACAGAAGGGATCGGCAGAATCTTCGCATGTCACCTAAATCCGGCGATGTCGATATTCTGCAATGGGCCAAGAAACTAGGAAATGTACCGGATCATCGACTACGAGCTGCGTTCTATCACATCCAGCGTGAACTTGCCCAAGTCATCATGAAGGAGGTCGTCGAAAAAACAGGGATGTTCTACGAAGAAGGGCAAATGTCGCGGGAAGACGTCCGAACACGCGTAGCCGCTCAGCGTCTCGACCTGAAGCCTTTCACGTCGCTCGGGTCCTTCCTCCATGATTTGGAAGGATGGCACGACATGTTGGAGTGATTGACGATGACAATGTGTCCGTTTAGTCACTACTTTCTCTATGACGAAACTTTGAATTTATGCACGACGAAACTTTGTGATGTAATTAAACCGTCCTCCTCAACTAGCGTAGATCACTCTAGTTAATTAGTTTGGGTACGATGAACTTTGTTATTTATGTTTACGATATGTTGCTTCTATTTTTGCTAACTCTGTCTCTTTGTGTTGCTAAACTATATATTACTAGTCATTAACCCGTGCAACTACTGCACAGGCTAGAGTTTTAGCAGTACGTACTATTAATGAAAACATTTTTGTATGTAAAAATTCAAATGGGTTACTAATAAATGTATTCTTAGGAATAAGTTCTCAAGAGATTATCAGCAGAGGATATATTGTGTTTTGTTAACAATAAGTCAACATATTCCTTTGCATAGGCTATCAATTATGTATAAGATATATAATATACTCCTCCATGTCAAAATACAGTGAATATTAAGTCTGTCCTAAATCGAACTTTGCAAAGTTTGATCAAGTTTATAGGGAAACATTTGAACATTATAATACTAAATATATAGTACATGATGAATCTAATGGTATTTATTTGGTATAATAGATATTGATATTTTTTTTCTATAAACTTGGTCAAATGTTGACTAAATAAAAAACATATATGCACTATGTTTTAACATAGCGGTTTTTTTTTTAATATTGCTTAATTTATAGAAAATGTTATGTATCAAAATTTGAAAGACTACTATAGAAAAATTGTGAATGCTGCCATTGGTTTTGCGTAGAAAAGGAAGTTATAATATTCCAGTTACATCTGTCACATTTTACTTTCTGTTCTTTAATTTTAATGAACTCATCTAAAGAAACTGTTATAGCTTCATGACATATGGTTCGTCGATTTCTTGACGAAGCATACATGATCATAATTAATTTATGTATTTGCCATCTTATCTGAAACATATATTTGTATGTGCGATGATATATATGGCTCAATGAACGCCATCAGTTTACATACATAATCAAATGGATCTACAGTTGATTTTCTTGAGGGATCCACTAATTAGTATTTGGATCCCAGCGGCTCCAGCGATGCGCCATAATCTGGTTGAATAAATGTATGAACAGAAGAAGGCAAATGCCCTTAGAATGTAGTGATGTGAACCTTGTTCCAGCATTACACAAAATTGTCGACATATGCATCTCCTCAAGGCATGGAACACCATGGCGCTTCTCTGTTTCTGAGCCCACTGTGCTATTTGAGGCATGAAGTAAATTTCAACTCAACAATTACTTGCGTAAGAAAACAAATTGGGTTACCAACAGCAGAATATTATTTGCAATTAGATCTGGGATACCCGTCACACAAATTAACATATAACTGAACATTATAGTACTTGCTAGCATCAGTAAGGTCCTGCCGCACCTTATTCCCACCAATCCTTGTGAATAGCAAGTGTATTTTATGCCTCCACGAACGCATCCAAGCCTCTAGGAATATTAGGGCAGCCTATAAAACATGAGGCTTCTCATATATATATATATATATCATCTATACACATGCTTGTTGTACTTCCAAGTTACAACTATATAGGAAAGAACAAATAGGTAAGAGTAGGGAGATATTTTAGGTTATCGATAAAAATACATATTATTTAATATTTTAAAAAGTTTATTTAAATCTCGGGCACTCAATCAGTGCGCCTTGTATGGACACAGTAGTAAAAGAACAATATTCACTACAATGCATACCTCGATTAAGAAATGCTTTATAATTACGAAGCACAATAAGCAAATATGTTGATAATTATTGGGTTCAAGATATGATAACGTATAATTAGGTGATCCGTCCAAAACATAAATTGTCCTTTTATGTCAATCACAATTGCGGCACCTCATTAGGTGCCTGAAAGCTAAAAGGAACACAAAAGAAGAATGATAAATTCAACCAAAAATCAAATCATTAGGAAATCATCGCTCAAGAAACCCATATCTCAATCTGCATGATCAAACAACTTACTTTCTTGATCAACTTAATAATGTGCTATGCTTCTTGTGCATTATAATGGAAAAAACCCAATACACATGGACATGCCCAACTTGGTTGTACAACATCTGCACCAACTATACACTCGGTAGGCCCAACTTGGTTCATATATACGACCTAACATAGTGGTATCCTCACTCCAGCAAATTAGCAAGCTGAAACCCCATTATTGAAGCAGCAAATTAGCAGGTTTTATTTGCTGTCGTTGAGTTAGTGCCATAAAAATGTACATCACCGTCTTACTGGATTGCTATCTGACCAAGTAATCAATAGGCACCGTCTTACTGGATTGCTATCTGACCAAGTAATCAATAGGTTGATTAGAAACAGGTTAATATTAGACAAAGAAATTTAACTTAACTCTGGTAGTCAGCCATACTGATCTTGTAATGGACGAAAATTGATTCTGGAATGCTATGCATACATGAGACTTGCACAAAAACCATATTGTCCTCGGCCACATGTAACATCTTTTTGTTTGGCAAACGACCACATGCAACATTTGAATTTCCCAAATCGATGTACTCTCTTGGCTTCTTCTATAAAAACCAGACGAACACCAAGAAGCAGAAATTAATATCCCGATAATAAATTAACATTGTCGAACGAATTTACATCAGAGAACTCAAAGTGGTCAGAACTTACTCCTAAAATCTTGGGGCATATCCAGTCAGTCCAGGCACAAACATGGTTTCATATGCCCAGGGAGCACTAAGAGAAGCAGAAAGTAGCATTGACTTACAAATTAACATAAAAAAAGTAGAACTTCCTTTGGCGTACGTACTGGCCCAGAACTGTCTCCTACACACTTAATTCAGCATCATGATTACCCATGGATTTCGCTTGTGTGTGGTGGAGAATAGGAGATGAATATGATTATATTTAAATTTGTAGAATAAGCTATTGTATAACAGCATCAATCAATACCAACCTTTCCAACGTTGTAGCTCGCTGGTCTCACCTGAACTTTTTGAGAATATATGCATGCATCCATGATGTGAATGAATATGTCAATCCTGGTGGACATGAATCTAAGCCCCACATGTGTGGGTGCGGCAGATGCTGCTGCCACCCATCCCATGCTGCCGGCAGGACGGATGGTGTGGCTCCGCAGGACGACTACTGTAGGTAGCATCTACTGGTGGGCACAGACAAATCTGGCAGTACTCGCCGGCGAAGAGGTGATGGGGTTGTGGAAGAGATGCGGCTGAGAAGTCTTTAACTGCTTCGTTCCTGCGCCAGCCGGGTGGTACCTACAGTCGCCGCTTAACATACGGCCGCTCCATAAAACTCAGTGCTTTACCTTTATTCAGTTCATGACGTGCTCATCTCCATCACCGCCAAGAGAAATATGTTGTCCAAAAGCACTATGACGTATGCAGGGATAGAGGATAATGGAGTTGCATGAATCTGGGTCTAGCATCATCCCTTCTTAAAATCAGGTCTTGAATCTGGCATCATCACAGTGGCTAGCTTGACGCCTTGACTACGACAGAATCGCTGCCTCATCCATCTTCCCCCTTCCAAGATAAGCCTGCAAATCGAAAGCATGCATGGTGGTGTGTAGGACGCAGGAAGGCATGCAGGGGGTCGACAGCTTAGCTCGGTTTGTCTAGATGAAGTAGGTGGCTACCACAGGCATCCATCGACCATGAGAGAAGCGGTGTGTCCATGAGGAAACAGATCGGATGGAAAAGGTGTAGGAAGAAGAGGCACGGTAGAAATCCTAGTGCTTACGTGTGGGGGTATTTCATCCACGGCTCTCGATCGTGCGTCTACAATTTTTTGTGTGGGGGCGTGGCTTTTATGAATCGTATACTGTTAGAACTCTAACCGTGATTACTTATTTAATCTAAACCGTATATTTAAGATCTGATGGTTAAATTTACGTATTTTCTGAGAATTAACGTGGAGGCTCCATTGGTGCTTGCAATTAGTAAATACAAGATATAAGATGTTGCATATTATCGATGAATTCATCATGTGACGATGCAGGTATATAGATCATCGATGGCGAATAAGTGCTACGCCGTGTACGTAGGGAAGGTTCCAGGAGTGTACGACGAATGGCCTGAGTGTCAGGCCCAGGTGTACCGGTTCCCGGGCGGCAGCCAGAGAGGGTTCGATAGCAGAGCCGAAGCGGAAGATAGTTACTTGAGGTTCACGCTAGCGCGAGAGAGGGAAAGGAACCAGCGCCTCAAGAACTACTACATTATCGCGCTCTTGCTCATAGTGATCGCTCTTCTCTTCTATATCATAGTTTAGATATAGATAATGAAACATGTGTATGTGATGACCATGCAGTTGCTTGTATTCGAGACATGTCACGTAACTTGTATCGCTATATCGAGATGATGATGAGAGACATCATTTGTTTCGGATGAGGTGATGATATGATGAGAGTATTATGTGTATGATATGATGAGAATATTGTTTGTTCATGATATGATCAGACTACTGTATAAACCATGTACAAAGACAGCGCAAATACGTACAAAAAAAAGCGTAACGTTAGCAGTAGCGTTGGTTGACAAGTAGCAGTAGTGCTGGTATATTAGCAGCGCGGGAATTAGACCAGCGCTACAGCTATATAGCAGTAGCGCTGCACAAACCAATGCTACTGCTAAGTAGGGATAGCAGTAGCGCTGGTCTAACCAACGCTACTGCTACAAGTTAGCTGTAGCGCCGTAGTAGTAGCGCGCCCCCCCGCGCTACTGGTAGGCAAAAAACCAGCGCTACTGCTAGGGTTTTCCCTAGTAGTGGTTGTTTTTAGCACAGCAGCATTTACCTGAGCTACAGCTAGTGCTTTTTTTTTTCAAATTTCGGCAATCAACCTGACATATTTCATTTTGATACATATGGGCAACTTATTAACTCGTTTTTGCTTTAGGTCATGGCAAAAATAGCATTTTTTTTCATAAATCTGGCGATGAACTTTGCGATGTTCTTATAGTTGCCATGTCTATTTTTTCATGGGGGGTGTTCTTAAGTACACATGGCATTTCTTTCAGTCCAAAAATCTCTTCTGTTGTGTTATTTTTTGCAGTCATAATGTACTGAACAGATTTGTTTTTACTGGAATCGGTATATTTTTGAATTGATGTTGCGTGTGGGGGATTGTAGAAAATGCTTCAGATGCAAATTCATTAGACCTCCCCTCGTCACACACACTAATGTTTTGTGTCTAATCATGCCACACCAACATTCCTTTTTGTTTGTAATCATGTGATTCCTAATTTACATGGTAATTTATTTCTGAAAATGCTAGACCTGGCCATGGCATTTTTATACATGAACTGCTCTAAAAAGACATGGCATTTTGTTAATTAGCGGCATGGCAAATTTTACTAGGCGACATGGCAAAATTTCAGAACATGGCATTTTTGGCATTGTTTTTGCCATGACAATTTCTACATGATTTTGTTTCCAAAAAACATGGCATTTGTTAATTAGCAACATGGCATTTTCTACTACCGTGTCTCTAAATCCTGTTTTTTTGTTGCCATGGCAAAAAAACATAGTTTCTTGCCATGGTAGCTCTATGTTTTTTTGTGTGACAGAAACTTTTTTGTATGGCAAAGTGTATATATTTCTAGTTATTTAAGATCATGGCATTTTGTACTTTTAGGAGCATGGCATTTTTACTATTAAGATCATGGCATTCTTACTATTAAGGACATGGCATTTTTATTAGTAAGACTAGGGCATTTCTACTTTTAAAAGCATGGCATGTTTATTAGTAAGACTATGGGCATTTATACTATTAAGAGCATGGCCTTCTACTTTTTAAGAGCATGGCATTTTTATGTTAATAGCAGGGCATTTTTTTTGAGAGCATGCCATTTATACTATTGAGAGCATGGCATTTCTACTATTAAGAGCATGGCATTTTTTTTGTCAAGAGGATGGCATTTTTGTTGTTGTTGAGAGCATGGCATTTATACTATTGAGAGCATGTCATTTCTACTTTTAAGAGCATGGCATTTCTACTATAAGAGCATGGCTGTTTTTTGTCATGAGCATGGCATTTTTTTTATTGAGAGCATGGCATTTATACTATTGAGAGCATGGCATTTCTATGCAGAGACTTGATCTATTTCATGAGCATGGCATTTTTAAGATATGTTTTGCTCTATACCATGGCAGTTTTCAAATAACCAAATGCTCAACTTTTTCCCAATGTGTCCCTTACAAATTTGCCATGGCATTTTGTAAAAAATATATGGCATTTTTATGGTAGAAACATTATGGTACTAGTAGTGCACATGGGATTTTTATAGATAGCTAAATGAAAAGCACATGGCATTTTTGAACCATGCTTACATAGATGCGCAGTTTACCATTCCATAAGCATGGCTTTTTTTTAAGATCTGTTTGCGCTATACTATGGCAGTTTTCAAAGAACCAAATGATGCTCAACTTTTTCCCAATTTTTCCCTTTACAGATTTTCCATGGCATTTTTATTAAAAGCATGACATTTTTATTTTATTAAGATCTGTTTTGCTCTACACCATGGCAGTTTTCAAAGAACAAAATGCTCAACTTTTTCCAATGTGTCGCTAAAATGTTCAACTCTATACCATGGCAACTTTTAGGAAAATCAACTTTTCCTACAATTGTTTTTTCTTAATAATTGTATCACCACAAATTGCGGTGATGAGGGGAACCCAATAATCCATTTCGAATTGCCATGGAAAAATTCCATCTATTTTTTTCTTTTCATTGTTTTGTCCTGGCAATTATAACCACTATCTCCCCATTTTATATTCTAGGTACATGGCATTTTCATAAACAAATTGTTTTTAGCGCATGGCATTTTCAGAAACAATTTTATTATAGGTACATGGCATTTTCAGAAGCAAATATATTCTAGGTACATGGCATTTTCAGAAGGAAATATATTCTATGTACATGGCATTTTTTCACAAACAAATTGCTTCAGTACATGGCATTCTCATAAACAAATCTATCCTAGATCATGGCATTTTCACTAGTAGAAGCATGGCATTTTGTTTGTTGAGAGCATGGAATTTTTACTATTTTAGATCATGGCATTTTCATTAGTAGAGCATGGCATTTTGTTTGTTAAGAGAATGGCATTTTGTGACGCCCCCGGCTTAATCGTGCACTAATCATACATGCAAATGCGCACGATCAAGCCTAAGGACTCACTTGAAGATATCACAACACAACTCTAAACATAAATAAAGTCATACAAGCTTTATATTACAAGCCAGGGGCCTCGAGGGATCGAATACATAAGCTCGATGTCATACAAGCATCAGCGAAAGCATCAGGTATCTGAGTACAGACACAAAGTTAAACAGATATGCCTTAACAGGCGGGGCAAAATAAAACACTGATCGAAAGGCGCAGGCCTCCTGCCTGGGTTCCTCCTATCTACTCCTGGTCGTCGGAGGGCTCCTCGTAGTAGTAGTATCCGCCAGGGGGTAGTAGTAGTCGTAGTCGTCGACTGGGGCAGCTGGCTCCGGGGCTCCGTCATCTGGTCGCAGCATTCGGGTATGGGGAAAGAGGGAAGCAAAGCAACCGTGAGTACTCATCCAAAGTACTCAGCAAGACTCACATCAGAACTATTCTACTTATGCAACATTATCAAAGGAAGGCTGTATATGTGGACTTGGCTGCAGAAATGCCAGAATAGAGGGGAAGGCCTAGCCTATCGAAGACTAGCATCTTCAGCGGTCTTGCAACATTAGAAGAGTGTAGATTAGAACATTAATATAATAGTAGCATCACATAGCAACAACGCCCAGAGATCCTTCCTCGACTCCCTGCGAGAAAGCGATCCCGAAGCCAATACAATTAACCCATTCCTAGTTGTAGAAGATCGGGATATTTACCGAGCATCCTGTTACCGTGGACACGGCTATTCGAATAGATATACTTCCCTGCAGGGGTGCACCAACTTACCCAACACGCTCGATTAACTCTGGCCGGACACACTTGCTGGGTCCATGCCCGGACTCGGCTGATCGACACGTCGCAGCCCTACCTAGGTTCAACAGAGAGGCCAACACGCCGGTCTACATCCTAAGTGCTCAGGGGTCTTGGGCCCATCGCCCTTTGCACTCCTGCGCGTTGCGAGGACGGCCGGGAGCAGACCTAGCCCCCTTAATACAAGCGCAGGCTTTCGCGGTCCAACCCGGGCGCGTGCCGCTCAACCGCTGACATCTGAAGAACTTCGGCTCATACTACGACGCCGAGTACCCATATTATTCCCACGTGCTGGTTAGTGCGAAAAAGGCCAGAGGCCTACTCAGATCACATATCCTATCCCATTAGTGCATTTGGAGCGCGCGGAAACGAGCAGAGACTCACGATCCTGTGACCCCGTCAACCCGTCTCATGGACTTACGGCAAGGGCTAAGAATGCCCGGCCGTGCCACGTATTCATCTCGCGGGTACCCTCATGGTCAACCCGACTCCACATCTCTCGCGGGTACCCCTCGGGGCCGACCCGTCTTTAACAAGTAACAGCAGTAGTAAAGTGCAAGTAACCGTGTGTCAATATCATCAAGCAGGATCTGAAGAATCACCCTCGTTGGATTCCCACTCGATGATCCCGTCAAAGTGAATCCGGAGGAATCACCCTCGGTGGTATTCACACTTGCGGGGTTGCACGTCGAAAGCTTTATCGGAGGTGGTGAAAGAGGAATCACCCTCGGTAACCCACAACCGACTAGCTGTACTACAGAGGCAACATCAGGAGTGAGATAAGAGGTATCACCCTCGGCACTTGATGGTAGCTCTGCAGAGTCGAGCAACTTAGGGGGTGTGAGGTGATGTGCTGGTCTCAGCCTGACGATCACATCGACCAGGGCACTGGTACTACAGCGGGGCAACTAGAGCAAGGAAGAGGGGCCACATATGGTTACTACCATCCAACCTATTCTAAGCATTTTGGATATCAGGCAGGTATCAATAACAGTTACAAGAAACAGGCTATGCATCAGAATAGGATAGAGCAACAGCAGTAGCAATTCTAATGCAAGCAGGAGGGAGAAATAATTGGTGATATAGGCATGCGTCAAGGGGGTTTGCTTGCCTGGAAGCTCTGCGGCAAAGGAGGGGTCGTCAGTGGTGTCGTCGGTATCCTGAGCTGCGTCGGTCTCGGGGGCTATCGGAATAGAAGAGGGGGAAGAAACAAATAAATACACATCAAACAAATGCAACACCGAGCATGACATGCTAAAATGCAGTGCAGGTTTGCCTAAAACATGTCTAAGCCATTTTAGTTATTTTTAGGATTTAAGTTGGAATTATTAGCAGGTATGCATGCACTATTCATCTACCGGAAACAGGCAAAAAGTTGCGGGTTCACCTACGTAGAGGGCCCCGATAAGAAAACAGACGGCACGATCGGATTCGTGGGATTTTTCTGAGCAACTTTCATGTAGAAAGTTTTTCGATCCGAGCTACAGTTAATTTTCTACGATTTTTCAAAGTTTTTTAGCATTTTTCTGAAATTTAAATCAATTTAGAAAATAACAGAAAATACTAAACTACGTTAGCATGACATCACTGCGACGTCAGCGAGTCAAACCGGCTGGTCCAGGTCAAACCTGACCTGCGGGACCCACCTGTCATAGACGGTGGATTTAACAGGATTAAATTAAATTAAACTGGAGGTTAATTAGGATAAGGCCCCACAAGTCAGTGACCTGTTAGGTTAATCTAAATTAGTTTTAACTAAAAAAACTGTTTAATTAGACTAATTACAGAAGGGGGCCCACTGGTGAGTGTCAGAGGTGGCCACGTCAGCGCGTTGACCGTGGTCAACGCGGTCAACCGCGACCAGGGGCCCACATGGCAGCGACCCTGGGTGGGCCCCGCGTCTCGCCAGCTCAGCGCCGGTGCCGGAAAGAGCTCCGGCGAGCGCCGGACGCGGCAGAGAGCTCCGGCGAGCTCGGATTTTCGCTAGGGGGCACCAAATCGAGCCCATTTTGGCTCTTTGGATCGGCCACTCCATCGCGCGTTGGATGGCGGCGGCAAAACGGGCAGGGGAGCTCGGCAAGATCGCCGGCGTTGAGCCGCGGCAGCGGTGGTTTTCGCGCGCGCTTTCGGTCGCGTTCGAGCAAGAGCAGCATGCTGCGTCGATCTAACCTACTGGCGCGAGCTACGGTGGTCGGAAGCGACGGCTACGGTGAGCTCGGGCGGTGGACAGAACACGGCGAGGTGGCGAGCTAGCTCGGGTGAGGCACGCGGCGCGAGGAGAAGAGCGGAGAGAGGGAGAGGCTCACCGTGCGGCTAAGAAAAGCCCGTGACTGTTTTGTAGCTGCAGGGGAGGTCGCGTTCGCCGGTGTTCGCCGTGGTGGCCGGAGATGCAGGCGATGGCGAACGGCGGCAGCAAGGCTCCCCGGCCCCGCCTGGGAGCTCCAGGAGAAGAGGAAGAGGTTGGCGGAGGTTCCGAGCAGCACAGCTGGTTGTGGGGGCGACGGTGGCCGTGGATCGACGTCGGGCACGGCGGCAACGTCGTCGGGACAGAGAGGGAAGGAGGGAGCCGAGCGAGTGAGGGAGGAGGGGAGAATGGAGGCGGCGTCCAGGGGAGAAGAATGAGGGCGTCCTAATCTCGTCGCCCACCTGCTCCGATGCGGTGGCGAGCCGGGAACGGCGCCGCGCGCGCGCCGATTGCGGGGAAGACAACAGCGAGGCGGGAGTAGTTGAGCTGGGCTGGGCTCGGCCCAGTAACAGGTATGGCCTCGCCCTTTTCTTTTTCTCTCCGTTTTTCCTTTTTAATTAAAACAGAGAGGTTTAGGGCAAATATTAGGGCACCCAAATGACCTAGGAAAAATAGGGAAATTGGCCTATTAAATCCCTGGCATTTTTATGCACTGCCACAAATATTTTGGGAGGCAGAGGAATTCAATTGCATTTTTCATAAATGAATTTGCAAATTTAAATTGCTGGTATGGCATTGTTATAAATACTAATGCTCATTTTGGCATGATGGTGATGTTGTTTTTCTTAACATCAAATTGTTTTGGAATATTTGCTAAATGATGAACATTTTTCCAGCAACTTTTGTGCAACTCCAAATTTCAATTGCATTTGAATTTGTATTCAGTGGCAGAATTTGAAATGAGATATTAAACCACTGTGATCAAGCATTGCAAATGATGATGACTTGGCAAGTTAACAGATGATCACGGTGCTTTATTACATAGGGGTGTTACAATTCTCCTCCTCTAAAAGAAATTCTCGTCCCGAGAATTCAGGAGGTAGAAGGAAACAGATCGGGGTATTCCTCCCGAAGACGATCCTCTCGTTCCCAAGTGGCTTCATCTTCAGTATGATTCGACCACTGCATTTTAAGGAACTTGGTAGTCTTCTGGCGAGTCCGACGTTCAGCTTGATCGAGAATGCGGATCGGATGCTCCTTATAAGAGAGGTCATCTTGCAAATCAAGCAACTCATGATCCACAGCTCGGTGCAGAGATTCCTTGAAGCAACGGCGAAGTTGCGACACATGGAAGATATCGTGGATGTGAGAGAATTGCGGCGGCAACTCCAATTTATAAGCCACATGTCCACGTCTGGCGAGAATACGGAAGGGGCCGATGTAGCGAGGAGCTAACTTGCCCTTGATTCCGAAGCGGTGAGTGCCCTTCATAGGAGTGACACGAAGATAAGCTTGCTCACCAGGTTGATAGATCGATCCCCAGTGTTTACGATCATAATTGCTCTTCTGGCGAGATTGAGCAGCTTTGAGATTTTCTCGCACTATATGAACTTGCTCTTCAGCGTGTTGGATAATATCCGGACCAACGAGCGGTCGTTCCCCAGTTTCAGACCAATTCAGAGGGGTCCGACACTTACGTCCATATAATACCTCGAAGGGTGCCATTTTCAAGCTGGCTTGATAGCTGTTGTTGTAAGAGAATTCGGCATACGGGAGTGATTCTTCCCACTTCTTGCCAAATGAAATAACACAAGCTCGCAGCATATCTTCAAGCACTTGATTCACTCGTTCGACTTGGCCTTGGGACTGGGGGTGATAAGCTGAACTACAAGTAATATGAGTTCCCATAGCTTGTTGGAAACTATTCCAGAAGTGAGAGGTGAAGAGGCTGCCATGGTCCAAACTGATCTCCTTCGGAATACCGTGGAGTGATACAATCCTGGAGATATATAACTCTACTAACCGACTAGCAGTGATCGTCTCCTTGACTGGCAGAAAGTGCGCAACTTTGGAGAGTTGGTGAACGACGACAAGAATAGCATCGTGACCCTTCTGTGACTTGGGAAGGCCAGTAATGAGATCCGTTTGAACCTTATCCCATTTCCATAAAGGAATAGGGAGCGGTTGCAGAATTCCAGCAGGCTTCTGATGTTCTGCTTTAAAGCGACGGCAAACGTCACATTCAACAACATATCGAGCAATATCCTGCTTCATTCTAGACCACCAGTACCTTTGACGAAGATCACGATACATCTTGGTACTACCCGGATGAATAGACAGTGGTGTATCATGTGCCTCCTTCATGACTTTGTCGGTCATAAGCTCGAATCGAGGTACCACAATGCGGTCTTTGAAATACAAAGTTCCATCTTCAACAAGCGAGAAATCCCTGTACTTTTCAAGGTGAAGATCCCTTTTCATGAGGTCAACTTCAGCATCTTTAGCTTGCGCACGCTTAACAGCCTTCTCAAGATCTGGTTGTATAACAAGGGTATTAAGAGAACCCTGTGGAACAATGCAGAGGTTCAGCTTGCGCAGTTCTTCATACAAATGGGGTTGAGCTCGCTGAACCATGAGGTTATTGCAGTAGGACTTGCGGCTCAAGGCATCGGCCATCACATTAGCCTTGCCAGGGGTATATGAAATACCACAGCCATAGTCCGTAATCGTTTCCAACCATCGCCGTTGGCGGAGATTGAGATCCGGCTGAGTAAACAAATACTTCAGACTTTGGTGATCAGTATAGACCTCACATCGGTTACCGAGAAGGTAATGTCGCCACAGCTTTAATGCATAAATCACTGCAGCAAGTTTGAGATCATGCACTGGGTAATTCTCTTCGTGAGGACGCAACTGTCGCGAGGCATATGCAATTACTCTGCGCTCTTGCATCAGGACACAGCCTAATCCCTGACGAGAAGCGTCACAATAAATCACAAAATCCTTGCGAGAATCTGGAGGTGCAAGCACTGGTGCAGAAGTCAGCTTGTCCTTGAGGGTCTGGAAACTTTCCTGACATTTATCTGTCCACTCAAACTTAACGCCTTTGTGACGTAGATTAGTCAGAGGCTTGGCAATCTTTGAGAAGTTCTCGACAAATCGACGGCAATAACTTGCGAGTCCGAGAAACCTTCTGACTTGCTTGACATTTTTCGGGGGAGTCCAGTCAAGAATAGCCTGAACTCGTTCTGGGTTGACAGCAATGCCCTCCTTGGAAATAACATGTCCAAGGTAGGTTACTTCAGATAACCAGAATTCGCACTTGGACTTGTAACGCCCCGGACACACCCGCCGGCGGTCGTTACTCCTGGCGGGATCTAGACTGGCCCCACAGATCAATACTAGTCTTTCCTGCGCACTTTGTCCTCACTCGTGCACACCCGGGACCAACTTCCCGGTCGGTCACCCATCCTGAAATTACTCCAAACTGAGACGCTTAACTTTGGAGTTCTTTCCGAATGGGCTCCCGGAAAAGAAGGAATTCCTTATTGATATGAGTAATCTATCATCCCTATTAAGCCAGGCTATCACATACACCCCCACTCAGAGGAACCGACGTCCTCGTCGGGCCACAGAAACGTTCCCTCTTGGCACATACGTCTGTGCGTCCAGTCATGTACATGTGCCATGCCCGTGTGCCACGACGGGTCACAAACGTCATGCACAACATGACCGCGTACCTGACCCGCAAACATCCGTGTAACCCCGAGGGTCGGATCTGATACCAACTTGTAACGCCACGGACACACCCGCCGGCGGTCGTTACTCCTTGCGGGATCTAGACTGGCCCCACAGATCAATACTAGTCTTTCCTGCGCACTTTGTCCTCACTCGTGCACACCCGGGACCAACTTCCCGGTCGGTCACCCATCTTGAAATTACTCCAAACTGAGCACGCTTAACTTTGGAGTTCTTTCCGAATGGGCTCCCGGAAAAGAAGGAAATCCTTATTGATATGAGTAGTCTATCATCCCTATTAAGCCAGGCTATCACAGAATACTTGGCATATAACTGGTGCTCTCGAAGCTTTTCCAGAACAAGACGAAGGTGTTCGGCATGTTCTTCCTTATTCTTGGAAAATACCAGAATATCGTCCAGATAAACCACGACGAATTTGTCGAGGTAATACATGAAGATATAATTCATCAGGCGGGAGAACGTAGCTGGAGCATTGGTTAACCCGAAAGACATAACAGTGTACTCATAAGAGCCATATCGAGTAACAAATGCAGTCTTGGGAATATCCTCTTCGCGGACGCGGATCTGATGATAACCCAACCTCAAGTCGAGTTTAGAGAACACTGATGATCCAGCCAGTTGGTCATACAGGTCATTGATCCGAGGAAGCGGATATTTGTTCTGAATGGTGGCTTGATTGATAGGCCGGTAATCTTGGACCAATCGGTTTGTACCATCTTTCTTCTTGACAAAGAGAGAAGGTGCTCCCCAGGCAGAGGAACTTGGGCGAATGAAACCCTTTTGAAGTGATTTATCGAGTTCCTCCTTAAGCTCGAGAAGTTCATGCGGAGGCATCTTATAAGGACGCTTCACAATAGGAGTTGTGCCCGGTTTAAGGTCGATGACAAACTCGACAGCTCTAACAGGGGGTACTCCTGGAAGTTCTTCCGGGAAGACATCCTGGAAGTCACGAACGACTGGCACATTTTCTATCCCCTCAAGAGGTGATGCGTTCAATGCATTCAAGGCATAGATCTGAGCCTCGGCACTTTGAACAACATGAGCATGGTAATTTACTAGCTCATCTGATGGGTGCAGAATGTGTACAACTTTAGTGGCACAATTGATCAAGGCGATGTGAGCCTTCAACCAATCCATTCCCAGAATGAGGTCAATCTTTGAAGACTTCAAAATAATGGGATATGCACTAAACTCCAACCCTTCAATTTCAATAATGACATCGGGGCTGAACATAGAGGTTCGACAATGGCCCGCGGGAGTGTTAACCACTAGCGGCTGGTGCAAATTTTCATGTTTAATGCCATGCATGAATGCAAACTCTTCTGATATAAAAGAATGGGATGCTCCTGTATCAAATAGAATAGATGCAGGTACTGAATTAACAAGAAGTGTACCCATCACAGTCTCTGGTTGGTCTGGGTCTTCACTCATGTTGACATGATAAGCCTGCCCACGACCATATGAAGGTCTGGCATTATAGTTGCGAGGCTGATTATTGCCACGGCCATTACCACGGCCAGCAGAGGGAAGCATAAGCTGGTTCTGACTCTGGGAGCAGTCTCTAGCACGGTGACCTGGATGGCCACACTTGAAGCAGAGTCCATTGTCGGGACGTGGAGCAGGAGCTCGGGGCATTGGAGCTGTACGCCTGAACTGTCTTGGCGGGGGAGGAGGCATACGTGGTGCAACATACGATGGCCTCTGAACAGGTACAGCTGGACGGTACATGCTCTGAGGGATCCAAATATGGCGCTTCTGGGAAGACGAGCCCGAAGATGAGCCCGCTTCATGGGTGCGCTTGAGAGCATCCTTATGATCCTTCAGTCCTGTCTCAACCTGAATAGCCTTGTTCACCAAGGTGGCGAAGTCGGCAAAGTCTTGGACTAGCAGAGCGAGCTTGATATCAGGGTTGAGCCCTTCACGGAACTTTTCCTGTCTGCGTGCGTCGGTAGCAATATCCTCTTCAGCATAACGAGAAAGCTCCAGAAATTCCCGCTGATAGGCTTCGACGGACTTATTCCCCTGAGTGAGATTACGGAACTCACGCTTCTTTCGGTCCATGACTCCTTGTGGAATATAACAGGCACGCAAAGCAGCTTTGAACTCCATCCAGGTAATAATAGTTCCAGCAGCTAAGGTCTACCTGTGAGTGTCCCACCATTGGGCTGCGGGTCCCTTCAGAAAGTAAGATGCGAAGGTAACATAGCTGGCAGGGTCCACATTCGCAGACTCCATCTCAAAAAAGATGTCACGGAGCCAGTCATCCGCATCAAGTGGCTGAACCGAGTTGCGATAGATGGTTGGGTTCATGCGCACAAACTCTTACAGAGTGATTGCGGCTGGCTGCTGGTTGGCATTGGGGCGGGGGAACGGATCCATCAGCCCTTGCATAAACTGACGGTGCACTTCAAATTGTTGCATCATGGTTGCCATATAGTCGGGCGGTGGTGAATTGTTGGCACCACGGCCACGACCGGTTGGTCTAACCATCCTGCTACAAATTCAATAGGGGTAGTTTAGCAACGAGTATTGCAACTGTATGGAGTCATTCATGAAGTAACATGCACAATAAAAGAAAGTGCAATAAATACATCGACATAGTCATCATGACATACAGATCCATACATAGGTTCGGTTACAGACCAGCATTACAACGGCAAAAGGAAAAGCTAGACAACTAGGCGGCACGCAGGCACGCGGTGGAGGGATACAACAACGCGACATAGCGATATGCTACATCAACGTCGGGGAAAACCACTGAAGCCAGGCAGCTGCAGGTGACGAGACAGGGTACCCTCGAAAGAAGGATCCTGCGCTCCGTGAACACTCTGATGCAGAACTTGGTCCCGAACTGGAAGAAGAGGACCACGTGGAGGAGTAAAACCTCCCACAGCAGGCCACTCAAGACCTGGTGGCATCTCCGTCCTTCGCGGGTAAACAATGTACTCTGGGTGCATCCGTGCACTGACTGCTGGCAACAACTGTGTCAGAGCGTCGTAAAGGCGACCACGAGTGGCGTACAACTCGACAGCAAGAGCTCGAGCAGTGCGATCCAGAGCCTGGATGTGCTGTACCATAACCTGCGGGTCATAGCGACGCAGCACGTAAGGAGCACAAGTAGCAGTGTAGTATCCAGTCTCATCCCCAGCAGGAGCATACGGGATGTATCTGAAAGTGGTCTCCTCCAAGCGACTGTTGTGCTCTCTACAGAGATGGGCCATAGCAGTGTAGGAAGCATCATGGACAACCATATCAGCGGTCACTCCAACACCATGAAAGGTGTGCAACTCAGTGATGGAGTTGTTCTGCCGATCAAAGATGCGAACCTCACCATGGTACTGCTCCTGGTTAAACTCGCGGTAATCCTCGTAAACACTGTACTCGGGATACCAGCGATATCCCAGCCTGGTCAGAAGATCGACCAAAATGGGCGGAAACCCAGTCGCATTATGAGCCACGGTCAGACGGACAAGCTGCCTTGCGGGACGCATCTGAAATAAGATAGTGCAGATGTCAAAAGACAGTGTGAGAAACATATGATAGCATTGGAAAGAAAGGTTAAACAGACCAATGAAAAAGAAAAGATGATTATCAGATTAATCAGATCAAAGGAAATGATTAGTTGCAGACAATCTAGCTCTCCGGTGAATGCGATTACGAGAACCTAGTGTTAGAGTTAGCAAAATCATTTAACCCGAATAGAAGAGGATTCAGAGTCCCAGAGTAAGGAAGAGGAATAAAAGATCCTAATACCACCCATTGGCGACGTGGGCCCGTAAGCCACACAGCCATGTTAGTAAAATCATTTTGCAAATTCTAGACACAACTTCGGCCAAGGAGTTGGAAAGGGGGGTTCTACAGGCAGTCGGCTCTGATACCAACTTGTGACGCCCCCGGCTTAATCGTGCACTAATCATACACGCAAATGCGCACGATCAAGCCTAAGGACTCACTTGAAGATATCACAACACAACTCTAAACATAAATAAAGTCATACAAGCTTTATATTACAAGCCAGGGGCCTCGAGACCTCGAATACATAAGCTCGATGTCATCCAAGCATCAGCGGAAGCATCAGGTATCTGAGTACAGACACAAAGTTAAACAGATATGCCTTAACAGGCGGGGCAAAATAAAACACTGATCGAAAGGCGCAGGCCTCCTGCTTGGGTGCCTCCTATCTACTCCTGGTCGTCGGAGGGCTCCTCGTAGTAGTAGTATCCGCCAGGGGGTAGTAGTAGTCGTAGTCGTCGACTGGGGCAGCTGGCTCCGGGGCTCCGTCATCTGGTCGCAGCATTCGGGTATGGGGAAAAAGGGAAGCAAAGCAACCGTGAGTACTCATCCAAAGTACTCAGCAAGACTCACATCAGAACTATTCTACTTATGCAACATTATCAAAGGAAGGCTGTATATGTGGACTTGGCTGCAGAAATGCCAGAATAGAGGGGAAGGCCTGGACTATCGAAGACTAGCATCTTCAGCGGTCTTGCAGCATTAGAAGAGTGCAGATTAGAACATTAATATAATAGTAGCATCACCTAGCAACAACGCCCAGAGATCCTTCCACGACTCCCTGCGAGAAAGCGATCCCGGAGCCAATACAATTAACCCATTCCTAGTTGTAGAAGATCAGGATATTTTCCGAGCGTCCTGTTACCGTGGACACGGCTATTCGAATAGATATACTTCCCTGCAGGGGTGCACCAACTTACCCAACATGCTCGATTAACTCTGGCCGGACACACTTGCTGGGTCCATGCCCGGCCTCGGCTGATCGACACGTCGCAGCCCTACCTAGGTTCAACAGAGAGGCCAGCACGCCGGTCTACATCCTAAGCGCTCAAGGGTCTTGGGCCCGTCGCCCTTTGCACTCCTGCGCGTTGCGAGGACGGCCGGGAGCAGACCTAGCCCCCTTAATACAAGTGCAGGCTTTCGCGGTCCAACCCGGGCGCGTGCCGGTCAACAGCTGACATCTGAAGAACTTCGGCTCATACTACGACGCTGAGTACCCATATTATTCCCACGTGCTGGTTAGTGCGAAAAAGGCCAGATGCCTACTCAGATCACATATCCTAACCCATTAGTGCATTTGGAGCGCGCGGAAACGAGCAGAGACTCACGATACTGTGACCCCGTCGCCCCATCTCATGGACTTATGGAAACGAGCAGAGACTCACGATACTGTGCCACGTATTCATCTCGCGGGTACCCTCATGGTCAACCCGACTCCACATCTCTCGCGGGTACCCCTCGGGGCTGACCCGTCTTTAACCAGTAACAGCAGTAGTAAAGTGCAAGTAACCGTGTGTCCATATCATCAAGCAGGAATCCGAGGAATCACCCTCGTTGGATTCCCACTCGATGATCCCGTCAAAGTGAATCTGGAGGAATCACCCTCGATGGTATTCACACTTGCGGGGTTGCACGACGGAAGCTTTATCGGAGGTGATGAAAGAGGAATCACCCTCGGTAACCCACAACCGACTAGCTGTACTACAGAGGCAACATTAGGAGTGAGATAAGAGGTATCACCCTCGGCACTTGATGGTAGCTCTGCAGAGTCGAGCAACTTAGGGGGTGTGAGGTGATGTGCTGGTCTCAGCCCGACGATCACATCGACCGGGGCACTGGTACTACAGCGGGGCAACTAGAGCAATGAAGAGGGGCCACAGATGGTTACTACCATCCAACCTATTCTAAGCATTTTGGATATCTGGCAGGTATCAATAATAGTTACAAGAAACAGGCTATGCATCAGAATAGGATAAAGCAACAGCAGTAGCAATTCTAATGCAAGCAGGAGGGAGAAAGAATAGGTGATATAGGCATGCGTCAAGGGGGGTTGCTTGCCTGGAAGCTCTGCGGCAAAGGAGGGGTCGTCAGTGGTGTCGTCGGTCTCCTGAGCTGCGTCGGTCTCGGGGGCTATCGGAATAGAAGAGGGGGAAGAAACAAATAAATACACAGCAAACAAATGCAACACCGAGCATGACATGCTAAAATGCAGTGCAGGGTTGCCTGAAACATGTCTAAACCATTTTAGTTATTTTTAGGATTTAAGTTGGAATTATTAGCAGGTATGCATGCACTATTCATCTACCGGAAACAGGCAAAAAGTTGCGGGTTCACCTACGTAGAGGGTCCCGATAAGAAAACAGACGGCACGATCGGATTCGTGGGATTTTTCTGAGCAACTTTCATGTAGAAAGTTTTTCGATCCGAGCTACGGTTAATTTTCTACGATTTTTCAAAGTTTTTTAGCATTTTTCTGAAATTTAAATCAATTTAGAAAATAACAGAAAATACTAAACTACGTCAGCATGACATCACTCCGACGTCAGCGAGTCAAACCGGCTGGTCCAGGTCAAACCTGACCTGCGGGACCCACCTATCATAGACAGTGGATTTAACAGGATTAAATTAAATTAAACCGGGGGTTAATTAGGATAAGGCCCCACAAGTCAGTGACTGGTTAGGTTAATCTAAATTAGTTTTAACTAAAAAAACTGTTTAATTAGACTAATTACAGAAGGGGGCCCACTAGTCAGTGTCAGAGGTGGCCACGTCAGCGCGTTGACCGTGGTCAACGCTGTCAACCGCGACTAGGGGCCCACATGGCAGCGACCCTGGGTGGGCCCCGCGTCTCGCCAGGTCAGCGCCGGCGCCGGAAAGAGCTCCGGCGAGCGCCGGACGCGGCAGAGAGCTCCGGCGAGCTCGGATTTTCGCTAGGGGCACCAAATCGAGCGCCGTTTGGCTCTTTGGATCGGCCACTCCATCACGCGTCGGATGGCGGCGGCAAAACGGGCAGGGGAGGTCGGCAAGATCGCCGGCGTTGAGCCGCGGCGGCGGTGGTTTTCGAGTGGAGAACGGGCACGCGGCTACGGTGCGTTTTCGCGCGCGCTTTCGGTCGCGTTCGAGCGAGAGCAGCACGCCGCGTCGATCTAACCTACTGGCGCGAGCTACGGTGGTCGGAAACGACGGATACGGTGAGCTCGGGCGGCGGACACAACACGGCGAGGCGGCGAGCTAGCTCGGGTGAGGCACGCGGCGCGAGGAGAAGAGCGGAGAGAGGGAGAGGCTCACCGTGCGGCTAAGAAAAGCCCGTGACGGTTTTGTAGCTGCAGGGGAAGTCGCGGTTGCCGGTGTTCGCCGTGGTGGCCGGAGATGCAGGCAATGGCGAACGGCGACAGCAAGGCTCCCCGGCCCTGCTTGAGAGCTCCAGGAGAAGAGGAAGAGGCTGGCGGAGCTTCCGAGCAGCACAGCTGGTTGCGGGGGCAACGGTGGCCGTGGATCGACGTCGGGCACGGCGGCGACGTCGTCGGGACAGAGAGGGAAGGAGGGAGCCGAGCGAGTGAGGGAGGAGGGGAGAATGGGGGCGGCGTCCAGGGGAGAAGAACGACGGCGTCCTAATCCCCTCGCCCACCTGCTCCGATGCGGTGGCGAGCCGGGAACGGCGCCGCGCGCGCGCCGATTGCGGGGAAGACGACAACGAGGCGGGAGCAGTTGAGCTGGGCTGGGCTCGGCCCAGTAACAGGTATGGCCTCGCCCTTTTCTTTTTCTCTCCCTTTTTCCTTTTTAATTAAAACAGAGAGGTTTAGGGCAAATATTAGGGCACCCAAATGACCTAGGAAAAATAGGGAAATTGGCCTATTAAATCCTTGGCATTTTTATGCACTGCTACAAATATTTTGGGAGGCGGAGGAATTCAATTGCATTTTTCATAAATGAATTTGCAAATTTAAATTGCTGGTATGGCACTGTTATAAATACTAATGCATATTTTAGCATGATGGTGATGTTGTTTTTCTTAACATCAAATTGTTTTGGAATATTTGCTAAATGATGAACATTTTTCCAGCAACTTTTGTGCAACTTCAAATTTCAATTGCATTTGAATTTGTATTCAGTGGCAGAATTTGAAATGAGATATTAAACCAGTGTGATCAAGCATTGCAAATGATGATGACTTGGCAAGTTAACAGATGATCACTGTGCTTTATTACATAGGGGTGTTACACATTTTTACTATTTTAGATCATGGCATTTTCCTTAGTAGAGCATGACATTTTGTTTGTTAAGAGCATGGCATTTTGTTTGTTTAGATCATGGCATTTTAATTTTTTAGATCATGGCATTTTGTTTGTTAAGAGCATGGCATTTTTACTATATAGATCATGGCATTTTCACTATTTAGATCACATGGCATTTTCACTAGTAGAGCATGGCAATTTGTTTGTTAAGAGCATGATTTTACTTTTTTAGTTCATGGCATTTTCACTAGTAGAGCATGCCTTTTTTTTTTACTATTTTTAGATCATGGCATTTTTTTACTAGTAAGAGCATGGCAAAATACCAACAAAATGCCATGGCATTTTTATTTTTAAAGAGCATGGCATTTTTTATATTTGCAAAGAGCGTGCCATTTTTTTGTACAAGTATGGCACTTTTATTTTAAAAACATGACATTTTTATTGTAAAGAGCACGGTATTTTTCTATAGAGCATGGCATTTTTTATTCTTTGTACAGCATGGCAATTTTTGTTTGTAAGAACATGGCCTTTTTTAGCATCTCATGGTAAACTTCTTTTTTGTATGGCATTTTTAGGTATAAACATCAAGTTGAAACGTGACAACACTTTTTATTATGTACATCACGCCATTATTTGTGCTGTCTTAGCATTAGCATGTGGTTATTCTCAAAAAAGAAAAGCATTAGCATGTCGTCCATATCAGTTTTGGTGAAAATTGGGCTTTATTTCGGTTTAACTGGGCTTTTTCAGGGATGTGCGTGGAAAGGGTGGAGGGTTCGCTGGGAGGGTCTCAACCCAGCGAACGTTTCTGTTCGCTGGAACGCATCGTTCCCAGGGAACGATTTGGTTCACTGGGACGAACAGTCGCCAGATATTGGCGTCCAATTCCTTTTCTTTTTTTTTTGCAAGAAACTTTCAATCTATTCATCTTCAATCATGGCAGTACAAAAAACAACAGAGGTAATAAAAATTACAACCATGTCCGTGGACCACCTAGCGACGACTACAAGCACTGGAGCGAGCCGAAGGAGCGCCGCCGTCATCGCCCCTCCCTCACCGGAGCCGGGCAAACCTTGTTGTAGTAGACAGTCGGGAAGTCGTCGTGCTAAGGCCCCATAGGACCAGCGCACCAGAGTAGCAACCATCGCCGATGAAGAAAGTCGTAGATCAGAAGGATCAAACCTGTAAACACCCAAACAAAGACGAACGAAAACCGGATCCAAACAGATCCACCGAAGACCAGCACCGACCGAATCCCACGAGATCCGACGGAGACAAACCTCCACACGCCCTCCGACGATGCTAGACACACCATCGGGACGGGGATAGAACGTGGGAGACATTATACCTACTAAGGGATATCGCCGCCACCACACAACCCCAACCAAGACGCTGAATCTAACAAGAACGAGAACGGGGTCCCTCCCGCCGGCAGGGGGCCGAGATCCTCCGCACCTTCATGGCCTAGAGGCCATCGGAGACGGGGCGGACCGGCGACGGCGCCGACGGGAGGAGAAGAGCTTTTCTTGTGGAGAAGGAAAGAGAGATAGTTCCTAACACACTCAACTTTTGGTCTATGTTGCTGCAGACAAGCAACCAAGGTGCTAAGCATGGGGACGTGTACGAGAGGAGCAGCCGATTAAAAATGCTCCGAACTAGCATTGATTCACTTGCTCTGTGTAGAAGAAAAAAAAATCTGAGATGGTCTCCAAAGAAAAAATTACGTGCAACTACAAGAGATAGCAGCCGGCGGCTGGTATCCAACAGACTGGATCCAACTACTGCGTGCAACTAGAAGAGATAACAACAGCCGGTCTGAAATGACCACTTCATCCTTATCCTTATCCAATGCATGGATACGCCTAGCGCGCTCCTTATTTTTTATATAGAGACGGCCATCGCTTTTTGGTATGATATCTTGAGCCAACGATGAGCGGTTAGTTGTTTTTTATATTCGGATAAAAAGCTGAGCCGCTCGTGGACGGCCCCACGGTGCACGTAGCGATCATTCCCTTGAAGCCTTGAGCTATGAGGCCCCCTCCCATGCCGTTCACGTCCACGTCGCACTTAAAATTGGGCCCCACGTGTCAGCGGGCTAACCCGAGGAGCTGCCGTCCCGTCCTCCGTGCCAACCCGCCGCAACGCAAAGGACGGACGCGGAGACGATACGAAAGTTACTACGGAACGAAAGTTAAACCATGGTTATGTTTAATCTGCGGTAAAGGTAAGTCTGCTTTGTCCCGTGGCTTCGTTGGAGGCCATTTTGCAGGTGCGGTGCTCATATTCGTTTTGCAGGATCCTCGACGGCGACAGCGGCTTCGGCCTTCGGGGTGCTGGTCCCTTGGGACCGAAGCCTGTGGACTTCCCTGCTGTCAAGAACAACGTCAGGCCGGCTCGGTGAGAGCAGCGGCGACAGAGGCGCGCCCGCAGCTCGCTCCGGCGTCCGTGGTGGCCGTGACGTGGTCAAAGGGCCACAATGTAATTTCTTTATGTTGGAGGAGTTTTGTACTGCTGGTGATCCTTCTTAATAGATCTGGGGGCCTTTTCGGAAAAAAAAAGGCTACCCGAGTTATAAACACCGACCTCCGCTTCGCCTCATCTTCGTCCACGGCCGAGCCGACCGACAGTCCCGAGTTCACGAGATCACTAACATAGACAAACCACCGCTGGACAAGAGAAAGAACGAGAACGTGAGGCCCACAGTGAGCCCGGTATAGCCAATTAGCCATGATGATGATGGGAGAGGGAGCGCACGCGTCGCCGTGGCAGCATGCGGTGAGCGGCGCGGAGGGAGGCGGCTACACGGGAGCGGGGGACGACGTGGCGCCTTGCCTCCTGTCCGCGCTGAGGGATTACATGCCGTCGAACGAGGCGGCGGCGGCAGCGGCAGCGGGTGTAGGAGAGGATGACGAGGACGTCGCCGCGTACGCGTGGGACGAGTTCCGGATGTACGAGTTCAAGGTGCGGCGGTGCGCGCGCGGGCGGAGCCACGACTGGACCGACTGCCCGTTCGCGCACCCCGGGGAGAAGGCGCGGCGGAGGGACCCGAGGCGGTACTGCTACTCCGGCACGGCGTGCCCGGACTTCCGCAAGGGCGGGTGCAAGCGCGGCGACGCATGCGTGTTCGCCCATGGTGTCTTCGAGTGCTGGCTCCACCCGGCGCGCTACCGGACGCAGGCGTGCAAGGACGGCACCGCCTGCCACCGCCGTGTCTGCTTCTTCGCGCACACGCCGGACGAGCTCCGCGCCCTGCCGCAGCACCAGCAGGGGTCCAGCCCGAGGAGCGTGGCCTCGTCGCCGCTCGCAGAGTCCTACGACGGCTCGCCGCTCCGCCGCCAGGCGTTCGAGAGCTACCTAAGCAAGAGCATGATGTTATCCTCACCGACCAGAACTCTCGTGTCGCCGCCCAGGTCCTCCCCGTCGGAGTCGCCGCCACTGTCGCCGGACGCCGCCGGCGGGTTCCGCCACGGTTCTTGGCCGAGGGTAGGGCCGCCCGTAAACGACGTGCTGACTTCGCTCCGGCAACTCCGCCTCGGCTCACCGAAGTTGGCGCCGTCCGGCGGGTCGTTCTTGGCCGGCTACAACACCGCTTTCGAATCCCCCAAATCACCGGTCGCGCAGTACAGCTTCCCATCCACGCCGACCAGATCCTCCTTGGTCACGGTGACCACCGCCTCTGGCGCCACCATGACCATGGAGCCTATGGACCTCGGGCTCATAGCAGAGGAGCAGCCTGTGGAGAGGGTAGAGTCCGGGAGAGCCCTCCGCGCAAAGGTATTCGAGAGGCTGAGCAAAGAAGCCACCGTCTGCAACGACACCATCGCTGCCGCAGCCGTGGAAATTCCGACCTCAGCCGCTCCTGACGTCGGCTGGGTCTCCGATCTCATCAACTAAAGCAATCAAGGTGGTCAGGTGTTGCTAGATCGGTTTGCAATTCTTATTCCTTGTAAGATTCTCCTATTCCTTGTAAATATGTTCTTCCTTCCTATGTAAATAACCAAGATGTTGGAACTTGGAAGGGGAGGGGAGAGGCCAAGGACGGTCGATTTGTTTTGGGGTTCCTGATGGTGGCATGGCAAGTAGATGAGGGACAAGATGGCAAAACAAATTACCATGATAAAAGGTACTAATAACTCTGTGCGTGCACGCGTATGTACATAGTACTGTACGTCTGTACTGTATGTGCTTGGGATGTGTGTGTGGAGATGAAGCATGCAGGGGGAGCTGGTCATCAATGGTGGTGAAGAATACGGTGACAGGACTCTGCACCGGCGTCTAATTTCCGCGATTCCAGAACGTCTGTTAATTTGATAATCATTTCATAGTTCTCGCGTTTGCGTCGGTCGGTATAGCCAGCCAGCCGATGATCCAGCATTCCGCTGTTCATTTTGGTTTCCTTAAGACCTTAAGATCCGCGACCTTCGTATTGTTCTGTATTTTATTTTATTTTAAACTATATTGTTGTGTATTTGGGTAAAGTGCATTTCCTATTAATCTGCTTATGGAAAAGCATGTGCTCTGTACATTAATTTACTGCTAAGATAATTTCAATCGCCTTCGTAATATACTCCTTATTGTTCCTATACTGAACTTGTGTTCATATTGTTTTTTTCCGTCTCTTAAGAGCAACCTGTGGTCATTATTTTATCTTCGATGTATTTGCTTGGAGAAACTTGTGATCCAGCGAGTTTGGGTTGATGATGGTCATGCGAATTGATCGATAATACTAGTCGTCGGGATGTCATCTCTGGATCTAGAATTCCAGATTGATGATATTTGTGGACCGTGAATGTGCTACTTGATGGACGGATGGATGATGCTTGTACGTGACGGTGGTTAGGAGGTATTGGACGTGGTGTGCTTCCTGTAGAAAGGACAACCACACTTGTATTAATCTCAGGAAGAGAATATGTACAGTTACAGTTACAATACCGTGGTGTGGAGATCCATGCATGATCCATCTAGTCCTATAGTGGCGTGAGACTAGGACTCGGCAGCTGCATATCAGCGATGGAGCCGCGTCGAGCTCGGGTGTGGAGGTGATTCGTTATTTTTTTCTTTGGTGGCTGCTATGGTGGTACCAGAGGCAGGTGACGGGCGTTGATGTCAAGCTCAGAGGTTTCTCCGGTCTTGTTTGTAATTTTACTTCTTGGCTAGTGTTTCTTTGTGCAAACGCTAGCGTTTTGCTATGTATTCAGTTTTGCCAGGTCGGTGTATACGTGGCTTGTACTATGATCCTTATGATATAAATGAGACGCGTATTACCATGCAAAAAAAAAGTTACCTGCAGAGAACGTTAGGTAGCAGTCGTACGTGCCGGTGAACACCTGCTTAGGCAGCATGTACGTATAAACGCTATCTCCAGCACCCCCAGCGGTCTGTGCGTCCCCTTTGTCATCACATCGGCGAGTTGCTGACTTGTGGGAACGTGAAGGACGCGAAGTTCACCAAGGGCAACCTTTTCACGGACGAAGTGTATGTCAAGATGGATATGTTTCGTACGCTTGTGGTGCACCGGGTTCTGCGACATGTAGACGGACGACACGTTGTCACAGTACACGACTTTGGCCTTTGGTACGCCGACGTGCAACTCGTGGAGTAGCTACTGGAGCCAGCAGCACTCGACAACGGTATTAGCCACGGCATGGTACTCCACCCCCACACTTGAGCGGGAGACCATCGCCTGTCCAAGAACTCCGTCGCCGCACTCGAGATCCAGCATCTCTTTCCGCTGTTCATTTTGGTTTCCTTAAGATCCGCGACCGACATATTGTTCTGCGATTTTCGTATTGTTCTGTATTGTTCCCTCAGGAGGCCGCACTAGAATGACATAAGCTATGAACGGCTCTAATGTGTTCGATCTTAGTATGAGAATGGCAATGTGTACTTCATACTTTGTAAAATATATCGACCATGTGATGAATAAATTCACGTTTTCTAATTCGCCTCCAATCGCATATATACAATTTTCGTCTTTGGCAACCCAACATTACTACCATGCAGCACATTTCTTCGTGATGCATCAACTGGGCGCGGCGTGCCGCCGCGAAGGCATGGCTAGTTGTTCCTTTTTCGAAAAGGGGAATATATTAATATCGTGAAGATACCAATTACACCCAGCCTCTGCACCTACAAGATGTCGCAAAGACATCCAGGATACACACAACCAAAGAAGAAAATAAAAAGAAAGGAAAAAACAAAGGTCCCTCCATACCGATCAACTCCTCTCAACAGGAGCACTCATACCACCACCAAATACAACACCCGAAAAACATAAAAGGTCTCCAAAAGCAATGCCTCCAAGAAGGGAACAATGCACAAGCGCCGTCGTTGCCCGATCCAAGATCTTAGGTTTTCACCTTGGAGAAAGTCCGCGCTCTCAAAACAATTCCTTCAGCAAGGCAATCGCCAGGCACAACCAATGAAGGTCAGACCTTAGGTTTTCACCCTGAAAGTCATGACTCGGTACCCGAGGAGTACCACCAAAGATGAAATCCTCCAGTGTTGCCGCCCCCACTTATCATGGCTAGTTGTTCCTCTACTGAACTTGGGTTCATATTGTTTTTTTTGCCTCTTAAGAGCAATCTGTGGTCATTATTATTATTATTATTAAAAAAAAAATTTCGAGGGAAACTTGCTCACTTTCTTACTCAATGATTAAGGGTACAATAGAAATATCCCGGGACTGCAAGAGCCAAGTTTGGCGTCCACTCTCTAAGGATAAAGAACTACGAGCAAGTAAATGAGCATGAGTGTTGGAAGATCTCCGCTCATGAACAAAGTTAACATCTGCAAATTGTTGTCTCCGCTAATCGATCTCCCGCAGAATAGCGCAATAACTAATAAAGCTTCCATCTCCAAAGTAGCCGGGTCAGAAATGCCAGGGATTGCAAGCGCGGAAGCCCCCCGATAAAGGCCATGTTCGTCTCGACAGATGGCTGCCACTGCCCCCCTGTTGCCAGACTTTACTACGGTCCCATCGACGTTGATCTTCATAGTGTTGCACGGCGGCGGAATCCAGAAAGGCGCCGGTACTGGAGCACTGGATGGATGGGAACCGCCGGCGTATGAGAAATTTCCAGCTCGGCGAGGAAGCTCATAATGAAGCCGTAGACCGACAGAGGGCTCTGAAAGATCTCCTCATGGATTGCTTTACGCTCTGAAAGATCTCCTCATGGATTGCTTTATTATGCACTAATGTGGGTTTGCAGCATTTTGTTTTTCAGAACATGGCAACGTATCGTCGGTTGGCGTTGGAGTTCTTGAGCACGCTCAAGCACACCGTTGGGTTGAATACCAGAGGAGAAGAAGAACGGATCACTTTCCATCTCATGGATCAAAGCTTTGACATATCTCTCACGGAGTGGTGCAACCACTTTGACTTCCCCAACAACGACGAGCACTACCGCTACACCTACGATATGCTCGAACCCCATCCATTAGAATTATTTGGTCGAATGAGTTACCAAGGCTATAAGCATAGAGCCAGCTGCATTGAGTGCCCTGCTATACGTTATCTCTATTATGTTATTATACTAACTCGTTGCAGGCACGAGGAGAAGTTTCGAAAATCAATGAAGAAAATATGCTCATTCTTGGGAAGGCCGTGAACCCCCACATCGACTACATGCCAAACTTGGGCGTGATTCTTTTGTTTCACCTTCAGCACCAATCCAATCATGCACAAGGAGATATCACTTGCGGAGGAGTAATCACCATTTTTGCCAACTCTCTTGGCTTGGACTTCACCGTCTTATGTCCGCTTGCTGGTAATCGCCTTGTTAATTTTCCTGTTCTTCTGAGTGCGGGGATGGTAATAGCCCGCCATGGTCGCTATTTCATTCAAATTCCTAGAGTGGGGCACTTGTTTCCCACTCCCATGCCTAGCTGCTTCTCGATAGAGAAGGGAATTTTGCATTATGTCGCACATGAAGGAGATGAAACATTCGATCAAGAGGCGCCTGAACCAGAGGAGGTGGACGAAGAAGAACAAGTAACGGATGATGATGATGAGGAGCAGCCATGAGATGATGTACAAGGGGATGTGCCCTACACCATCTACGCCGACGTCAACAATCTCGAAGGCTCCATCAACATCATGAGCAACCTCGCCGACGCCCTCCGAGACAACACCGCTTTCATGTCAAACCACTTCTCCACATGGAGATAGTCATGGGCTCCGGGCTACTATCCACCGCCGCAATGATCTCGCCAGTTTGGGCTTGCAAAAGGTTAAACTTGGGGAGGTTACTTCCATGTCTACATCAAGATGTGGCGGTACTTATTTCAATAAGCTGTAATGAGGTTGTATTTCAGCTCTCTGAGAGCTTCAAACACTCGAGTTGGTTTGTTCCAACACTTTTCTTTTATTTGCTTTTGCTTTTTTGTTTGCTTTTTCTCGCTGTTTGCATCTTTTGCAAGTTAGCTTTCAAAAACCCAAAAATACAAAAAAATAGAATAAGGTTTTCCTTCACTTCGCTCTTTTTATTTTGCCCGGATTTTCGTTTGCATTCTCTTGCTAATATTTTTCTGCAGCGGAGTTGATCTACGCCGAGCAATGAGGAACACACCTTAAGGAAGAAAAGTGTGTAAACGCATGGACGTGAGGTATGTCCTACGACTCCCGCCTTTTGAACTTGAGATGCTTAGAATAGTTGTAGTAGTAGCATGTGTGACGCATTCAAGTGGGAGTAAGTCTTGATAGTTAAAACAGAGGTTTTGTTCTTGTAGATAAAATAATTGTGTAGCCTTTGTTCTGTTTAATCTAGATAACCAAAACTTGCCGTGGGACTAGATTTAAAAGAAAGTGATAATAACAAAGAATAATCATGCATAAGAGAAAATTTCTAGAAAGACTTGGGTGTTGAGAAAATTTTTTAGAAGAAGATGCTATTACAGATACTCAACCCCATGTTGTTTAATTTGATAGACTCAATAACACTTGTGGATAAAGTTCTCCAGAGGAACCTAGTTGAAAGGTGATCGAGATTATGCGAACATCTGTTTTGCAATACATGGTTACTCAGCTTCATGCATGTTCCATGGCCCAGTCACTATATGTTGCTTTATGCACGTAACTGTGACTTCGTCACCTCTCTTGAGTATATGCTGAGGACTCCGTTGGTCAACGAATGATCCACTAGAGCCTCGGCTCAGATTTCGGCCATGAGTTTGTTAACGTTCGTAGTGGCAACGCTACAACGAATATTATTCGGCTTTTGCTTGAGGGTGTGTGTATGTGGTAATAAACGAATACTGATCGCATCGCTCGAAAGAGACAACTCTTGGTCCATAGTATTCAAATTTAAGCCACAGCAAAAACCCTCTACTTTGCATGTATCATTTCTTTGGCATAATCCTGTCATTGGACAATGAAAGTTTCAGCAAGCAATTGATATGGGGTGTCCCGATCTTCTCAGTAAGCGGCGGTGGGGATGATGATGGTGTAGGATAACTTGTATGTCGTCGATGAACTCTCCCTCGCTTGATCCCTGATGCCAATGCAAAAGGTCTCAACCCTTTGGATATTCACAACGTCACACACTTGCGCACGCAGCCATCGACCACGAACCGTATAATTGCAATATACTAATTCCCAATGGAACAGCAGATCACACTTGACTTGCAGTATATAATCACCAGATCGATACGAATTGGTGATGAGGATTCAAGATGAATGCTTACAAGCAATCTCATGAACTAGGGTTTATCTTAAACGTGGTCTCCCTCTAACTAACCCTAAGGAAGAGTATTTATATCCTAAGATAGATCGAAGGGGTACACGGGCTGTCAGCCCCAAAGTCTGCGCGCAGGCAGCACGGTAGTACCGCTCACAGCAAGCGGTACTACCGCTTGAAGCGGTATTACCGCTCTGAGAATTCTAACTGCCGCTTTAGTACCGCTTAGGTCGTTTTGATTCCAGAAGAAAATTGTTAAGCGGTACTTGGGCGGTAGTGCTGGGCCGGTAGTACCGCCTAAGCGGTACTACCGCTCGGGCAGGCGGTACTACCGCCTGGGAACTGCAGACTCCTCTTGCTCCCTTGTGCCATGCCTTCCTCCTTGCTCCCTTGTGCCATGCCTTCCTCTCCATTGTACCTAATGACATATACACACAAGGATTTAGGCAGTATAAAGCTCTCATTAAAAGAAATAGCATTATCAACTAAGAGAGAATTCACCTGTTGTTCTAGTAACTTAGCACGAGCTCTTGTAGTTGGTCCAATCCTGATTTCATCATTGGACGTCTTCTTTGCAGCAACAGGTTGTTCATCTTCAGGGTATGGAACCATAGTAGGGATGTCCTCATCAGCAATGGTTGAAGGAAATGTTTGTGAGCCTTGATGAGGCGATACTCGTGGGTGTTAGAGAGTAACTCTAGTATCACGTTGTCTTTTACATTGCTTTCACTACTGTAATTCATGTTTTGAAAGAAAAGCTCTTTCAAAGTGTTCCCGACAAGCAAGTGTTAGATAGAAGAAATAGAATAAAAGATACTAGATTATCTTGTCTAGACTAACAAGAGTTTTGTGTTGATTATCTTTGCTTGGCTAACACTTGCATAATAACCATGCCACCGCTACAGCTATACTAAGTTTTCAGGTGAAGAAAGCGGAGGGCTATCTAGGCGTACCGATCGTAAGTGTGATGTCCTACAAGTGCACAGGGTTTAGTTGTAGCTTTTTCAAAGTAAGAGTATCGATCCCACAGGGAGGACAGAAATTAAACTTTGTCCCTTATAGAGACTTATGGTATTGTGCCTGCAAGTTAGTTGTAGACAAGGAGCAAAGTGAAGACGACGGTTGGAATGACTTTGGTGTTTTGTGCAGACAAAATTAAATAATGCAAAAGAATTAAAAGAGAGCAGCGAAACAAATAAAGCGTTGAAACTGGCAGAGGATTAAAGCGTTCTCAGGGAGTCCGGAATTCCCATTGGTATGTGTCTAATGCAACATATGCCATAGCACAGTTCTAAGCTGGATACTTGAGTCACTCTTGAAGTTTGTAATTGGGCGGATCCGGGTACAGTTCTACTGTAGGTTGACTTCATACCACACACGCCACTACCATAGTTTCCCCACTCCGGTTTTCACTACGGTAATTAAGGGTTTCCCCATGGACGCGGCCTCACCAAGGGTTCCCTGTTATTCCCCTATCAATTGCAAAGGCGATGAATTGAGGATTTTACTATCACCTCGAATTACATCGACATCCTAACCTTTACAATGACAGTAATATGCTTCGTGGCCTTGCGACGGAAATGCTGAGTGGGGCCCCTTCATAACATTCACGAAGGCTATTAAACCAAACATTCAACAGAGAATCTCATATCTGTATTAACGTTTCAGCTCCTATACATACCAAGGTTCATACATATCCCCGAGAACTAGGTGGTCTACTCGCACATGGAGACGACAAACATCATATGAATAGCGGTGGTAAACATGAATGGAACAAACGGGTAATACACGTAGTGATCCATGAGGGGTTCGGTATTACAATGACATGGAGATGGATGGTGGTGAAGGTGGTTGATGAAGATGATCGATGCCGAGGTCCCCTTGCAAAAGGTGGTGATGATGGCAATCTCCTCCTTGCCAATTCCCCCTCTGGATCGCCTCCGGAGGCCAGGGTTCTATGTTCTGGATGATTTTCTGGAGTCTGTGGGCGTTTGATTTCAGATCCGTTTTCACGGAGGTGAAGTAGTCGACGAGGAGGTGATAGCGGCGAGTGGTATGACCATTGGTACGAGCGCTTGCGCTCCTACCAAAGGTCGTCGAACGTTCTGGAGGCACTGCGCAGCTCCCAGCTTCTCCCTAATGCATTTATTCTTTCATGGTAATTATTTATCACATTTATTGACGTGATTTCATCACCCTTTCTTGGCATTCTTTCCTTAAAAATCCAAATACATCCAAAAACGGTAACCTGGAGAAAACAGACAAAGAAGTGCGTGAACGCAATAAAATCCAACCAAGCCTACCATGTAGGTGTAGGAGATGTGCCCTAGAGGCAATAATAACTGTTGTTATTTATCTCCAAGTTCGTAATTAAAGTTTATGTTCTATGCTAAAACTGCAATGGTCCTTGAGCCCGTATATCCATAAAGGATCAGAGGAAAACCCATGTGCATGTGTGGAATAATAAACGGTAAAATACATTCCTAGTCGTGCCTCTAAGACTAGCTCAAGCATTGCATGATGGTCATGTTTTCCAGATCAGGGGCATGAATATGCCGGCAATTTTGAGGATGCAATGTTGTAAGAACACTTGTGTTGAATTGACCCATATTGATGTTATGCTATGAGATACATTCGTCATAAGTTAATGGTTTTATAACACAGAGAGAGTTAGCGTTTGCATAATTCCTTAGACCATGAGAGTATCGAGTTCCTTCATACTTGCTTCATGAACTTTGGGGTTTTGTTAAACGTCATCTGTAACAGGGTGGCTATTACGGTGGCTTTCAGGTTCATGGAAAAGTATGACAAGGGACTTGATAGCTCAAGATTGGGATTTGCTGCTCCGACGATGGAGAGATATTCTTTGGGCCCTCTTGGTGTTACGGTATCCATCATCGTCTGGCCAGACACAGCATGATTTGATCATAGGGATGCCGGAACGCGGTAACGAGAAAAGAGAACAAAACCGGTAAAATAGTGAACAAGTTGTTGATTCACTGGGATGCTATTAAATCTCACCTCGGGTATTTGTATCATATCGCGAAGCAACAGGAACTGCATTCGGTAATTACAGGTTCGCTCGAATATTCATTCGTGTGGGTATAGGGATCAATATGGATGTCCATGGTTCCGCTATTGATCATAGATCAGAAAAGTTCCGGTCATGTCTATACTTCACCGAACCTACAGGGTCACACGCTTAAGGGTCATCTATCTGCTGAATACTAGACAGGGAGTCTGAGAGAAAGTCACCGAAAAAGTTTCGGAGACGACGGAAAAGTTTCGGAGAGAAAACCTGAAGTGTTTCGGAGCTACCAGAATTGTTTTGGCGAAAACGAAAATGTTTCGGAATAAAACCATCATACAAGAAATGTTTCAGAATGTGCGCAGAATAATTTTAGAGGGTGCCAAAAATGTTCTGGGACCTTCCGGAATTTTTTCGAAAGAACCGGCCACGGAAAACATCTTGTCCCAGCGTGAGGGGACAAGATCCCACACATCGTGGGCTGTTTTGTTGGGGGCGCCCCCTTTGCGGGGCAGCCCCCTTTTGGTGGCTTTTTGGAAGGGGAACATCCCCCTTTTGTGGGGAATGTTTGGTGGGAAGTGGATACCCCATGTAAGGGGGCAAAAGTGAGGCGCCATGGGTGGAAAAGCCCCACATGGTGGGTGGCTTTCTGGCTGAAATTTTCAGCCACCACCTGTGACACCCTGGTTTTCGCTCCTCGATTTTTTCTTCGCGGGATTGGACTCCCGTCTTTTCCTTTTGGTGTTATCGGATTTTCTTTCGCTCTTGGGTATATGAAGATGGTTGTATAGCCTTGCCTTCCCTATCAGACCAGAGATTCTCTCTAATTCAATCTTGCCACCAAAAATATATTCTCAGGGCTTTGCCGTCAAAACACTACTTCCCGAGTTATCGGGAGGGAAACCCTAACTCTTGCAGTTACAAAGGAACCTCAGTTTCCTTTGATCTGTTACCTCCCAAACTTTTTCCAGTGATCATCCTACCTTTATCAACCCTGGATATGCAAAAATATTGCCAAGTCATTTGCAATATTTTTCATTTAAAATTAATTCCTTTTTCTGCCATTTAAAGGAATTAAATCCAGGAAAATATCTATCCATCTCCAAAGCTCATGAAAACTTGTGGAGATATTCTTTGTGACCATATTGACCTCTCATAAAAATATAGGCCATAATAAAATAAGGAAAATTGCCTTTTCCTTTATAAAGCCAATATTCCACTTCTGCCACTTTCCAAAGGAGCTACTATTTTGGTTGCTCTATAAATTCCCAAAATATTCCTATAATTTCTATGACTCATATCTACTCCACATATGTCAAAACATGGAGTTCCATAGTGCAAAGTTTGAGCACATCATCCAATTCTTGTTTCTGGACCAATTTTGAGGTTGTGAAGCAACTACATTTTATATTGCTTCATAATTCTTGAAATTAATCCAGGACTTCACTCTATCTATATCTTGTGAGCATGCAAAAACTCACATCATTTTATCTAGCCAATTTCTCCCAATAATTCCATCTAGTTCCTGTCCAGTAGACAACATTGTGAAGGAAGTACCTCCAATGCTTATCCAAATGATCTGAAATTTTACCAGATCCTTTTCATGCCTAAATCATGGCCAACCACCAAAAATCAGATCATTCCCTCAAGCCAGTTGGGCACAGCTTCAAATCCTAGTTTCTAGACCAAACTTTGCATTACAAAGGAAGTATATGCAAATGAGGTCCAAATGGATTCAAATTTTCCTAGAATCTACTCCTTTCTACCACATTTCATTTTGACAAGGAACCAGCACAAACCCTGCATCCACTTCCCCACAAATATTCACCAAAGTTGCTATCCAGAATCTTGTCTTGGAAGAATTCCTCAGTTCAAAGATCTCCAGCTAGGTCCAAACATGTGTGTCATCTAATTGAGCATCAAGACACCTGCCAGACAAGGTCTAGTAGCCATTTAAGGGTTTGGCCACGCTGGCAGGGTGGTGACCACCCATTTGGCATGCCACCAGAGAACTCCACTCTGTTCCCGAGCCATCCTCGCCAGATGCAGCCAGCCCCGGCAACCCCAGTGTGCCACCTAGACCCCTGGACCCCTCCGCGAAGCTTCACGACGGCGCCAGGAGCCGGAGTCTTCACATCTGAGCTCGGTGACCGCGTCTGCCGACATGGAAGCCGACGAACTGAGCGCTGTTGCGGCCGTGACCCATCTCGGCGTTTTCCCCTTCGGCTTCTTCCTACACCACGTGGAGCTGTCCCCTGCGTCAGGTCGGCACCGTCCAGTGCTTGCCACCTTGCCGGAAGCGCCAGTGCGGGGATAAGGGCGCCACGGCGGCCGTCCCCATCCACTCGCTTCGGTCGGCTATAAATAGCCATGGCCCGAGCACTCTCCGAGCATCCCCAACCTCCGCACCACACTCCCCTACCTCCTAGCTCTCTCCCAGTCCTCTCAATTCGCCCTCAGGGCCTCGCCACGGTTGTCTTGGCCCCGCCGGCCGCCGCCCAAAATTCGGGCACTCCGGCCCTTCCCTCCGCACCTAGCCTCTACCAGAGATCCCCACTGTCACCTCCAAGCTCTCCCCGCCACCCCTTTTCTCCACCTGTACAGCGCGTCGTGCTGCTCAGCAATGGCCGACGCCACCCCCTGCCATGGCCGGTGCTCTGCCCGTTCCCAAGCTCCCCGGCGGGCGTGCAGCCTCCAGACGGGTGCGTCGCGTCACGCTGAGCACGCCGGTGGGCGGAACGCCGCCAGGACGGGCGCCGGTGCGCGCTCGGCCGTGGTCCTCCTCTCCTTTGTGGGAGGTAGAAGAAGGAATAGGGGGGAGAGAGAGGATACCGGCGGGCCCCACTTGTAAGCGACTCAGCCGCGGGCCCAGCTGTTTAAGTGGAGGCGTCTTCAGAAAATACGCCTTCCATCACCAAAAACGTATTTTCCTGAAGTACGCTTTCTGCTTTCAGCCCTGGTGCCGAAACCCTTATATTGCGGGCGTTCGTCCGTTAACAGCAGAAAAGCACAGTTTTTATTTATTTTTTGCCTAACGAACGAACGGCCGTAACTTTTCAACCGTGACTCCGATTCAGGTGTTTCCAAAGCCCACCTCCTCTGTTTGCCGAGCCCGTTTCGATGGTATCACTTTCACAATGTTTACACAATCTGAAAATGACCATTTTCCCCCTGCCCTCTATTCAGCCATTCGAGAGAGAATCTTTTCCGGCAAATCCTTCCGCGAGGTGATCGCACTTCCCTCCGGTGAATCCATCGACCCCCAGGCAAGCCGACCATCTGATATATGCCCTAAAGCATTGCTTCTGTGTTGTTCTTGTGTGTTTAAATTAATGAACATGTTTGTGATTAGAAGTAAATGAGTAATTAAACTCCTGCTAGCTTGAACTTGCTGTTTACATTACTTGTTAATGTTTATCATTACCTCACTAGTGACTCGTATGTGACACAATATGGAGATAGGTTGTTATGTTTTCATCATGCATTATTATTGTTATTGCAATGATAAAGAATGTGACTTAATAATGACAACCTCCTCCATCGGCTGGATCGAGTCATAGTGCCATTGAACCGAACTTACCAGTGCAGCCACATCTGCCGGTATGGGACGGCCTTGACTTGGTCTACCATCGTGCTCTTTTATCGGTACCACCAAAGAGGGGAGGTTATGCGTGCGTGCTACCCTGGCCCGGTAGGCGGCGATAACCTTGTGGGCCCAAGTTGTTTAGCCCGGGGTCCCGACGGGGACAGTTTTGTTTTAGCCATAGGATTGTGGCAGGTGTCAGGAGTGACACAGGGGCCACCCAGGGCATGACCAGGAGGGGTATGTCGGTGGTACGATAGAAGTGCCCGGCAGTAGACAAGTTTTGTTGGAGCAGCACCGGTCCACCCGAATGGGAACATGTACTAATGTACGAGGCCATGAGCTCCATAGTGTGGGTAAAGTGCGCAACCTCTGCAGAGTGTAAGAATCTATTTGAATAGCCGTGTCCAGGGTATTGGACACAGTTCGTACTAGGTCACACTATTTGGTCTGTGTCGAGTCTGGAGGAATAAACCCTATAATGTTATTGCTAAGGATGAATCAAAGACAAGTAAGCTTTGTCAGACTTGCAGTGAAGGAGCATGGGCATCGGATGATGTCCGGAACTTGAGATGTTAGCCATGGGATGGCTATGATAGAGACGGTCGTAGGACCGAAGGAGTGGGATTGGATTTGGATCGGATATGAGTGGGATCATGAGAATATTCGGAGTATGGATTATTTACTTGATATGCTTTATCTTCATCGTACTGTATTTGTCTTAGTAGATATATTGCTAGATAACTCTGCTATAACATGAGGATTAATATTGCTAGATAGCTATGCCATGACATGATAGTTAATATTGTTAAGATAACAACAACATGCTGGAATGCCATGGAATGCTTTGCTTGGTGTATATGTTGGTTTGGTTTGCTTGCGAGTACATTCAAAAGTACTCAGCGGCCTTCAATGTGGCCAGGTTCACCTAAGGATCCGACGTCCCCAGCGAGGAGCCGGAGCGTTCGCAAGCTAGAAGAGTAACCCAGTCTGATCCCTGTGGATTGGAGCCTCTCCAAGTTCGTGCTGCCTTAGTTAGTATTTTTTTTCGCTGCCCCAATCTTTGTAACCATGATGTATTTATTCCAGCCACAATGGCTAATAAATATATTCTTATTACAGTTATGCCTATGTTCATGATACTTGTTGTAAACACGCACGCCAGAGTGATTTCCTAGGCTGGTGTGTGCGGCGACCGTCTGGCTACAGTGGTATTCAGGCGGGGCGCCACACCACCACCCCTCCTCCCCTATAAATTGAGGTGGAGAGGAGCTCTCAAACTCACTCAAGTTCTCTCAAACACATGCCATGCATTATCTGGCTTTCTTCTCTCCATCACATGAATTAAGTTTGTAGAGCCGAAAGGCTGTCTGGGTTCCGGTAGGAACTAGTTCTGGATGGCGAAGCCCTGCCGGATAGCTGACACCGTATCTGTGCAACCCTGTAGAGAGGTCGTAGGTTCGATCTTCTGCCGAGGGGCTGTTCGAGAGTCCTACCGAAGGGCTGTCCAAGAGACCGTCCGAGGGGCTATCCAGGGGCCTCCCGAAGGCCTGTCCGAGGGACCGTCCAAGGAGCTAACACGGGAGTACATCCTCGCGGTTGGGAGGTTGTAAAATCCTAGCTATAGGGATCTGCAGCGACGACCTTCATCGACTCGACTTCCGCTGCGCTACGAGTCGGTAATGATCGGATCAAAATCTTGTATGCATCTTCATAGTGATCCTGGGCATGTTCGTAGTGCGGAATTTTTTTGTTTTCTGCTGCGTTACCCTGCAGTGGCATCAAGAGCCGTGCTATGCGTAGATGCAGGTTGCGATTTAGAATACATGAGATGTATGGGTATTGCACAATATAATTTTGTAGTAGATGAGATCTATTGCTGAAAAATATTTGTGCGGGTAGTAGATGAAATCTATTACCTGATGTTCTTGTTGCTTCCCTTGAATCTGCGTATTTCTGATCTTGACGGCATGGTGGAATTTTGCTTAAAAGTTCTGGCAATCAGCGATCATGATAGATCAACGAAATGCTTAAGTTCTTTGGGTTCCACCATAGTTAAAGAAAGTTGAAATTTCACAGACTAAAGGGCAATGCATACATGATCTGCACGGGGTTCTTGCGTATGACGAAGTTCAGTATGGGGCTCGAGATTTTTTTATCTCGTGTTTCATACGCCCCGCAAAGTTAATCTAGCGACTTGAATAATCATACTTGATAATAAACGTTGGTAGTTGTGGTTTGTTTCGAAACCTTAGAAGCCACGTAAAATAAAATCTGCACAAACCGATTAGAGGCGTCTAACTTGGTTTTGTAGGAAGGCATGTGATGTGGTATAGTCTTCGTCACATTTAATGAGATTATGTATGAGATGGCTATATAATGTAAATTTATTAACATGACCTGCGTGTCATGATTCGGCATGATGGCTGGAGCCAGATGATTGTCACTTTAATGACCTGCATGTCAACCTTGTTGTAATGCATTAATTTTATTAGCTATAGTGATAGCAATATCATTTGATGTATCGTCAAGACGGTGAGAAGTTTTGCGAAGGTGAACACCAACACAAATGCCAAAGACGAAGAAAATAAAGATTTCTCCATCAGATAGGGCTATACCATATCATGCTATTATGAATTGCCTGAGATGTTTATCCCTCTTGATGCACCCTTCACTACTAGGAAATACCTTATAGGTTGATGCTTAGCAGTAGCGCCGGATAAGAGCCCCACGCTACTATTAACTAGTTGTAGTGCGGGTCCCAAACCCACGCTACAGGTAGAGGATAGTAGTAGCACGCGTTAACGCACCCCCCGCTGCTGCTAAGTGGGCCCCACTGTACCCCCCGGGTCGAGCCATAGTAGCAACGCCCGGTATAAAGCCCGCGCTACAACTAAACTGATAGCAACATCACGCGTTCTATATCCCTTGCTGCTACTATGGTTATACGGGGCCAGCAGGTGGGCCCCACTTAGCAGCAGCGCTCGTTATAAGGCCCGCGCTATAGCTACTACGCTTAGCAGTAGCGTGGGCCCATGCCCCGTGCTGCTGCTAAGCCAGCATTATCCTCCCTCCGCTTCACTCTCCCTCTCCTCACTCTCTCTCCCTCTCTCACCATCGCGACCGTCCTCCTCCCGCCGTCGCCGCCGTCACCGCATTGCCGCCGTCCCCGCCGTCCCCGGCCTCGGTAAGCCTCCCCCTCCTCCTCCCTCCTCCCTCCTCCCTCCTCCAACTGCCCCTCCTCCCTCCTCCCTCCTCGATCCACCGCACCTCCTCCCTCCTCCCTCCTCATGCTGCCCCTCCTCCTCCCTCCTCCCTCCTCCATCCACAGCCCCTCCTCCCTACTACATTTTGATTTAGTAGGGTAGTTGATAGTTTGTAGTTGATATGTAACACTTTGATTTAGTTAATAGTTTCAAGTTGATAGTTTCTAATTTATATATAACACTTTGATTTAGTATGGTTAACTGAATTAGTAAAAATTTAGACAGAGTTAATAGTTTCTAGTTGATATATAACACTTTGATTTAGGATAGCTTCTAGAGTTTAGTTGATAGTTTCTAGTTAATTGAATTAATAAAAATTTAGACAGAGTTAAAATTTATTACAGCTTCATTTAAAATTTTAGTTGGTAGAAAAAGGTATTGGACACTTTGATGATGTTGTAGGCAGAAAAGTGAATTCCTACATGAGTTTTGAACTACATCATGTGAACTTTCATGCCATGCCCATTTATGCTATGTGCGTGATAATGTTTCTGTTTATATAGATCTCTGTTTTTCACTAAGTCCTAAAATCAGCATGATAATATTTCTGTTTATATTTTGTTTATGTAGAAATCAAGTATTTGCCCCTGCCTCGTCCAAGCCGTCGTCCCCATCACCGACCCCCTCCGACCTCGAGGTGAGACCAGCCTAATCCCCATGTCATTGATGTCGATTATGATGTGTTGTGAATGTCGATGATGAACATGCACAGAGGAAAGTCTCCCCATGTCGAGGACATTCTGTATTTGTTCTTTCTATTAAAATGCAAGTGCTGGTCCCCATATCGTTGATGTCGATGATGATGTGTTCTGAATGTCAATGATGAACATGCAGAGCTTGTTTCTTGGTGTTCTTGTTTGCAGGGGACAAATCCGAGTGGCCTATGTTTTGCCGGAATGTTGATTCATTTCCGTTCTGGCAAATTTCAGGCGCTCGATATGTCCTATTTTAGCAAAGGTCATGCCGAAATTTTCCGTGAATTTTGGCATGACTTGTGCTAGAAAGTAGGACATATTGAGCGCCAGGGATGTGCCGGAACGGGAACTAAACGAAATTCCGGCAAAACATAGGCCATTTTTTATGTCATTACTCGTTATATGTAATGTTAATTGACTGATGCTTAGGGTTGACTTTCAGTCTGTTTTGAAAGAAGGATCCCGACTGTTGTCATGGGGGTTGTTTCCTCCTCTTCTTCTCGTGATATACCTTGGTAATGCATGAGAGAAGGGGGGGGGAAGCGACCATCACCGACAGTCAAAATATCAGTGAGGGAGTGTCCACTATATACGGTCAAAATATCAGAGAGGAAGAATCCTGACTGTTGTCGTGGGGGTCGCTTCTCCTTCTTTCCCGTGTGCTAGACATTTTGGTGTAATGCACTCGGGAAAGAAGGGAGGAGCGACCATCACCGACGGTCAAAATATCAGAGATGAGAGTTTTTCAAGGGAGACTCGACAGACCGAAAGTCAACCCATGCTGAATAGTGATCTGTGTGTTGAGTTCCTGGTATTTGCAGTCAATTTTTAATCTTTGAATTATGAACACAGGAAATGTCTGACTACGATAGGATCCCCAAGTGCGATGACTGCACCGACGACGGGGGTATGTGCGACAGGCCTCACCTGGAAAACGGTAGATGCTTCTCCCTCACGCTTAAGGAGGGCTTCGAAATTTTTATGGTATGTAACTTCAGCGGCACGTATTTCTTCTTAATTAAGCATGGCTTAAGATTTTTGCTACAACGTGTAATTTCCATTTTTTATAATTCGACTAGTGCATCCCCTGCTATGCAAGACCATATGTCTTAGAGAAGCTCGATTTCGAAGAGAGGGAAAAGGTGGACATGAAGAAAGCTCACCTTAAAACGAAACATGGTTTCATTTTTTAGGTTAAGGTCATAAATGAAGTAGGCCACACACATTTTGGTTGTTCAAATTGGAAAGGATTATGCAAGGCCTACGGATTTCAGGAGGATACGAAAATAACCTTCGATATTGGTCCTGAAGATGATCCTGAAGATAATATCGACATTTGGGTGGATGTGGACATGATTCTAATTCTACCTCCATGTGAGTTTGTCAAACAAATTTGTTAAGTAATTTATATTGTTTATTTAAAAATAGTTGGTATTCATCCCTACTAAACTTGTTTATTTATAATTGACAGCTTATTTCCTTTCTTCAAAACATATACGAAAGATAATAGACGCGACCTACTACAGTTATGGCTCAGAGCTAACTTGGGAGGAGAAAAATTCTCTTGTTTCATTTGTTAATGATGTTGAGACTTTTAAGATCAATTATGAAGTTAGCCAAAATTATTGTGGATACGTGCCACTGGTCCACGAGTTGAGCGATGGTAACATCCATGCGAATAGCATGGTAAGATTTTTTACTATTGTGTCACTAGTCCATCTTTTGCATACATTCTTCTTAAGCAAAACTACATTGCTAACTATGTTACTATTATGTTCTTCAACAGAAGCTCCTGAAGGATGTTGTGCCTCAGCTGATGTATGCCGAAGGTGAGATGAATATTATTGGCTTACGGCCAAGTCCGCCGATGGCTTTCCAAAGTGCATACTCGACTTCTCTAACAGATGAAGGACTCAAAATCAAAGGATGGAGAAAAGTAATGGATGCGCGCAGGCAACCAATTGGAGACAACATGGATGCACGCAGGCCACAAATTGGAGACAGGTGGATCTCTATTCTCCATATTGGAGATGGAGGGGTTTACCTGTTTTATTCTATTTTACCTAACAGAGAGGAGTAGGTCCTAGCTAGTACTTGTCATGTGCTAGAATGATGATGAGTTATTTACCAAGGATGATAACAATTAGCTAGTGTTGGTTAACTTGTCATGAGCTATATTGATGGTGAGTTATTATATGACTACGGATTATGAGTTGTTATATGACTACGATGATGATGATGATGAGGCCGTAGTACTTGTCATGTGCTAGAATGATGATGAGTTATTATATGACTACGGATGATGAGTTGTTATATGACTACGATGATGATGAGTTGTTATGTCATTATGATGATGATGAGTTGTTATATGTGGAAGAAACACGGATTAGATTAAAGTGGATGGATCCAAGTAACCAAGTTAAATTAGTAGGACGATATGATGTTGGGACGGCACACAATAGTCGAATGAAGGCAATGCCTATGAAGGAATTGATATGCATTGCCTTCATTCGACACTTGTGTGCCGTCCCAACATCATATTGTCCTACTAATTCAACTCGGTCACTTGGATCCATCCACTTTAATCTAATCCGTGTTTCTTCCACAACCTCTTCATTGCTACTGTATAAAAATTTGTATAACGGTGTACAAATACAGTATAAATATAAAGAAATGAAATATGCACAAATAGTAGTGGCGCGGGGCAACTACCGGTGCTGCTGCTATTTAGCAGTAGCGCGGGTCCAACCCCACGCTACTGCTAACACAAATAGTAGAAGCACGGGGTCAGACCCAAGCTACTACTAACAATTAGCTGTAGTGCCCTAGCAGTAGCGCGGGACTCCACACTACTGCTAGCCCATAACCCCGCGCTACTACTAGGGTTTTCCCTAGTAGTGCTTCTTGATTGCATGGTAGTCGCTTTTATTAGGGTGATCTCTCACTTAAAGATATCAAGTAGTTTCTGTTCTCCGAAGTGTAGCACCGTCACAACATCTATCTTTTTGGGGTGCCACATGGCTGCATGGGCACGAACGATTAGAGAAGTGTAAGGCGGGTGAGGTCAGACCTCGCAGCGAGATCACTTGGTTGTCTTGACGTTCAGGCAGGATAGTCCTGAGCTCAGAACACGCCCATCGAAAGATGAACAAGAGTCACATAGAGATGTGATCGGCAAGTTGGCCTACCGATTGAAATTCTCGTCATGAGATGATGATTCCATGATGGTTAATTGATATACGGGTCTTGTATCACTCACAATCAATTATGAGAGATATTGATTTGAGTGGGAGTGCACTTTAGAATTAAAATGTTTAATCGCTAGTGCATTTAATTATGAACAAAGTAAGTGAAACTTGTGTTTACTGTTGTAGATCAAATGGCTCGCAACCACCCGATGTTAGAGAAAGAGAAGTTAGCTGCAGATGGAAGCAACTATGTGGACTGGGTCCGTACCCTGAGGCTAGTCCCTAGGAGTGCTAAGAAAGAGTATGTGCTTGACACACCACTTCCAAAAGAGCCGGTAGAAACTGCCACGGCAGATGAGAAAAATGTCTGGGCCACTAAAAGTGAAGATAACACTGTGGTGTAGTGCCTTATGCTAACTTGCATGAGTTCAGAGCTTCAAAGACAGCTTGAACTCAAGTCCCCCCGTGATATGATCCGGGATTTGGACGCAGTCTATAAACTCAATGCCGAGTCTGAATGTTTTGAGACCACGAAGGTGATGCTTGAGTGCAAGATGCACTAGTAGAAAACAGGGCATCTGTCCCGGTTCCAGAGGGCCTTTAGTCCCGGTTCTGGAACCAGGACAAAACGATCGGGATGAATGCCCAAAACCTTTAGTCCCGGTTGGCCTACGAACCGGGACCAAAGGTGCTCCACGTGGCCGCTGTGGGGCGCCCAGGCAGGAGGACCTTTAGTCCCGGTTGGTAACACAAACCGGGACTAAAGGAGCTCCATGTGGCCGCTGCGCAGCACTCAGGCAGGAGGACCTTTAGTCCCGGTTGGTAACACCAACCGGGACCAAAAGGCAGCCACGCGTCAGCAGCTCGCAGGCGCTGGGTTTTTTTTTTGAAAGGGGGGGGGGGGTTTAGGGGTATTGGAGGGTTTAGGGGTTTCATATTGTGTTAGCTAGCTAATAGAGAGAAGTGACCTCTCTTTCTCCGTGCTTGGTCGACGCTAGCTACTACATATAGAGAGAACTCGACGCTAGCTAGTAAGCAAATGAAGGAAACCATTAATTACACAAGATCATCATGAACATATATAGAGAGAAGTGACCTCTCTTTCTCCGTGCTTGGTCGAACAACAAGTTTTCGTATATCTATCCGACACTACTACATATTTACAATATAACATCCCTGACATCATCAAGCGCCAAACTCCCATTGAATTTCCGTATGGTATTCTCCCTTTTCATGTATGACGTGGACAAGAAAGAATCCCGCCAATTCCTCTTGAATTGCTCGTATGCGATCATGTGGTAGGAGTCCATCCCGCATCTGCCAGATCAAATTTAAAGAAGGGGGTCAATACATATATATGAATGAAACTCAACACAATTGATGGTAATAAATAAAATTGTGAATATTGTTTACGTACTTCAAATTGTTTGTCAGACAAGAAGCCCCGCTCAGTGGTCGAGTCGCGAATTAACTCGCAAACGTAGTATCCACATAAATTATTCCCGGCTGCCTGCCACCAGCACTTTACGAGAATAGAGTTCAATCAAACTGATAATCAAGCATGATAATGGTATTGATGAAACTAGAATCAATGAGAGATGCGCGGAACTAGCTAGTACTACTTACTTTGGGGTGTGTAAATCGCAGCTCGTTCTTCAGACCCGGAACCATTCCGGTGAACTGTTTCCAAACCCTGCCAGGCAAAGAAAATGATTACTTGATATCAGGAAATGAACGAAAGTTGCCGATATGGTCCCGGTATTGATTGAACTTACTTCTGGAGCATTGCAGTCATGTCCGCATAATCCTTGGGATCTTTACGTGCCGAGTCTAAGACAGTTACTACTCCCCCGTCAAGCTTAATGGATAGCAGAATAAAGTGGAACCCGCGCACGCATAACTCATCAATTACAGTACTTAACCTCGAGTAAGCGAAACCGAATATGCACAAGACAGTAAAACTCACTTGAAGTTGTAAGGAAAGAGTATTTCCCTTTTGTTTTGATGTCGAAGGAACGCTTTTAGCAAGTTTTCCTCGGTTTCTTTAACTCTGTTTTGTATCGCCCATTCATTTACGGTATTTGGGCTAATGAACCCAATGTCATAGATTTGTCTTTTTGGGCATTCGACGATCTTCAATCTGCATAATATAGTGAGGATAATTATATATACACACAATGAACGAGCTGAGCTAGAGACTTAATTACAGAAGTAATACTTACAGACAGTAGCAAGTCATGAGTTGTTTGTCGAGGGCCTCTTGATTGAATAACTGAAATAACTCCACAAATTCAACAGGCATCAGGTCGACTCCAATGAGGTCGTGCTCATCTTTAATTCTCACCATCAAACAATCAGACCCATTCTTCCTGCAGCTTTCCAAGTACCACTCATGCAATCTTCGCATCATCGTTGTTAGATGAGGATGATCAGGTTTGACGAGAGGCTTCCCGTGCTCGTATCTAAAGATCTCTACTACCTCAGCCGTTTCAAACTGTACATCATCGCCCACGTAATCGCCAAGAGTGGTACCGGGCAGTAGCCCCGGATGATTAGCGATATCGCTAGACACCTTGAGCGGGGGACACAATTGCTTCTCCTGTTTGCCGAGATGGGGAATTGTTTTCCCACTTCTTCGTCTTAAAGCACTGGCAGTACTTCCCGACCGCCGCGCTTCATCATATGTCTTTTCAATACAGCGGTCATAGTTGGATTGCGGCGGAGGCGGTGGTGGTCGCTTAAGGGCATCCAGAGAGCGCTTCGCTTTCACCGGATCTATTGTTTCCTTCAGAGGTGGACGTTTCGGTTCAAAATGGGCCTGCAGTTCGGCTTTCACGATGTCATCGGTTTCCTTGTCAGTCCTCTCATATGGTAACTTTGGAGGAACCCTGAGGCTTGGACCAAATTTGAATTTCTTCCCGCCTTTTGTACTGCTAGCCGCCGGAGCGGCGGCGGCTCTCTTCCGCTGTTGCTGAGGCGGCGGAGTCCGGTGACGCGCCGGAGGAGGCGGAGTCCGCTGACGCGCCGGAGACAGCTGAGGCGGAAGAGGACTCTGCTGAGGGGCCTCATCTGGCTGAGTCTGCTGAGGGGCCTCATCCGGCTGAGCTGGACTGTGAGGAGTCTGCTGAGGGGCCTCATCCGGCTGCATCTGCTGAGGCGGCGTCCAGTTTGGAAGCTTGATGTTCTCCTTTCTCCATAGACAGGTACTCCTTAAGGCATTTTCCAGAAGATTATCCCCTTCATCTGTAGGGTAGTCAAGCTCCAGCCCCTCAAATCCCTCCATTATTTCATCCACCGTGACAATAGCATAGCCATGTGGAATCGGACGGCAATGGAAAGCTCCCTCAGCTCGAGGAGGTAAAACAGAGCTGACCGCCGCCTTCAAGGTTAGGTTCTGGCATTTCGCCATTAGCACACAATGTTCAGCCTCCGGGATACTATCCACGGGGTAGCGAGGAGCCATGAAATCAGGCTGAACGAGCTCCGTGGAAGCCACGCTGCTTCTCCGCTGAGATGGTGGGGTAGCTTCTGGGGCAGTGTCGAAGGAAGGATCTTCGTGCCGCTGAGATGGTTGGCCGGTAGCTCGCTGGCTCTCAAGTTCCTCTAGTTTCGCTAATCTTGCACTGAGCTTCTGCATTTCGCTTCCTTCCACTTTCTTCTTTCTCTCTCAGCTTCTATAACCACCGCTGTCGGGAAACCCATGCACCCACGGAACGGAGCCTGATGTGCATCGTGTTCGTCCAGGGTGTTCAGGATTCCCGAGGGCCTGTGTCAGCTCGTCATTCTCTGTGTCGGGATGTAACCTCCCTTCCCGCGCTGCCTGGATTGCTTCCTCAAGCTTCTTGACGGGTATTGCAAGTTGAGCTTTCGTCCAAACACACTTCCCTGTGTCTGGGTCCAAAGTTCCCCCAACCCAGAAGAACCAAGTCCTTGACCGATTTGGCCAGTGCAATGTCGCTGGTTGGACCCCTTTAGCAGGCAGGTCTTGCTCAGCTTTGTCCCACGTAGGCCGGGCTTTGCTGTAGCCACCTGACCCCATAACATGGTGATACATCTTCTTTGCAGCATTTAGCTTATTTGTCGCTGACCTTTGCTTGCCCTTGTCCGATTTCTTGTAGGCCACAAATGCGGGCCAGTGATCTTTTATCTTCTCATTCTGGAGTCTTGTCTTTCTCGACAAACTTTTTGTTCAAATCTTTCTTCCAGTTCTTGAATAGTTCTGCCATCTTCTTAAGAGCAAACGCCTTGACCTTATTCGGATCCGCCTCTGGCGGTAGGCTGAAATTTGTCATCAGCGAGGTCCAAAGATCATCTTTCTGTCTATCCTGGACATAAGAAACTTCAGGGTCCTTCTTCTTATTCCATTCTTGGATGCTGATGCTGACGCTGTCCCTAACAACCACTCCGCACTGATGTATAAATGTGTCCCTGCTCCGCTTGGGAGCAATCGGTTGGCCATCTCGACTGACTTCTTCGATCGTGAACCTTTCATCCTGGTGCAACCTTTTCTTCGGGCCTCGTCTCCTTACGGAAGTTTGGCTCGATCCGGAGGGCTAATTCAAAGAAGAAAGAAGCGTTAATATATGTACATACAAAACAATTAATGCATCAAGTCAGCAGAGGCTTAATTAATATATGTATATATACCTCGCCGGACTTTGCAACAGTTAAGGCTCCCTCCTCCGTTCGGTCACCGGAGCCGTCATGATCTCCTTCCTCCTCCGTTCGGTCACCGGAGCCGTCATGTTCTCCTTCCTCCTCCATTGGATCACCGGAGCTGTCATCCTCTCTTTCCTGACCATCGGTGTCGTTGAGAAACGACAAGGTGATATCACCTCCGTCGCGGATTATATCCCCCAACAACTCTTCTTTTTCTAAGTCTCTGTCCATAGTTTCTGCAAATATTACAACCATGAGAGATGGATTAGTGGCAAACATAGACCTAGCTACTCACAACAAGGAATCATATGCATATATGAGCAATGGATTAGTCGCAAACATCATGCAAAGTTATCGGGGGTTATACTTTCGAGAGAGGATACTTTGCGGACCGCCTCTCTCAAGCATGTCCGACGTCCCCCCTCATGTCGAAGTTATCGGGGTTATACTTTCAGGAGAGGACACTTTACAAAAAATAATCGCTATGCAGGAGATCGAACTATCCATTCTACCACATTGACCTATGTCGGCCGCCTACCGAATAAATAAAGTCCCTTCGGTTCACTGAGGTAAGACCGGTGAATTAGACGCCAATATATAGTATTATACATAACAATTACGGGTAGGGGCGGGAGGGGGTAGATCGACAACGCTCTTTCTTCTAGGGTTTGGGTGGCCTCGAGAGTTGGTCGGGCGAGCGGACCGGGAGTAAATTTTGAATATATGAGTCTTTTAACTCATTTTGAATATGAGTTTTAACAGAAAACATTCATCGAACAAACTTAATATGAGTTTTAACAGAAAACATTCATCGAACAAACTTAATATGAGTTTTAGCAAGATCATCATGAACAAAAAATTTACACTAATTTCTATGAACAAAAAAAAATTCCACATGACAACATCTCATCTCATCTCCACAAAACATCTCATACATCTCATACATCTCATCTCATCTCATCTCCACATGAACATTATCTAAAAAAACAGAGCACCATACATCTCGTCTCATCTCCACATGAACATTATCTATCTATCTATTCATCTAAAAAACACATTTTTAGCAACGGGGCCGGCGGCGACCATGGAGCAGTGGCAGAGCAAGGGGCTCGGGGGCACGCGGCGACAGGGAGAAGGGGACCATGGGAAAGGGGGGGCTCACTGGGGGGGCGCGGCGATGGCTGTAGGCCGGCGACGAGGACGTCGGGCTCGAGGGGGCACGCGGCGACGGGGAGGAGGGCGCGCGAGGAGGTCCGGCGCGTCGGCGAGGGCGTCGGGGCAGGGGGTCGGCGAGGGCGTCCGGGCAGGGCTCGGGGAGGCGACGGCGCGGTCCGGCAGCCTGGCGGCGTCGAGGTGGTCGTCGGCGCCGTCGGGGGAGAGGAGGAGATCGAAGAAAACTGAATGGAAAACTTGTAAGTGCTGCTTATATACCCAGAGCATTGGTCCTGGTTGGTGGCACGAACCGGGACGAAAGGCCCCCCTTTCGTCCCAGTTCGTGCCACCAACCGGGACCAAAGGTCAATTTCAGCAGCCCAAAGGGTGGGAAGCAGAGACCTTTAGTCCCGGTTGGTGGCTCCAACCGGGACGAAAGGGGGGCCTTTCGTCCCGGTTCGAGCCACCAACCGGGACGAAAGCGCTATGCTGCCGCAGCCAAAAGTTTAGTCCCACCTTGCTAGTTGAGAGGGGTTCAGAGAGGTTTATAAGCACTGCTGCCGCTGCCCTCTCGAGCTCCTCTCTAATGTGGGCAGTACATGCCTATCTCACGCCCTGTTAGGCCTGCTAGCACTGCGGGCCTGCATCCTGGCCCATTTGTAGGGTTTCTAGTCGTATGCAGGCCGTGGTGGCTAGTAGGTGGGCCTTTTTTTTGCATTTGTTATGTTTTTAAATTTTTAATGTTATTTTTTGCATATGTTATTTTTAGTTATATAATTTTAGTTGCATAAATTTTATATAATTTTAGTTGCATAAGTTTTATTTTTTATTGATTCTTTTTAGTTGATTCCTTTTGCTATTAGAGTTTTATAAAAGATTTTTAGTTTTCTATTAAAGTTTGTAACAAAAAATACTTTATGAAAATTCTTTTTACTATTAAAGTTTTTAACAAATAAATACTTTGATAATTTTAGTTAATATTATTTTGATTATTTTTTGTTGATTCTTTTTGCTATTGAAAAATATTATATTTAATTGATTCTTTTTAGTTCATTCTTTTTGCTATGTTATGTTTTTAAATTTTTAATGTTATTTTTTGCATATGTTATTTTTAGTTATATAATTTTAGTTGCATAAATTTTATATAATTTTAGTTGCATAAATTTTATATAATTTTAGTTGCATAAGTTTTATATTTAATTGATTCTTTTTAGTTCATTCTTTTTGCTATTAGAATTTTATGAAAGCTTTTTAGTTCATTCTTTTTGCTATTAGAGTTTTATAAAAGCTTTTTGATTCATTCTTTTTGCTATTAATTCATTCTTTGAGCTAAATGAACCTAAAATTGAAAAGCAGTACAAATGAACTCTGAAAAGGTTGAAAGTTGGCATGGTATCATCATTTCACCCACATAGCATGTGCTAAAAAGTTGAGAGGGTTACGGCAAAAACTGGACGCACTTCGTGTACAAAATGGACAATCTCTTTCGAAGTATCACGGTTTCGGACGAAAACTCAGATGTTACAAAGGCATTTCATTTCTTGACATGTAACTGCAGTGATATTCTAGATCAAAGCCATCATCAGAATAGTTGTGGAGAGAAAGTCTTCACTTTTTCTTCGCGTGTGTCCCTTGCTTATTGCGACGTACCATGGATAATCTTCATCGTTTAACAGGGTGCTTGGGTCAGCCTTCACTTTGAAGGGAGGAATTTCATGAAACTTTTCATAATCTTCAGACATGTCTGTCTTGCCCTCCACTCCCACGATGTCTCTTTTCCCTGAAAGAACTATGTGGCGCTTTGGCTCATCGTATGATGTATTCGCTTCCTTATCTTTTCTTTTTCTCGGTTTGGTAGACATGTCCTTCACATAGAAAACCTGCGCCACATCATTGGCTAGGACGAATGGTTCGTCTGTGTACCCAAGATTGTTGAGATCCACTGTTGTCATTCCGTACTACGGGTCTACCTGTACCCCGCCTCCTGACAGATTGACCCATTTGCACCGAAACAAAGGGACCTTAAAATCATGACCATAGTCAAGTTCCCATATGTCCACTATGTAACCATAATATGTGTCCTTTCTTCTGTTGGTTGCTGCATCAAAGGGGACACCACTGTTTTGGTTGGTGCTCTTTTGATCTTGGGCGATCATGTAAAATGTATCCCCATTTATCTCGTACCCTTGGTAAGTCAATACAGTCGAAGATGGTCCCCTGGCCAACGAGTACAGCTCATCTCCAACAATGTTGTTACCCATGAGATGTGTTTGCAACCAACTGCCGAAAGTCCTGATGTGTTCACATGTAATCCAGTCGTTAGACTTCTCCGGGTGTTTGGAGCGCAGAAAATTCTTGTGTTCATTGACATACGGGGTCACCAAGGTAGAATTCTGTATAACTGTGTAGTGTGCTTGAGCCCAAGAATGCCCGTCCCTACATATTATTGAATCCGCTCCTAGCGTGCCTTTTCCAGTCAGTCTCCCCTCATACCGCGATTGAGGGAGACCAATCGGCTTAAGGTCAGGAATAAAGTCAACACAAAACCCAATGACCTCCTCTGTTTGATGGCCCATGGAGATGCTTCCTTCTGGCCTAGCACGGTTACGAACATATTTCTTTAAGACTCCCATGAACCTCTCAAAGGGGAACATATTGTGTAGAAATACAGGACCCAGAATGGCAATCTCGTCGACTAGATGAACTAGGACGTGCGTCATGATATTGAAGAAGGATGGTGGGAACACCAAATCATTCTTTAACCTTGGTAGGATTTCTGGATCGATTACCTTCTGAGAGATTGCATTGAGGAATGCACATAGCTTCACAATGGCTAATCGAACGTTTTCCGGTAGAAGCCCCCTCAATGCAACTGGAAGCAGTTGAGTCATAATCACGTGGCAGTCATGAGACTTTAGGTTTTGGAACTTTTTCTCTGGGACATTTATTATTCCCTTTATATTGGACGAGAAGCCAGACGGGACCTTCATACTGAGCAGGCATTCAAAGAAGATTTCCTTCTCTTCTTTGGTAAGAGCGTAGCTGGCAGGACCTTCATACTGCTTTGGATGCATGCCGTCTTTTTCGTGCACACGTTGCTGGTCCTCCCGTGCCTCCGGTGTATCTTTTGTCTTCCCATACACGCCCAAGAAGCCTAGCAGGTTCACGCAAAGATTCTTCGTCACGTGCATCACGTCGATTGCAGAGCAGACCTCTAGGTCTTTCCAATAGGGCAGGTCCCAAAATATAGATTTCTTCTTCCACATGGGTGCGCGTCCCTCGGCGTCATTCGGAACAGATTGTCCGCCAGGACCCTTTCCAAAGATTACTTGTAAATCCTTGAACATATCAAGTATGTGATCACCAGTACGGAGGGCGGGATTCTTCCGGAGATCTGCCTCACCTTTGAAATGCTTGCCTTTCTTTCGACATTGATGGTTGGTCGGAAGAAATCGACGATGTCCCAGGTACACATTCTTCCTGCATTTCTCCAAATATATACTTTCGGTGTCATATAAACAGTGCGTGCATGCGTGGTATCCCTTGTTTGTCTGTCCTGAAAGGTTACTGAGAGCAGGCCAATCATTGATGGTTACAAACAGCAACGCATGTAGGTCAAATTCCTGCTGTTTGTGCTCATCCCACACACGTACACCTTTTCCATTCCACAACTGTAAAAGTGCTTCAACTAATGGCCTTAGGTAAACATCAATGTCGTTGCCGGGTTGCTTAGGGCCTTGGATGAGCACTGGCATCATAATGAACTTCCGCTTCATGCACAACCAAGGAGGAAGGTTATAGATACATAGAGTCACGGGCCAGGTGCTATGATTGCTGCTCTGCTCCCCAAAAGGATTAATGCCATCTGCGCTTAACCCAAACCATACGTTCCTTGCGTCACCTGCAAAGGCCCCCCACCTTCTCTCGATTTTTCTCCACTGCGACCCGTCAGCGGGTGCTCTCAACTTCCCATCTTTCTTACGGTCTTCTTTGTGCCATCGCATCAACTTGGCATGCTCTTTGTTTCTGAACAGACGTTTCAACCGTGGTATTATAGGAGCATACCACATCACCTTGGCAGGAACCCTCTTCCTGGGGCGCTCGCCCTCAACATCACCAGGGTCATCTCGTCTGATCTTATACCGCAATGCACCGCATACCGGGCATGCGTTCAAATCCTCTTACTCACCGCGGTAGAGGATGCAGTCATTAGGGCATGCATGTATCTTCTGCACCTCCAATCCTAGAGGGCATAGAACCTTCTTTGCTTCGTACGTACTGTTGGGCAATTCGTTATCCTTTGGAAGCTTCTTCTTCATTATTTTCAGTAGCTTCCCAAATCCGTTGTCAGATACACCATTGTCTGCCTTCCATTGCAGCAATTCCAGTGTGGTATCGAGCTTTGTGTTGTCATCTTCGCAATTTGGGTACAACCCTTTTTTGTGATCCTCTAACATGCGATCGAACTTCAACTTCTCCCTTTCACTTTGGCATTGTCTCTTTGCATCAACAATGACCCGGCGAAGATCATCATCGGGCACATCCTCTGGTTCCTCTTGATCTTTAGCTCCCCCCGTTGCAGTATCACCGTATTCAGGGGGATAGTTGTCATCATCCTCTTCTTCTTCGTTGTCTTCCATCATAACCCCTCTTTCTCCGTGCTTGGTCCAAACATTATAGTGTGGCATGAAACCCTTCTCAAGCAGGTGGACGTGAAGGGTTTCCAAGTTAGAGTAATCCTTCGTATTCTCACAGACAGGGCATGGACAATACATAAAACCATTCTGCTTGTTTGCCTCAGCCACTTCGAGAAATTTATGCAGGCCCTCAAGATACTCGGAGGTGCGTCGGTCACTGTACATCCATTGCCGGTTCATCTGCGTGCATTATATAATTAAGTGTATCAAAAACCATTACAAAACATCATGAATAGAGAAGTGACCAAATTAATACAAGTTCTTCATCACATTAAAACCAAAGTACAGTAGTGATCAAATGTTATTACTGAAAAAATAAATACATAAAGTTCATACATATATAGTTCTCATAGAACAACATATAGCTCTCTAGAGCATCTAATTAAAACATACATTGAAACTATGAAAAACATTTAAATGCAACAACAAATGCGATCATAATCGCAACTAAGGTAACAATTGATCCAACGGCATAATGATACCAAGCCTCATTATGAATGGCATATTTTCTAATCTTTCTAGTCTTCAAGCGCATTGCATCCATCTTGATCTTGTGATCATCGACGACATCGGCAACATGCAACTCCAATTCCATCTTCTCCTCCTCAATTCTTTTCAATTTTTTCTTCAAGTAATTGTTTTCTTTTTCAACTAAATTTAACCTCTCGACAAGAGGGTCGGTTGGAATTTCCGGTTCACATACCTCCTAGATAAAAACATCTATGTCACGTTGGTCGGCATAATTGTCATAAACACTAAATTAAACAAATCATAATAAAAGATAATATACCACATCCGAATCATAGACAGGAGGAGAGCCGACGGGGGCGGATACCAAAGTCATGGCACTATATAATAACAAACAATAATAAAAGTAAGAAAATTATACAAGTATCTATCTAAATCATACAAGTAAGAATTTTTTTCTTTTAAAAAGAAGATAAGAACAAGAGGCTCACCACGGTGGTGCCGGCGACGAGATCGGCGCGGGCGATCGACGACGGGGACGCGGACAATGGTGCACCGCCAAACCTAGACAAATCTTGGGGAAAATGGAGCTTGGAGGTCGAGCTTGGAGAGGAGAAAGCTTAAGTGTGACTCGGGCATTTCATCGAACACCTCATGTGCATAGGAGGTGAGAGCAGAGCAGCACACACCTCCCACACCGGCCGGCCAAAAAACAGAGGAGTGAGCGGGCAGGGGAGAGCATATATATAGGCATCTCTTTAGTCCCGGTTCGTGGCTAGAACCGGGACAGAAGACACACATTTTGTCCCAGTTCCAGCCACCAACCGGGACTAAAGGGCTGCGCCAGGAGCGAGGCCCTTTAGTCCCGGTTCGTGTCTGGAACCAGGACCAAAGGGGTCAGACGAACCGGGACTGGTGCCTGCCGTGGCCCGGCCGGCGCCCTGTCCTCACGAACCGGGACTGATGCACCCATTGGTCCGGTTCGTAACAGAACCGGCATTGATGCTCTTATCTGGCCTGGACCAAAGCCCTAATTTCTACTAGTGATGGTTGAAGGAGGATCAGTTGGCGAACACATGGTCAATTTGATTGGCTACACTGAGAGGCTTAAAGCCTTGGAATTTCCAATTCCACCAAAACTCGTGTCAAACATGTTACTTGCTTCACTCCCTCCGTCTTACGATGGTTTTGTCATGAACTACAACATGAATAGGATGAACAAGTCACTGACCGAGTTGCTTGCTATGCTGTAAACTGCTGAAGCAGGACTGCGGAAGAATTACAAGCAAGTGTTGCTTGTGAATAAGACCGCCAGTTTCAAAAAGAAGGGCAGGTCCAAGAAAGGCAAGGGCACCGGTATGACCGGCTCCCAAACCAAGTCTAAGGGCGGAGCCAAGACTGAAACTGAGTCTTGGGTATTGGACACTGGAAGAGGTACTGCAAGAAGTACCTAGCAGATAAGAAGTCTGGATATACCGGGAAAGGTATAACTGTTATACATGTTAATGTCATTGATTATGTTCTTGCTAGCGAAAATTCTAAGTCTTGGGTATTTGATACCGGATCGTTTGCTCACATTTGCAAATCGATACAGGGACTTCTGAGAGTGAGCAAGCTGGCAAAGAATGAGGTCATGATGCGCGTCGGGAACGGTGCTGGAGTCGCCGCTCAAGCCGTCGGCCCATGCTCTATGTCTCCCTTCAGGATTTATCTTAGAACTAAGTAACTGTTATTTTGCTCCAGCATTGTGTAAGAACATTATCTCTGGATCATGTCTGATACAAGATGGGTATTCCTACAAGTCTGAGAACAATGGTTACTCACTTTATTGTAAGGATATGTTTTATGGATTTGCACCCATTGTTGGGGGCCTTTTCATTCCAAATCTTGAATGTGAGAATGATATCTTTAACGTAGAAGCTAAACGCCTTAAGAAGGCTGATACCACCACCACTTTCATGTGGCACTGCCGTCTTGGCCACATTGGAAAGAAACGCATGCAAAGACTTCATAAAGATGGAGTTTTACCGTCTTTTGATTTTGAATCATTTGACACATGTGAAGCTTGCCTGATGGGGAAAATGACCAGAACGCCGTTCACGGGTCATCCTGAACGGGTGGGTGAATTATTGGAAATAATACATAGTGATGTATGTGGTCCAATGAACACTACCGTGCGTTCTAGATATTTCTACTTTGTGACTTTTACTGACGATTTAAGTAGGTACGGATATATCTACTTGATGAAGCATAAGTCAGAAACCTTTGAAAAGTTCAAAGAATTTCAGAATGAGGTAGAAAATCATCGTAACAAAAAGATTAAGTTTCTGTGATCAGATCATGGAGGCGAATATCTTAGTCATGATTTTAGCCAACATCTAAGTGACCGTGGAATCGTTTCACAGCTTACGCCTCCCAGAACTCCACAGAGAAACGGAGTATCCGAGCGGCGTAACCGAACCCTGTTAAACATGGTAAGGTCAATGATGTCTCTCACAGAATTGTCGATATCTTTTTGGGGTCACGCACTAGAAACTGCCGCTCATACACTAAACAAGGCACTGTCAATGTCTGTTAGGATGACACCACATGAGATGTGGAATGGGAAGAAACCCAGTTTGTCGCATCTTAAAATTTGGGGTTGTGAGGCTTATGCAAAATGTTTATAGTCTACAAAACTTGATCCCAAATTAGACAACTGCTACTTTGTAGGTTATCCAAAAGAAACTATTGGGTATTCTTTCTACCACCCATCCGATAACAAAGTGTTTGTTGCAAAGAATGGACACTTTCTCGTGAAAGATTTTCTCGCCAAAGAAGTGAGTGGGAGGACAGTCCAACTTGATGAGATTATTGAATCTTTGGCAACTGTTGATAGGGCTGATGAACCGGAAGTAATTCCGCAAATTATCCCTACAACCAAGCCAGAAGTTGACGCACCCCGTGCGGAAACTTCAGACAAGTTTGTGGCTGAACCGCCCAGATCGGGTAGGGCTATCCAGCCAATTGAATGGTATAATAAAGAAATCTTCATTCTGGAAGATGATGAACCTGCACATTACAAGGAAGTGATGGCGGGGCCCAGCTCAAAGGAATGGCACAAAGCCATGAAATCCGAAATGGAATCCATGTACGGAAACCAAGTTTGGGACTTGGTAGAACTTCCAGAAGGCGTAAAGCCCGTTGGTTGTAAATGGATTTTCAAAAGATGCGGATGGTAACATTACTATCCACAAAGCTAGACCTTTTGCGAAAGGGTTGCCGCAAGTTGAAGGAGTTGACTACGACGAGACTTTCTTGCCTGTAGCTATGCTTAAATCTGTACGGATACTACTAGCAATTGCTGCTTATTTCGATTACGAAATATGGCAGATGGATGTCAAAACGGCTTTCCTAAATGGAAACCTCAAAGAGGATGTATACATGATACAGCCAGAAGGTTTTGTCGATCCTAGGGATGCTAAAATGGTATGCAAGCTTCAGAAGGCCATTTATGGCCTGAAGGAGGCATCGAGGAGCTGGAATATTTGTTTTGATGAAGTGGTCAGAGAGTTTGGCTTCATCAGGAATGACGAAGAATTTTGTTTTTATACAAAATTTAGTGGGAGCCCAAAAGCATTTCTAATTTTATATGTGGATGACATATTATTGATAGGCAATGACATGAATTTTCTTAGTGAAATAAAAGAGTCATTGAATAAGAGTGTTTTAATGAAAGACTTGAGCGAAGCGGCATATATATTGGGCATCAAGATCTATAGAGATAGATCAAGACGCATGATAGCGCTTAGCCAAAGCACGTACATTGACAAAGTATTAAAAATGTTTAATGTGGAGAATGCCAAGAAAGGCCTACTTCCAATGTCACCTGGCACAAAACTCAGCAAGAATCAGTGTCCTCAGACACTTGATCAGCGAGTTCATATGAATGATGTTCCATATGCTTCGGCAATTGGTTCCATCATGTATTCCATGATATGTACAAGACAAGATGTTTCCTATACGCTAAGTGTTAGCAGCAGGTACCAGAGTGATCCAGGAATGGAACGCTGGGCTGCAGTCAGAAACATTCTTAAGTACCTCAGAAGGACCAAGGACAGGCCCCTTGTGTTCGGAGGTGATGAAGAGCTGACTGTAAGTGGTTACACTGATGCGGGCTTCATGACTGATCCAGATGACTTCAAATCTCAATCAGGCTATGTTTTCATTTTGAACGGTGGCACAGTAGTCTGGAAAAATTCCAAGCAAAAACCTGTGGCAGATTCTACGACGGAAGCATAATATGTTGTTGCTTTATGTTGTGGCTTTAGAAGCCCCCAAGGAGGTGGTCTGGATCAAGCAGTTTCTTGAAGACCTTGGTGTACTTCCAAGTGCGCTAGACCCGGTGGAGATCTATTATGATAATAGTGGCGCCGTGGCTCAGGCTAGGGAGCCATGTTCCCACCATAAGACAAGACATATTGCACGCAAATACAAACTCATTCGAAATCATGTCGAAGAGGGTCTTGTAAGAGTACGCAAAGTTCACACGGATCTGAACGAGTCAGACCCGATGACGAAGCCTCTACCATGAGCAAAGCATGAGCAGCACCGGAACGCCATTGGCCTTAAGTAAGCTATGTAAACTAGATTATTGACTCTAGTGCAAGTGGGAGTCTGTAGGAGATATGCCCTAGAGGCAATAATAACTGTTGTTATTTATCTCCAAGTTCGTAATTAAAGTTTATGTTCTATGCTAAAACTGCAATGGTCCTTGAGCCCGTATATCCATAAAGGATCAGAGGAAAACCCATGTGCATGTGTGGAATAATAAACGGTAAAATACATTCCTAGTCATGCCTCTAAGACTAGCTCAAGCATTGCATGATGGTCACGTTTTCCAGATCAGGGGCATGACTATGTCGGCAATTTTGAGGATGCAATGTTGTCAGAACACTTGCGTTGAATTGACCCATATTGATGTTATGCTATGAGATACATTCGTCATAAGTTAATAGTTTTATAACACAGAGAGAGTTAGCGTTTGCATAATTCCTTAGACCATGAGAGTATCGAGTTCCTTCATACTTGCTTCATGAACTTTGGGGTTTTGTTAAACGTCATCCGTAACAGGGTGGCTATTACGGTGGCTTTCAGGTTCATGGAAAAGTATGACAATGGACTTGATAGCTCAAGATTGGGATTTGCTCCTCCGACGATGGAGATATATTCTTTGGGCCCTCTTGGTGTTACGGTATCCATCAACGTCTGGCCAGACACAGCATGATTTGATCATGGGGATGCCGGAACGCGGTAACGAGAAAAGAGAACAAAACCGGTAAAATAGTGAACAAGTTGTTGATTCACTGGGATGCTATTAAATCTCACCTCGGGTATTTGTATCATAGATCAGAAAAGTTCTGGTAATTACAGGTTCGCTCGAATATTCATTCGTGTGGGTATAGGGATCAATATGGATGTCCACGGTTCCGCTATTGATCATAGATCAGAAAAGTTCCGTTCATGTCTATACTTCACGAAACCTACAGGGTCACACGCTTAAGGGTCATCTATCTGCTGAATACTAGACAAGGAGTCTGAGAGAAAGTCAACGAAAAAGTTTCGGAGAGAAAACCTGAAGTGTTTCGGAGCTACCAGAATTGTTTTGGAAAAAACGAAAATGTTTCGGAATAAAACCATCATACCAGAAATGTTTCAGAATGTGCGCAGAATAACTTTAGAGGGTGCCAAAAATGATCCGGGACCTTCCGGAATTTTTTCGAAAGAACCGACCACGGAAAACATCTTGTCCCAGCGCGAGGGGACAAGATCCCACACACCGTGGGCTGTTTTGTTGGGGGCGCCCCCTTTGGGGGGCAGCCCCCTTTTTGTGGCTTTTTGGATGGGGAACATCCCCCTTTTGTGGGGAATGTTTGGTGGGAAGTGGATACCCCATGTAAGGGGGCAAAAGTGAGGCGCCATGGGTGGAAAAGCCCCACATGGTGGGTGGCTTTCTGGCTGAAATTTTCAGCCACCACTCGTGACACCCTGGTTTTCGCTCCTCGATTTTTCCTTCGCGGGATTGGACTCCCGTCTTTTCCTTTTGGTGTTATCGGATTTTCTTTCGCTCTTGGGTATATGAAGATGGTTGTATAGCCTTGCCTTCCCTATCAGACCAGAGATTCTCTCTAATTCAATCTTGCCACCAAAAATATATTCTCAGGGCTTTGCCGTCAAAACCCTACTTCCCGAGTTATCGGGAGGGAAACCCTAACTCTTGCAGTTACAAAGGAACCTCAATTTCCTTTGATCTGTTACCTCCCAAACTTTTCCCAGTGATCATCCTACCTTTATCATCCGTGGATATGCAAAAATATTGCCAAGTCATTTGCAATATTTTTCATTTAAAATTAATTCCTTTTCTACCATTTAAAGGAATTAAATCCAGGAAAATATCTATCCATCTCCAAAGCTCATGAAAACTTGTGGAGATATTCTTTGTGACCATATTGACCTCTCATAAAAATATAGGCCATAATAAAATAAGGAAAATTGCCTTTTCCTTTATAAAGCCAATATTCCACTTCTGCCACTTTCCAAAGGAGCTACTATTTTGGTTGCTCTATAAATTCCCAAAATATTCCTATAATTTCTATGACTCATATTTACTCCACATATGTCAAAACATGGAGTTCCATAGTGCAAAGTTTGAGCACATCATCCAATTCTTGTTTCTGGACCAATTTTGAGGTTGTGAGGCAACTACATTTTATATTGCTTCATAATTCTTGAAATTAATCCAGGACCTCACTCTATCTATATCTTGTGAGCATGCAAAAACTCACATCATTTTATCTAGCCAATTTCTCCCAATAATTCCATCTAGTTCCTGTCCAGTAGACAACATTGTGAAGGAAGTACCTCCAATGCTTATCCAAATGATCTAAAATTTTACCAGATCCTTTTCATGCCTAAATCATGGCCAACCACCAAAAATTAGATCATTCCCTCAAGCCATTTGAGCACAGCTTCAAATCCTAGTTTCTGGACCAAACTTTGCATTACAAAGGAAGTATATGCAAATGAGGTCCAAATGGATTCAAATTTTCCTAGAATCTACTCCTTCCTACCACATTTCATTTTGACAAGGAACCAGCACAAACCCTGCATCCACTTCCCCACAAATATTCACCAAAGTTGCTATCCAGAATCTTGTCTTGGAAGAATTCCTCAGTTCAAAGATCTCCAGCTAGGTCCAAACATGTGTGTCATCTAATTGAGCATCAAGACACCTGCCAGACAAGGTCTAGTAGCCATTTAAGGGTTTGGCCACGCTGGCAGGGTGGTGACCACCCATTTCGCATGCCACCAGATTACTCCACTCTATTCCCGAGCCATCCTCGCCGGATGCAGCCAGCCCCGGCCACCCCAGTGCGCCACCTAGACCGCTGGACCCCTCCGCGAAGCTTCACGACCGCGCCAGGAGCCGGAGTCATCACATCTGAGCTCGGTTACCGCGTTTGCCGACATGGAAGCCGACGAACTGAGCACTGTTGCGGTCGTGACCCATCTCGGCGTTTTCCCCTTCGGCTTCTTCCTACACTGCGTGGAGCTATCCCCTGCGTCAGGTCGGCACCATCCGGTGCTTGCCACCTCGCCGGAAGCGCCAGTGCGGGGATAAGGGCGCCACGGCGGCCGTCCCCATCCACTCGATTCGGCCGGCTATAAATAGCCATGGCCCGAGCTCTCTCCGAGCATCCCCAACCTCCGCACCACACTCCCCTACCTCCTAGCTCTCTCTCTGTCCTCTCAATTCGCCCTCAGGGCCTCGCCACGGTCGTCTTGGCCCCGCCGGCCGCCGCCCAAAATTCGGGCACTCCGGCCCTTCCCTCCCCACCTTGCCTCTACCGGAGATCCCCACTGTCACCTCCAAGCTCTCCCCGCCACCCCTTTCCTCCGCCTGTACAGCGCGCCGTGCTGCTCGGCGATGGCCGACGCCACCCACCACCGTGGCCGTTGCTCTGCCCGTTCCCAAGCTCCCCGGCAGGCGTGCAGCCTCCAGACGGGTGCGCCGCGTCACGCTGAGCACGCCGGTGGGCGGAACACCGCCGGAGGTGACCTGCGCCGCCGGGACGGGCGCCGGCGCGCGCTCGGCCATGGTCCTCCTCTGCTTTGTGGGAGGAAGAAGAAGGAACAGGGGAGAGAGAGAGGATACCGGCGGGCCCCACTTGTAAGCGACTCAGCCGCGGGCCCAGCTGTTTAAGTGGAGGCGTCTTCAGAAAATACGCCTTCCATCACCAAAAACGTATTTTCCTGAAGTACGCTTTCTGCTTTCAGCCCCGGCGCCGAAACCCTTATATTGCGGGCGTTCGTCCGTTAACAGCAGAAAAGCACAGTTTTTATTTATTTTCTGCCTAACGAACGAACCGCTGTAACTTTTCAACCGTGACTCCGATTCAGGTGATTCCAAAGCCCACCACCTCTGTTTGCCGAGCCCGTTTCGATGGTATCACTTTCACAATATTTACACAATCTAAAAATGACCATTTTCCCCCTGCCCTCTATTCAGCCATTCGAGAGAGAATCTTTTCCGGCAAATCCTTCCGCGAGGTGATCGCACTTCTCTCCGGTGAATCCATCGACCCCCAGGAAAGCCGACCATCTGATATATGCCCTAAAGCATTGCTTCTCTGTTGTTCTTGTGTGTTTAAATTAATGAACATGTTTGTGACTAGAAGTAAATGAGTAATTAAACTCCTGCTAGCTTGAACTTGCTGTTTACATTACTTGCTAATGTTTATCATTACCGCACTAGTAACTCGTATGTGACACAATATGGAGATAGGTTGTTATGTTTTCATCATGCATTATTATTGTTATTGCAATGATAAAGAATGTGACTTAATAATGACAACCTCCTCCATCGGCTGGATCGAGTCATCGTGCCATTGAACCGAACTTACCAGTGCAGCCACATCTGCCGGTATGGGACGGCCGTGACTTGGTCTACCATCGTGCTCTTTTATCGGTACCACCAAAGAGGGGAGGTTATGCGTGCGTGCTACCCTGGCCCGGTAGGCGGCGATAACCTTGTGGGCCCAAGTTGTTTAGCCCGGGGTCCCAACGGGGACAGTTTTGTTTTAGCCACAGGATTGTGGTAGGTGTCAGGAGTGACACAGGGGCCACCCAGGGCATGACCCGGAGGGGTATGTCGGTGGTACGATAGAAGTGCCCGTCAGTAGACAAGTTTTGTTGGAGCAGCACCGGTCCACCCGAATGGGAACATGTACTAAAGTACGAGTCCAGGAGCTCCATAGTGTGGGTAAAGTGCGCAACCTCTGCAGAGTGTAAGAATCTATTCGAATAGCCGCATCCAAGGTATTGGACACAGTTCGTAGTAGGTCACACTATTTGGTCTGTGTCGAGTCTGGAGGAATAAACCCTATAATGTTATTGCTAAGGATGAATTAAAGAAAAGTAAGCTTTATCAGACTTGCAGTGAAGGAGCATGGGCATCGGATGATGTCCGGAACTTGAGATGTTAGCCATGGGATGGCTATGATAGAGACGGTCGTAGGACCGAAGGAGTGGGATTGGATTTGGATCGGATATGAGTGGGATCATGAGAATATTCGGAGTATGGATTATTTACTTGATATGCTTTATCTTCATCGTACTGTATTTGTCTTAGTAGATATATTGCTAGATAACTCTGCTATAACATGAGGATTAATATTGCTAGATAGCTATGCCATGACATGATAGTTAATATTGTTAAGATAACAACAACTTGCTGGAATGCCATGGAATGCTTTGCTTGGTGTATATGTTGGTTTGGTTTGCTTGCGAGTACATTCAAAAGTACTCAGCGGCCTTCAATGTGGCCAGGTTCACCTAAGGATTCGACGTCCCCAGCGAGGAGCCGGAGCGTTCGCAAGCTAGAAGAGTAACCCAGTCTGATCCCTGTGGATTGGAGCCTCTCCAAGTTCGTGCTGCCTTAGTTAGTATTTTTTTTCGCTGCCCCAATCTTTGTAACCATGATGTATTTATTCCAGCCACAATGGCTAATAAATATATTCTTATTACAGTTATGCCTATGTTCATGATACTTGTTGTAAACACGCACGCCAGAGTGATTTCCTGGGCTGGTGTGTGCGGCGACCGTCTGGCTACAGTGGTATTCAGGCGGGGCGCCACACCACCACCCCTCCTCCCCTATAAATTGAGGTGGAGAGGAGCTCTCAAACTCACTCAAGTTCTCTCAAACACATGCCATGCATTATCTGGCTTTCTTCTCTCCATCACATGAATTAAGTTTGTAGAGCCGAAAGGCTGTCTGGGTTCCGGTAGGAACTAGTTCTGGATGGCGAAGCCCTGCCGGATAGCTGACACCGTATCTGTGCAACCCTGTAGAGAGGTCGTAGGTTCGATCTTCTGCCGAGGGGCTGTTCGAGAGTCCTACCGAAGGGTTGTCCAAGAGACCGTCCGAGGGGCTATCCAGGGGCCTCCCGAAGGGCTGTCCGAGGGACCGTCCAAGGAGCTAACACGGGAGTACATCCTCGCGGTTGGGAGGTTGTAAAATCCTAGCTATAGGGATCTGCAGCGACGACCTTCATCGACTCGACTTCCGCTGCGCTACGAGTCGGTAATGATCGGATCAAAATCTTGTATGCATCTTCATAGTGATCCTGGGCTTGTTCGTAGTGCGGAATTTTTTTGTTTTCTGCTGCGTTACCCTGCAGTGGCATCAAGAGTCGTGCTATCCGTAGATGCAGGTTGCGATCTAGAATACATGAGATGTATGGGTATTGCACAATATAATTTTGTAGTAGATGAGATCTATTACCTGATGTTCTTGTTGCTTCCCTTGAATCTGCGTATTTCTGATCTTGACGGCATGGTGGAATTTTGCTTAAAAGTTCTGGCAATCAGCGATCATGATAGATCAACGAAATGCTTCAGTTCTTTGGGTTCCACCATAGTTAAAGAAAGATGAAATTTCACAGACTAAAGGGCAATGCATACATGATCTGCACGGGGTTCTTGCGTATGACGAAGTTCAGTATGGGGCTCGAGATTTTTTATCTCGTGTTTCATACGCCCCGCAAAGTTAATCTAGCGACTTGAATAATCATACTTGATGATAAACGTTGGTAGTTGTGGTTTGTTTCGAAACCATAGAAGCCACGTAAAATAAAATCTGCACAAACCGATTAGAGGCGTCTAACTTGGTTTTGTAGGAAGGCATGTGATGTGGTATAGTCTTCGTCACATTTAATGAGATTATGTATGAGATGGCTATATAATGTAAATTAATTAACATGACATGCATGTCATGATTCGTCATGATGGCTGGAGCCAGATGATTGTCACTTTAATGACCTGCATGTCAACCTTGTTGTAATGCATTAATTTTATTAGCTATAGTGATAGCAATATCATTTGATGTATCGTCAAGACGGTGACAAGTTTTGCGAAGGTGAACACCGACACAAATGCCAAAGACGAAGAAAATAAAGATTTCTCTGTCAGATAGGGCTATACCATATCATGCTATTATGAATTGCCTGAGATGTTTATCCCTCTTGATGCACCCTTAACTACTAGGAAATACCTTATAGGTTGATGCTTAGTAGTAGCGCCGGATAAGAGCCCCACGCTACTGTTAACTAGTTGTAGCGCGGGTCCCAAACCCACGCTACAGGTAGAGGATAGTAGTAGCGCGTGTTAACGCACCCCCCGCTACTGCTAAGTGGGCCCCACTGTACCCCCCGGGTCAAGCCATAGTAGCAACGCTCGGTATAAAGCCCGCGCTACAACTAACTGATAGCAACATCGCGCGTTCTATATCCCTTGCTGCTACTATGGTTATACGGGGCCAGCAGGTGGGCCCCACTTAGCAGCAGCGCTCGTTATAAGGCCCGCGCTATAGCTACTGCGCTTAGCAGTAGCGTGGGCCCATGCCCCGTGCTGCTGCTAAGCCAGCATTATCCTCCCTCCGCCTCACTCTCCCTCTCCTCACTCTCTCTCCCTCTCTCACCATCGTGACCGTCCTCCTCCCGCCGTCGCCGCCGTCACCGCATTGCCGCCGTCCCCGCCGTCCCCGGCCTCGGTAAGCCTCCCCCTCCTCCTCCCTCCTCCCTCCTCCAACCGCCGTCCCTCCTCCCTCCTCCAACCGCTCCTCCTCCCTCCTCCCTCCTCCATCCGCCGCACCTCCTCCCTCCTCCCTCCTCATGCTGCCCCTCCTCCTCCCTCCTCCCTCCCCCCTCCTCCATCCACAACCCCTCCTCCCTACTCATTTTGATTTAGTAGGGTAGTTGATATGTAACACTTTGATTTAGTTAATAGTTTCAAGTTGATAGTTTCTAATTGATATATAACACTTTGATTTAGTATGGTTAACTGAATTAGTAAAAATTTAGACAAAGTTAAAAGTTTCTAGTTGATATATAACACTTTGATTTAGGAAAGCTTCTAGGGTTTAGTTGATAGTTTCTAGTTAACTGAATTAATAAAAATTTAGACAGAGTTAAAATTTATTACAGCTTCATTTAAAATTTTAGTTGGTAGAAAAAGGTATTGGACACTTTGATGATGTTGTAGGCAGAAAAGTGAATTCCTACATGAGTTTTGAACTACATCATGTGAACTTTCATGCCATGCCCATTTATGCTATGTGCATGATAATGTTTCTGTTTATATAGACCTCTGTTTTTCACTAAGTCCTAAAATCAGCATGATAATATTTCTGTTTATATTTTGTTTCTGTAGAAATCAAGTATTTTCCCCTGCCTCGTCCAAGCCGTCGTCCCCATCACCGACCCCCTCCGACCTCGAGGTGAGACCAGCCAAATCCCCATGTCGTTGATGTCGATTATGATGTGTTGTGAATGTCGATGATGAACATGCACAGAGGAAAGTCTCCCCATGTCGAGGACTTTCTGTATTTGTTCTTTCTATTAAAATGCAAGTGCTGGTCCCCATATCGTTGATGTCGATGATGATGTGTTCTGAATGTCAATGATGAACATGCAGAGCTTGTTTCTTGGTGTTCTTGTTTGCAGGGGACAAATCCGAGTGGCCTATGTTTTGCCGGAATGTTGATTCATTTCCGTTCCAGCAAATTTCAGGCGCTCGATATGTCCTATTTTAGCAAATGTCATGCCGAAATTTTCCGTGAATTTTGGCATGACTTGTGCTAGAAAGTAGGACATATCGAGCGCCAGGGATTTGCCGGAACGGGAACTAAACGACATTCCGGCAAAACATAGGCCATTTTTTATGTCATTACTCGTTATATGTAATGTTAATTGACTGATGCTTAGGGTTGACTTTCAGTCTGTTTTGAAAGAAGGATCCCGACTGTTGTCATGGGGGTTGTTTCCTCCTCTTCTTCTCGTGATATACCTTGGTAATGCATGAGAGAAGGGGGGGGGGAAGCGACCATCACCGACCGTCAAAATATCAGTGAGGGAGTGTCCACTATATACGGTCAAAATATCAGAGAGGAAGAATCCTGACTGTTGTCGTGGGGGTCGCTTCTCCTTCTTTCCCGTGTGCTAGACATTTTGGTGTAATGCACTCGGGAAAGAAGGGAGGAGCGACCATCACCGACGGTCGAAATATCAGAGATGAGAGTTTTTCAAGGGAGACTCGACAGACCGAAAGTCAACCCATGCTGAATAGTGATCTGTGTGTTGAGTTCCTGGTATTTGCAGTCAATTTTTAATCTTTGAATTATGAACACAGGAAATGTCTGACGACGATAGGATCCCCGAGTGCGATGACTGCACCGACGATGGGGGTATGTGCGACAGGCCTCACCTGGAAAACGGTAGATGCTTCTCCCTCACGCTTAAGGAGGGCTTCGAAATTTTTATGGTATGTAACTTCAGCGGCACGTATTTCTTCTTAATTAAGCATGGCTTAAGATTTTTGCTACAACGTGTAATTTCCATTTTGTATAATTCGACTAGTGCATCCCCTGCTATGCAAGACCATATGTCTTAGAGAAGCTCGATTTCGAAGAGAGGGAAAAGGTGGACATGAAGAAAGCTCACCTTAAAACGAAACATGGTTTCATTTTTTAGGTTAAGGTCATAAATGAAGTAGGCCACACACATTTTGGTTGTTCAAATTGGAAAGGATTATGCAAGGCCTACGGATTTCAGGAGGATACGAAAATAACCTTCGATATTGGTCCTGAAGATGATCCTGAAGATAATATCGACATTTGGGTGGATGTGGACATGATTCTAATTCTACCTCCATGTGAGTTTGTCAACCAAATTTGTTAAGTAATTTATATTTCTTATTTAAAAATAGTTGGTATTCATCCCTACTAAACTTGTTTATTTATAATTGACAGCTTATTTCCTTTCTTCAAAACATATACGAAAGATAATAGACGCGACCTACTACAGTTATGGCTCAGAGCTAACTTGGGAGGAGAAAAAATTTCTTGTTTCATTTGTTAATGATGTTGAGACTTTTAAGACCAATTATGAAGTTAGCCAAAATTATAGTGGATACGTGCCACTGGTCCACGAGTTGAGCGATGGTAACATCCATGCAAATAGCATGGTAAGATTTTTTACTATTGTGTCACTAGTCCATCTTTTGCATACTTTCTTCTTAAGCAAAACTACATTGCTAACTTTGTTACTATTATGTTCTTGAACAGAAGTTCCCGAAGGATGTTGTGCCTCAGCTGATGTATGCCGAAGGTGAGATGAGTATTATTGGCTTACGGCCAAGTCCGCCGATGGCTTTCCAAAGTGCATACTCGACTTCTCTAACAGATGAAGGACTCAAAATCAAAGGATGGAGAAAAGTAATGGATGCGCGCAGGCAACCAATTGGAGACAGCATGGATGCGCGCAGGCCACAAATTGGAGACAGGTGGATCTCTATTCTCCATATTGGAGATGGAGGGGTTTACCTGTTTTATTCTATTTTACCTAAGAGAGAGGAGTAGGTCCTAGCTAGTACTTGTCATGTGCTAGATTGATGATGAGTTATTTACCTAGGATGATAACAATTAGCTAGTGTTGGTTAACTTGTCATGTGCTATATTGATGGTGAGTTATTATATGACTACGTATTATGAGTTGTTATATGACTACGATGATGATGATGATGAGGCCGTAGTACTTGTCATGTGCTAGAATGATGATGAGTTATTATATGACTACGGATGATGAGTTGTTATATGACTACGATGATGATGAGTTGTTATGCCATTATGATGATGATGAGTTGTTATATGTGGAAGAAACACGGATTACATTAAAGTGGATGGATCCAAGTGACCAAGTTAAATTAGTAGGAAGATATGATGTTGGGACGGCACACAATTGTCGAATGAAGGCAATGCCTATGAAGGAATTGATAGGCATTGCCTTCATTCGACACTTGTGTGCCGTCCCAACATCATATTGTCCTACTAATTCAACGTGGTCACTTGGATCCATCCACTTTAATCTAATCCGTGTTTCTTCCACAACCTCTTCATTGCTACTGTATAAAAATTTGTATAACGGTGTATAAATACAGTATAAATATAAAGAAATGAAATATGCACGAATAGTAGTGGCACGGGGCAACAACCGGCACTGCTGCTATTTAGCAGTAGCGCGGGGCCAACCCCACGCTACTGCTAACACAAGAAGTAGTAGCACGGGGTCAGACCCGCGCTACTACTAACAATTAGCTGTAGCGCCCTAGCAGTAGCGTGGGACTCCACACTACTGCTAGCCCATAACTCCGCGCTACTACTAGGGTTTTCCCTAGTAGTGCTTCTTGATTGCATGGTAGTCGCTTTTATTAGGGTGATCTCTCTCTTAAAAATATCAAGTAGTTTGTGTTCTCCGAAGTGTAGCACCGTCACAACATCTATCTTTTTGGGGTGCCACATGGCTGCATGAGCACGAACGATTAGAGAAGTGTAAGGCGGGTGAGGTCAGACCTCGCAGCAAGATCACTTGGTTGTCTTGACGTTCAGGCAGGATAGTCCTGAGCTCAGAACACGCCCATCGAAAGATGATCAAGAGTCACATAGAGATGTGATCGGCAAGTTGGCCTACCAATTGAAATTCTCGTCATGAGATGATGATTCCATGATGGTTAATTGATATACGGGTCTTGTATCACTCACAATCAATTATGAGAGATATTGATTTGAGTGGGAGTGCACTTTAGAATTAAAATGTTTAATCGCTAGTGCATTTAATTATGAACAAAGTCTAAGTGAAACTTGTGTTTACTATTGTAGATTAAATAGCTCGGAACCACCCGATGTTAGAGAAAGAGATGTTAGCTGCAGATGGAAGCAACTATGTGGACTGGGTCCGTACCCTGAGGCTAGTCCTCAGGAGTGCTGAGAAAGAGTATGTGCTTGACACACCACTTCCAAAAGAGGCGGCAGAAACTGCCACGGCAGATGAGAAAAATGTCTGGGCCACTAAAAGTGAAGATAACACTGTGGTGTAGTGCATTATGCTAACTTGCATGAGTTCAGAGCTTCAAAGACAGCTTGAACTCAAGTCCCCCCGTGATATGCATGTATCTTCTGCACCTCCAATCCTAGAGAGCATAGAACCTTCTTTGCTTCGTACGTACTGTTGGGCAATTCGTTATCCTTTGGAAGCTTCTTCTTCATTATTTTCAGTAGCTTCCCAAATCCGTTGTCAGATACACCATTGTCTGCCTTCCATTGCAGCAATTCCAGTGTGGTATCGAGCTTTGTGTTGTCATCTTCGCAATTTGGGTACAACCCTTTTTTGTGATCCTCTAACATGCGATCGAACTTCAACTTCTCCCTTTCACTTTGGCATTGTCTCTTTGCATCAACAATGACCCGGCGAAGATCATCATCGGGCACATCCTCTGGTTCCTCTTGATCTTTAGCTCCCCCCGTTGCAGTATCACCGTATTCAGGGGGATAGTTGTCATCATCCTCTTCTTCTTCGTTGTCTTCCATCATAACCCCTCTTTCTCCGTGCTTGGTCCAAACATTATAGTGTGGCATGAAACCCTTCTCAAGCAGGTGGACGTGAAGGGTTTCCAAGTTAGAGTAATCCTTCGTATTCTCACAGACAGGGCATGGACAATACATAAAACCATTCTGCTTGTTTGCCTCAGCCACTTCGAGAAATTTATGCAGGCCCTCAAGATACTCGGAGGTGCGTCGGTCACCGTACATCCATTGCCGGTTCATCTGCGTGCATTATATAATTAAGTGTATCAAAAACCATTACAAAACATCATGAATAGAGAAGTGACCAAATTAATACAAGTTCATCATCACATTAAAACCAAAGTACAGTAGTGATCAAATGTTATTACTGAAAAAATAAATACATAAAGTTCATACATATATAGTTCTCATAGAACAACATATAGCTCTCTAGAGCATCTAATTAAAACATACATTGAAACTATGAAAAACATTTAAATGCAACAACAAATGCGATCATAATCGCAACTAAGGTAACAATTGATCCAACGGCATAATGATACCAAGCCTCATTATGAATGGCATATTTTCTAATCTTTCTAGTCTTCAAGCGCATTGCATCCATCTTGATCTTGTGATCATCGACGACATCGGCAACATGCAACTCCAATTCCATCTTCTCCTCCTCAATTCTTTTCAATTTTTTCTTCAAGTAATTGTTTTCTTTTTCAACTAAATTTAACCTCTCGACAAGAGGGTCGGTTGGAATTTCCGGTTCACATACCTCCTCGATAAAAACATCTATGTCACGTTGGTCGGCATAATTGTCATAAACACTAAATGAAACAAATCATAATAAAAGATAATATACCACATCCGAATCATAAACAGGAGGAGAGCCGACGGGGGCGGATACCAAAGTCATGGCATTATATAATAACAAAGAATAATAAAAGTAAGAAAATTATACAAGTATCTATCTAAATCATACAAGTAAGAATTTTTTTCTTTTAAAAAGAAGATAAGAACAAGAGGCTCACCACGGTGGTGCCGGCGACGAGATCGGCGCGGGCGATCGACGACGGGGACGCGGACAATGGTGCACCGCCAAACCTAGACAAATCTTGGGGAAAAGGGAGCTTGGAGGTCGAGCTTGGAGAGGAGAAAGCTTAAGTGTGACTCGGGCATTTCATCGAACACCTCATGTGCATAGGAGGTGAGAGCAGAGCAGCACACAACTCCCACACCGGCCGGCCAAAAAACAGAGGAGTGAGCGGGCAGGGGAGAGCATATATATAGGCATCTCTTTAGTCCCGGTTCGTGGCTAGAACCGGGACAGAAGACACACATTTTGTCCCAGTTCCAGCCACCAACCGGGACTAAAGGGCTGCGCCAGGAGCGAGGCCCTTTAGTCCCGGTTCGTGTCTGGAACCAGGACCAAAGGGGTCAGACGAACCGGGACTGGTGCCTGCCGTGGCCCGGCCGGCGCCCTGTCCTCACGAACCGGGACTGATGCACCCATTGGTCCGGTTCGTAACAGAACCGGGATTGATGCTCTTATCTGGCCTGGACCAAAGCCCTAATTTCTACTAGTGATGGTTGAAGGAGGATCAGTTGGCGAACACATGGTCAATTTGATTGGCTACACTGAGAGGCTTAAAGCCTTGGAATTTCCAATTCCACCAAAACTCGTGTCAAACATGTTACTTGCTTCACTCCCTCCGTCTTACGATGGTTTTGTCATGAACTACAACATGAATAGGATGAACAAGTCACTGACCGAGTTGCTTGCTATGCTGTAAACTGCTGAAGCAGGACTGCAGAAGAATTACAAGCAAGTGTTGCTTGTGAATAAGACCGCCAGTTTCAAAAAGAAGGGCAGGTCCAAGAAAGGCAAGGGCACCGGTATGACCGGCTCCCAAACCAAGTCTAAGGGCGGAGCCAATACTGAAACTGAGTGCTTCTACTGCAAGGGCACTGGACACTGGAAGAGGAACTGCAAGAAGTACCTAGCAGATAAGAAGTCTGGAAAGACCGGGAAAGGTATAACTGTTATACATGTTAATGTCATTGATGTTTTACTTGCTAGCAAAAATTCTAAGTCTTGGGTATTTGATACCGGATTGTTTGCTCACATTTGCAACTCGATACAGGGACTTCTGAGAGTGAGCAAGTTGGCAAAGAATGAGGTCGTGATGCGCGTCAGGAACGGTGCTGGAGTCGCCGCTCAAGCCGTCGGCATCATGCTCTACGTCTCCCTTCAGGATTTATCTTAGAAATAAGTAACTCTTATTTTGCTCCGGCATTGTGTAAGAACATTATCTCTGGATCATGTCTGATACAAGATGGGTATTCCTACAAGTCTGAGAACAATGGTTATTCACTTTATTGTAAGGATATGTTTTATGGATTTGCACCCATTGTTGGGGGCCTTTTCATTCCAAATCTTGAATGTGAAAATGATATCTTTAACGTAGAGCTAAACGCCTTAAGAAGGCTGATACCACCACCACTTTCATGTGGCACTGCTGTCTTGGCCAGATTGGAAAGAAACGCATGCAAAGACTTCATAAAGACGGAGTTTTACCATCTTTTGATTTTGAATCATTTGACACATGTGAAGCTTGTCTGATGGGGAAAATGACCAGAACGCCGTTCACGGGTCATCCTGAACGGGTGGGTGAATTATTGGAAATAATACATAGTGATGTATGTGGTCCAATGAACACTGCCGCGCGTGCTAGATATTTCTACTTCGTGACTTTTACTCACGATTTAAGTAGGTACGGATATATCTACTTGATGAAGCATAAGTCAGAAACCTTTGAAAAGTTCAAAGAATTTCAGAATGAGGTAGAAAATCATCGTAACAAAAAGATTAAGTTTCTGTGATCAGATCATGGAGGCGAATATCTTAGTCATGAGTTTGGCAAACATCTAAGTGACCATGGAATCGTTTCACAGCTTACGCCTCCCAGAACTCCACAGAGAAACGGAGTATCCGAGCGGCGTAACCAAACCCTATTAAACATGGTAAGGTCAATGATGTCTCTCACAGAACTGTCGATATCTTTTTGGGGTCACGCACTAGAAACTGCCGCTCATACACTAAACAAGGCACCGTCAATGTCTGTTTGGATGACACCACATGAGATGTGGAATGGGAAGAAACCCAGTTTGTCGCATCTTAAAATTTGGGGTTGTGAGGCTTATGCAATATGTTTATAGTCTACAAAACTTGATCCCAAATTAGACTAATGCTACTTTGTACGTTATCCAAAAGAAACTATTGGGTATTTTTTTCTACCACCCGTCCGATAACAAAGTGTATGTTGCAAAGAATGAACACTTTCTCGTGAAAGATTTTCTCGCCAAAGAAGTGAGTGGGAGGACAGTCCAACTTGATGAGATTATTGAATCTTTGGCAACTGTTGATAGGGCTGATGAACCGGAAGTAATTCCGCAAATTATCTCTACAACCAAGGCAGAAGTTGACGCACCCCGTGCGGAAACTTCAGACAAGTTTGTGGCTGAACTGCCCAGATCGGGTAGGGCTCTCCAGCCACTTGAATGGTATCATAACGAAATCATCATTCTGGAAGATGATGAACCTGCGCATTACAAGGAAGTGATGGCGGGGCCCAGCTCAAAGGAATGGCACAAAGCCATGAAATCCGAAATGGAATCCATGTACGAAAACCAAGTTTGGGACTTGGTAGAACTTCCAGAAGGCGTAAAGCTCATTGGTTGTAAATGGATTTTCAAAATAAAGAAAGATGCGGATGGTAACATTACTATCCACAAAGCTAGACTTTTTGCGAAAGGGTTGACGCGAGTTGAAGGAGTTGACTACGACGAGACTTTCTTGCCTGTAGCTATGCTTAAATCTGTACGGATACTACTAGCAATTGCTGCTTATTTCGATTACGAAATATGGCAGATGGATGTCAAAACGGCTTTCCTAAATGGAAACCTCAAAGACGATGTATACATGATACAGCGAGAAGGTTTTGTCGATCCTAGGGATACTAAAAAGGTATGCAAGCTTCAGAAGGCCATTTATGGCCTGAAGGAGGCATCGAGGAGATGGAATATTTGTTTTGATGAAGTGGTCAAAGAGTTTGGCTTCATCAGGAATGATGAAGCATTTTGTGTTTATAAAAAATTTAGTGGGAGCGCAAAAGCATTTCTAATTTTATATGTGGATGACATATTATTGATTGGCAATGACATGAATTTTCTTAGTGAAATAAAAGAGTCATTGAATAAGAGTTTTTCAATGAAAGACTTGAGCGAAGCGGCATATATATTGGGCACAAGATCTATAGAGATAGATCAAGATGCATGATAGCGCTTAGCCAAAGCACGTACATTGACAAAGTATTAAAAATGTTTAATGTGGAGAACGCCAAGAAAGGCCTACTTCCAATGTCACCTGACACAAAACTCAGCAAGAATCAGTATCCTCAGACACTTGATCAGCGAGTTCATATGAATGATGTTCCATATGCTTCGGCAATTGGTTCCATCATGTATGCCTTGATATGTACAAGACCAGATATTTCCTATGCGTTAAGTGTTAGCAGCAGGTACCAAAGTGATCCATGAATGGAACGCTGGGCTCTAGTCAAAAACATTCTTAAGTACCTCAGAAGGACCAAGGACAGGCTCCTTGTGTTCGGAGGTGATGAAGAGCTCACTGTAAGTGGTTACACTGATGCGGGCTTCATGACTGATCCAGATGACTTCAAATCTCAATCAGGCTATGTTTTCATTTTGAACGGTGGCGCAGTAGTCTGGAAAAGTTCCAAGCAAAAACCTGTGGCAGATTCTACGACGGAAGCATAATATGTTGTGGCTTTATGTTGTGGCTTTAGAAGCCTCCAAGGAGGTGGTCTGGATCAAGCAGTTTCTTGAAGACCTGGGTGTACTTCCAAGTGCGCTAGACCCGGTGGAGATCTATTATGATAATAGTGGCGACGTGGCTCAGGCAAGGGAGCCATGTTCCCACCATAAGACAAGACATATTGTACGCAAATACAAACTCATTCAAAATCATGTCGAAGAGGGTCTTGTAAGAGTACGCAAAGTTCACACGGATCTGAACGTGTCAGACCCGATGACGAAGCCTCTACCACAAGCAAAGCATGAGCAGCACCGGAACGCCATTGGTGTTAAGGAAGCTATGTAAACTAGATTATTGACTCTAGTGCAAGTGGGAGTCTGTAGGAGATATGCGCTAGAGGCAATAATAACTGTTGTTATTTATCTCCAAGTTTGTAATTAATGTTTATGTTTTATGCTAAAACTGCAATGGTCCTTGAGCCCATATATCCATAAAGGATCAGAGGAAAACCCATGCCTGTGGAATAATAAACAGTAAAATACATTCCTAGTCGTGCCTCTAAGACTAGCACAAGCATTGCATGATGGTCACATTTTCCTGATCGTGGGCATGACTATGCCGGCAATTTTGAGGACACAATGTTGTAAGAACACTTGTGTTGAATTGACCCATATTGATGTTATGCTATGAGACATATTCCTCACAAGTTAATGGTTTTATAACACAAAGAAAGTTATCGTTGGAATAATTCCTTAGACTATGAGAGTATCGAGTTCCTTCATACTTGCTTCATGAACTTTGGGGTTTTGTTAAACGTCATCCGTAATAGTGTGGCTATTACAGCGGCTTTCGGGTTCATGGAAAAGTATGACAAGGCACTTGATAGCTCAAGATTGGGTTTTGCTCCTCCTACGATGGAGAGATATTCTTTGGGCCCTCTTGGTGTTACGGTATCCATGATCGTCTGGCCAGACACAGCGTGATTTGATCACGGGGATGCCGGAACGCGGGAACGAGAAAAGAGAATAAAACCGGTAACGAGGAAACTGGCATAGTGAACACGTTGTTGATTCACGGGGCTGCTATTAAATCTCACCTCGGGTATTTGTAACATATCGCGAAGCAAGAGGAGCAACATTCGGTAATTATAGGTTCGCTTGAATATTGATTCGTGTGGGTATAGGGATCAATATGGATGTCCATAGTTCCGCTATTGATCATAGATTTGAAAAGTTTTGGTCATGTCTATACTTCACTGAACCTACAGGGTCACACGCTTAAGGGTCATCTATCAGCTGGATACTAAATAGGGAGTCTAGGAGAAAGTCACCGGAAAAGTTTCGGAGACGATAGAAAAGTTCCGGAGAGAAAACCGGAAGTGTTTCGGAGCTACCAGAATTGTTTAGGAGAAAACAAAAATGTTTTGAAATAAAACCATTGTACCAGAAATGTTTTGGAACATGCCCAGCATAATTTTAGAGGGTGCCGGAAATGTTCTGGGACCTTCCGGAATTTTGTCGGAAGAAACGGTCGCAGAAAACATCTTGTCGCAGCGTGAGGGGACAAGATCCCACGCATCGTGGGCTGTTTTGTTGGTGGCTTTTTGGAAGGGGAACATCCCCCTTTTGTGGGGGGTGTTTGGTGGGAGGTGGGGCCCCCCATGTAAGGGGGCAAAAGTGAGGCACCATGGGTGGAAAAGCCCCCATGTGGGGCTTTTCCCCACCTTTGGTGGGTGGCTTTTTGGCTGAAATTTTCAGCCACCACCACCCCCTCCTCCCCTATAAATAGAGGTGGAGAGGAGCTCTCAAACTCACTCAAGTTCTCTCAAACACATGCCATGCATTATCTGGCTTTCTTCTCTCCCTCACACGAAGTAAGTTCGTAAAGCTGAAAGGTTGTCTGGGTTCCGGTAGGAACTAGTTCTGGACGGTGAAGCCCTACCAGATAGCTGACACCGTATGTGTGCAACCCCGTAGAGAGGTTGTAGGTTTGATCTTCTGCCCAAGGGGCTGTTCGAGAGTCCTCCTGAAGGGCTGTCCGAGAGACCGTCCGAGGGGCTGTCCAGGGGCCTCCCGAAGGACTGTTCGAGGGACCGTCCGAGGAGCTGACGAGGGAGTACATCCTCGCGGTTGGGAGATTGTAAAATCCTAGCTGCGGGAATCTGCACTGATGACCTTCATCGACTCTACTTCCGCTGCGCTATGAGTCGGTAATGATCGGATCAAAACGTTGTATGCATCTTCATAGTGATCCTGGGCATGTTCGTAGTGCGGAAACTTTTTGTTTTCTGCTGCGTTACCCTAAAGTAGGAACAAACCAATGGGTAAAAACATCACATAAATTGGACTCATCAAAGTGAACCAGGACCTTCTCGTTATTTTGGTTTAAACATCTGAGTTCCTTATTGTTGAATTTTTGTTTCTTGCTCGGGGACGATCAAGGTTTAAGCTTGGGGAGGTTGATGAGTGATATTTTTGCAGTCATCACACCATTGTTTAAACTAGATAATCCCGGAATTTTCAAGAGAATCACTGGGATATCGCTACTAATGACTAATGAATGCAAGAAATTGCTGAAATCCTTTGTTTAATGTGTTTCCACAGGAAATGGGCTCAAACATGGAAGAATACCATCACATAGAAGGAAACCCGAAGTGTGGGGAACAAGGCAAGTCAACAGGAGGCGCCAGGACGAATCCAGAGCAGAAGACGGTGCATGGTACAAGCGCGTGCACTCGTACCAACAGTCGTACCGCACGTCGTCGGCACCAGGGCGTCCACCTGACCAACTTCTATAAAGGGGCTATGCCAGAATCTCAATAGAGAGATAGCCATTCGAAAAATAGAGGACCATAAGCCATCTTCCAACCCTAGCCGCCTCCATTGCCCATCTCATCTCCATAGCCGCCAGCACATTCATCACCGCAGCCATCCTGTCCAAGTTAGCCATACTTGTAATCGGTGCATCGCAATCGGCAACTGTTGTAAGACATATTATCATTAAATCATTCATCTTTATTTCATCTTCAATGAGTTCTTCTTGCGATCTAATCGCCATGTGTGAGTAATTCCTTAAGGCAATGGGTTGAGGCAAGGCCTTGCAACCCTATGTTGGAATGACTTTGCATAATTGACGTTATTTGTGTGTGCGCGTTGCAATGGAGTTGTCTTTTTTCTTCTTCTCGTTTTAAGGCCCTGCAAGTACCCAGGATCCCGTAGATCAATCAAGGAGGAGGTAATAAGTGAGGATGCATGGAACGCTATTCTGAACACCAGTGACAGAAAGGATTAGTACGGTAACGGAAAGCAATTCCTTGGGGACAGATGAGGTGTAGTCATTAAACGCCCAATGCTTTTGTCTAAAGTAATTCTTAATAACCGAGGTAACCCCGTGTCGGAGGTAAATCCGGCGGATCTCAGGGTAGGGGGTCCCGAGCTGTGGATCTCGGATCGGTGGTAACAGGAACGAAGGAGACGATGTTTACCCAGGTTCGGGCCCTCTTGATGGAGGTAAAACCCTACGTCCTGCTCTTGTTTATATTGATGGAGATGTATCGAGTACAAGCTTTATCTACCTCGAGATCGTAAGTTGTGGTCTAAACCCTAGGGGTGATGATGAATATCATAATCCTCTATCGACTAGCCTAGCCTCGGCTTATATAATGTACCAGAGGCCTAGGATAACAAGAGTCCTAGTCAGCTACACCGGTGGAGAGGAGTCCCTATCTTGATCACCATGTCTTGTGGAATCTTCCTCGTATATGTCATGGGCTGCCCGAAGTGGCCCATTAGTGAATCGATATGGGGGTCCTCGGCCCGACCCACTGGTCGGGAGACGATGTGGTGTGTACCCCCTAGTCCAGGACACCGTCAGTAGCCCCCTGAACCGCTCTTCAAGTTGGGGACGCTCCTCGGTTCTTCCGAACTGTTCTTCGTCTTCGGTCGTCGGTCTTGAAAACTGGTTCAACAAATGTTCCCATCTCTGATCTTGAGGATCGCCGAGGTGTATCCGAAGAGTTCATACGTCGGGTATCCGAGGAGCCCCTTTAAGTTCTCAGCTTTTATCAATGCCTTGTTATTTTCACGCCACACAACGGTTCCAAGTGTTTCCAGCGCGGCGGTGTCCTCTTTGCATCCGAGGTATCTTTCTGCAGCCGAGCTCCAACGCCGGTCAGCATCCGAGGTGTCATAGATTACCTCAGTCCGAAAAAGTTGAAGGAGTTCAGCCGAGCTTAACGCCGGGAATGCTCTCTATGGAGCCAGCCATTCGAATCCGAGCTTTATGCCGGACTGCTTCCGAGGTGGTGCACCACCTCGGCCGTGGGCTGATTTTTTATGGATTGGTGCAATTTATTATCTGCCGAGATGTATAGCCAGTAGCCCTCAAGGTGTGTGTGTGTCGGCCTAAAATCCGAGATGCACCTGAAGGATAATATAAAACCGCTGATCCCAGTAGCCCCTGAGACTCAGGTCGATTCGTGAAATCGGCCTGAGGATCAACTCCTAGATCGGCAGCACACTTAGGAACAGAAACACGGTGTGCATAGTCCTCGAGACTCAGGTTGAGTGCGGCCGACCAACCTGAGGATCATTATCTCCTCGGAAACTATTTTGCACTTTGAATTTTTCTGCATTGAATCAGCAATGCAGTAGCCCCCGAGCCACTGGTCGGGTGGCAACACCAGAGCAGGGGATCGATGTACCCATTTAATGGCTTTTAAGTGAGAAGCGCAAAGCCCAGTAGCCCATGAGCCTTAATTTGGGCATGGGTGGCCGACTTAAGGATCGATATCCAGAATAAATTGACTTTACTCACAATTTATGTGTAATGATTCTATGTATCCAAGTACTTTACATCATTACAAATGCCTCTGTTCTACAAACTTTGTTAACCAGCCTTCGGCTTCTCCCTCCTCGACCATTGGCCGAGGAGTGTTTCCTACTCCTGGTCCGCCGAGGCGAACCAGACTCTTCGGATAACAAGGCAATGCGGCTATTTGGTTCTACAAACAAAGTGGAATAGAGCTTATGTTATATTACGTTTAAGCGTAAGAAACATCTTCCAAGAAAAATAGTTCCTCTATAAGTTCCTTTTCTCAGGCTATCATGTTGACCATGATCGTGAAAACCTCAACTCCGATCAATGTAGGAGAAAAATATTGAGGATTTAGTTTGGGGAAAGTTCCCGAACTCTGTGGTCTTTAATGAACCTAAATTTTCACTTCCGTTGTTACCGACCAATTGTATTCTTAAGATGCCTAGCTTTCGGCTTCACCCAGTCTAAGGTACTAACTCGGATGACCCAGTAGTAACAATCACAGAGGTGCTCCCTTTACCCCCTAGCCGAACTATCGGGAACGTAGGGGGCAAGCACAGGAGCCAGGCAACCCAGCTTGGCCAAAATCTTAAGTCAAATTGATGCATATTTATGGCTTTATAATGATTTATGGGAAGGCAGCGTTCGTATATTAAATACAAATGATGATGATATGTTGGGCTCTCCAGGAGTCCCGATGTAACCGTGCCGAGGTGCCTCAAGGAGCCCTCGGCACATGTTGTGATAGTCAGCCATTAAGCTGTATTTGCAGCTTTATGCTATATGTTATTTTGACTCCGTTGCGACTGTTTATAATCTGAAAGTGGCCCATCGTCGGCTTCCACCCCTTTGTAGATGCTACGCAGGGTGTTTCCGTAATAACAAGACATCCCTTAGCCGACGTCTTGGTGCCCGGAGGCGGTTGTGTTAGCGGAAACAAGGCAATCAGATATGCAAGCTTTTTAACTTTCACTTAGTCATAGGAGCTTAAAGTTGGGAGGCCAGTTACTAGCCCCCGCTTAGTGTTCTGCGTCAGCCGAGGTCAAGCCATTAACACTTCGGCCAATTTTATGAAAGGCCCATGGGGTAACCTCTATCGATCTATAGTTTGACACAGTCATCGGATCGCTGACCAGTTTGCGCTCATTGTGACAGTCAGTTTTTGGCTTTCTCCACTGAGGTACTTGTTCAGTAAAATCGGAAGTACAATCGCAGTGGTTCTCCCTTTGCACACCTAGCTGAACAAAGAGGAACGTAGGAGGCAAGCACAGGAGCCGGGCAACCCAACTATTGACCGAAGACACAATTCGAAGCTGATGCATATAAAGCAATGTCCGAGAACGTTTTGCCGAGGACTCCTCGGAGTACTTTGGCTTTTGGTGGGTTCGGCTCTAGTAGCAGCCCCCCGTTGGTATTGCCGATGCTTTAAAGGCATCCGACGTTGTACTGCGAGAGTTATGCTGGAGACACACAGTATCCCCCAAGACTCAGGTTGGGTGCGACCGACCAACCTGGGGATCGAATCTCCTCGGGAACTAGTCCAGATATCCTGTGCGTTTCGCCAACGCCGAGGTGTAGGTCGGCAGGAAAGATGCCGAGCTACGGGTCGGAAAAGATCTCCCGAGCTGAATTATTACGCAGGGCACCTCGGTCATGAGGATGTCCCGCCTCCTAAAAGAAAAATATACAAATAGCTTAAAAGTGCCATAAGCTAGAAAAGCCAAAAAACTTATGTAAAAACTTGACGTCCGAACTAAATCAAGTTTTTAGGTGCCAATCCGAAAAGTGGTCTTAAAATTAGTTTGTGCTTCCGTCGTGCTTTAACATGACACATCCGATCTCAAGACTTCAAGCGGGTCAGCCTTCGGCTTCAACCTCCTATTCCCAAAGGCGGAGTGCTTCTCAGGCCAGTTTAGCGAAGCAAACTCGAGCGGCTTTAGAGAGAAACCAGGCTATCCGGCTATTGACCACACACTCGTGTCGAGAAAGGAGTGGTAGAAAAAGACTTTGCAACGACTTAGAAGAAAACACTTATTATAAAATGGCGCATATAAATTTAAGAGCCCCCAGTTAACATGGGTAAAGGGAGTGTTTTTAACAAATAGAGGTTTTAACAAACTAAGTGTTTAACTAATAACTTGTCTATTTAACACAAAAGTATAACGCTTGGTTGAACCAAACAAAAATTAAAAATTGAAAAAAGTTAAACATGAAAGCGACTTAGCTGGTTAATGTGCTCGGTGTTGATGACGTAGTCCGGGCTTGCAACGGGTCGAGATCCCAGCCCCCAAGCAGGTCCTGGGGTGGCCGAGCGAAGAGCTCGGCTGATGAAGTGGCAGCACAAAATTGCCGATGTGCCGAGGCGAAGCCCCTGGTCCAGCCGAGGAGACAGAGTAGGTCGGCAAGGTGACACCGGAGTAGGTCGATGAAGCGATGGCGAAGCCCTCGGTCCGGCCGAGGTGTCCGAGCGAAGAGCTCGGCTTGATGAAGTGGTAGTACAACACTGCCGATATGTTGAGGCGAAGCCCCCGGTCCGGCCGAGCTGACGAAGCTGGTCAGCTGGTGACGCTGAAGTCCCCAGCGTAGGTTGATAAAGATATGGCGAAGCCCCCGGTCTAGCCGAGGTGACAGACCAGGTCGGTAAGGTGACATTGCAGCCCTATGCCAGCCGGGGTGTCGAAGCAGGTCGGCGTGGTGGACATCGGCTTGAAGAAGCAACGGCGCGGCGATGCCGACGCAGGTCGGAACTTGTGACGCGGTCAATGCCGGCTTGAGAAATGACCGCGCGGCGATGCTGGCGCGCCCGACCCGTACAATCCGTAAGGTGACGATGTTGGTGATGATTTAGCCGTGATGCCGAACTCGTGGTCGGCTCGCCGGGGTGATGATCCGGATGAGGTTGACCTCGGCTCGACGAAGCGACGACCTGTCTAACGTAGGTCGGCAGCCGTGGAGCAACATTGTCGGGCTGGTTTGACACCGGCGTGACAGTGAAGATCACCTCCGAAACGGAGCAAAATTTGTGAGCATGTGTTTGGAAACAAAACACAATACCCTAGAGAGTGTTTTCTTCAAAAAGGATGTCCGATATCCCGTTCATGAAAAAGACGAACATGGGTCGGATTCGTTTCCGTGCAGAAAACAGATCCGAAAAGGGATGCACTCATCGGACAATTTCCGGAGTTTGGACGGTCGGATCGAGCTCAAATTTTGAGGGGTGGTAGATACAGGAATTCCGCAGCCGATCAACGGTTGGATCATCCAAAGGATGTCCGAGCTGGATGTTGGACTCCTCTCCCTAAACTCATCCAGATTCACGTCCAGATTTGACAGGGCTCCGGTATATCGTAGATCGCCGGAGATTTCTCCATCGAAATATGACGAAATTATACGGGGTCATTATAGACTCAATTCCGCACAATTCCACCAAAGGATTCCTCAAAACGACGCTCGAGGAGGCGGTGACGGTGAACGCGAACCCGTTGTCCAGAAAAACTGCACGGTCACCCGAGGGCAATGCTGATCTTGAGCCCCCGAGCTCCATGGACGATTCCCTCATGATCTTGATAGAGATCGGAGTTTGAAGTTTCATGAGGGCACCAGTGGATCTTGATGATCCGACATGTAGCGTTGTCCTCGGTCCAGCCGAGGTTGCTAGTCGAGACGGCAACAAAGATGTCGTCGTCGACGATGAGGTTCGGTCCCGACGTGTAGATCGCGTCGGAGCCGATCTGAATTCCCATTGAACCGTGGCGATCACACAGCGGAACTCTCAATGAAAGCACCAGTGTCGGAGGTAAATCCGGCGGATCTCGGGGTAGGGGGTCCCGAGCTGTGGATCTCGGATCGGTGGTAACAGGAACGAAGGAGACAATGTTTACCCAGGTTCGGGCCCTCTTGATGGAGGTAAAACCCTACGTCCTGCTCTTGTTTATATTGATGGAGATGTATCGAGTACAAGCTTGATCTACCTCGAGATGGTAAGTTGTGGTCTAAACCCTAGGGGTGATGATGAATATCATAATCCTCTATCGACTAGCCTAGCCTCGGCTTATATAATGTACCAGAGGCTTAGGATAACAAGAGTCCTAGTCAGCTACGCCGGTGGAGAGGAGTCCTTGTCTTGATCACCAAGTCTTGTGGAATCTTCCTCGTATATGTCATGGGCTGCCCGAAGTGGCCCATGAGTGAACCGATATGGGGGTCCTCGGCCCGACCCACTGGTCGGGAGACGATGTGGTGAGTACCCCCTAGTCCAGGACACCGTCACCCCGTGTGACGGAAAGGGCCATCAGTTGGACAACTGACTCTCAATGCAGGTCCTGACCGATCGTGACGTACTTTGGACACGTCCCCCTCTTCATCGCGTTGTGAGCACATCATAACGGCTGTCTTCCAGGACTATGTTTAATATGAAGATGAGATCCCACGCACAAGTATAAGGATGTGAGAGTAAGACCTCATACCCATGCCTATTTCAATATCATTGTTTACATTCAAAAGGTTGTTAAAGGTCTGGTTTAAAAAACTGGATTTTAATTTGAGAACAATAACTTCTTTGACTCTTTGTCGTAGTGCACATCCTCTCGTGGGTTCGATACCCAGGGTCACTACTTGGGGAAAAGGTAAGGGAACCTTCTGCTATTCAAACCAGATCTCAAAGGGCATCATGTTCTAACCCATTGACAAGTCTACCATAGATATAACAATTAAAGTGAAGCCATGCATGTTCTACTCTCTAACAGATATAAGTGAAGCATGGAGAGTTAAAGTGTCTACCCCCTATTTACTCTAACCGATATAAGTGAAGCACATAGAGTAAATCAATAATAGCTATGTAAATTTCTCATTCCAACGGTATCTTTCAGATATGATTATGATCTTATCCAAAACAAAAATAAAAATGATGCTCCAAGGTCTTACACATATTATGAAGAGAAATAAAAACATAAGTTTAAAGAAGTCATACTGATAATGCTGAGGAAGAGGGAGATGCTTGGCATCCCCAAGCTTAGAGCTTAAGACATTCTTGGATTAGTGGGGATGCATTGGCATTCCTAAGATTCAATTCTTGTTAGTTCTTTCTTTCCCTCTTATCATCAGGTCTCCCCTAAATCTTAAAACTATTCTCTTCACAAAACTTAGGCGAATGTATGGGCTGTACAAAAAGCATAATAAATTCACTTATCAATAGCTACAATATTTATAATATAATTGAGTTCTAATGATCCAATAAGAAGCCAAAAAGAAAGCATATATAGCTCTAAAACAAGTAAAGCACAATTTTGTCTAAACAGCGCAGCCAGTGAAGATTAATTTAGAATAGGGAACTCAGGAAATTTTGTAAACATTAGCACATATAGAGAACATATGATTGTATACTGTGTAAATATATCACGATTTTAGGATGTTCCAGTAGAGAGCTCTTAATTTCTCAAAAACAACAAAACTTCAAAAACTACAGTCTTACAATCACTTTATAATCTAACATCCTAACGGTAATCCTTGGACTTTATTAAAGAAAAAAAACTTCAGTGCTATAGTAGCATAGCAATGTGACTCTAGATAACTACGGGTTCCCTCCCGCAAGTGCTTTCTTTATTGCCATTTAGCTAGGCTTGCAATTTTAATGATGCTCATATAAACTCATGAATCATAATCATTTTAAAGCACAATAGAGAGCATAAAAAATCAGAAAGTGAAAACATTTAAGTCTCACTCACTTCCTATGCATAGGCATCTTGTAAGCAAACAATTCATTGAAGCATGAAGTAACTAGCATAGGTGAAAAGGGTAAGTGCAACTTTAAAACTTTCAACACATAGAGAGCAAACTTTATATAATTATGATATCTATAAGCATATTTCCGTCTCTCATAATAATTACATATGGTATTCTGATCAAACTCAATAATATAGCTATCACATAAAATATTCTTATCATGATCCACATGCATAGAAGTAATACTACTCTCCACATAAATAATTGTCTTCGCATTGATAATAGTGAGAGTAACATCAATAGCATGGCAAGCATTATTGTCAACAATAAATTCATCATTGCTCCCAAATAAATTTTCAATATCATAGGAGGTATCATAATTGTATTCTCAATCATGATTATCATCATAAGTAATAGGCATATCATACTCATCATCACTAGTGGTAATAGACATGATTTCATCATTAATAGCAAAATCGTCATCAAGTGTTTCATTATTTTGAGTAGCATCATCTAAGGTAGTTTCTTTCCCAAATAATTTCGCTACCCACTTATAATAAGAGGGACCATAAAAATTTTCTTTATCAAAATATTCATCATCTTGATCATTTGAATCATAAAGTTTATCTTGTCTATTCCAATCATACTTAGCATTCAATGAGCATACACCAATAGCTTTTTATTCCTTAGTTTCTTCATGATGTGTTGTTGGTTTTAAGCTTTCAAGATAGATTTTGAAAAGAAATATGGTTATCATTCTTTCTTTTTCTTCATAAGTGTCACATTGCTATTACAAGGAAAAAGGAAACTATAATGCTGAAAGTAAATCTTTTTGTTATTTTTGTTTTTTATGGAAGTGCCGAAATTTAAACTAAGATAAAGAAAAGCAACAAAACAAAGTAAATAACAAGGAAGGTAAATAAGTGTATTGCAACACCTATGGGACTTAATGTTACCTCCCCGGCAAAGTCTCCAAAAATGTCTTGCTTGCTTGCTTCCACCTATATCCTGGAATCTTAGTTGTTGGGCTCCCAAGTGCAAGGATTTACAGCAAGTGGTAACTCTTCCCTCAGTTGAAAACAAAGGTATCAATTAGTAGAGATAACACCCCTAGCCTCAGTCAAGTAGCACTGCAAAATAGATTAAGAACCCACTTGTATCCCCAGCGGTTCTAGTGAGGTTGTCAATCTCACTAGTTTTGCTAGTTGCAACAAGCTAGGAGCATATAATGTGTTTGATAGTAGTTTTGTATTTCTGGATTAATAAATTACTAAAAATAAAAGTGCATGAAAAAGTAATTGGAGAAGTTTCTTATGTGGGAAATTGGACTCGGGTTCATAGGTTCGCTAGCAGCATCTCTCAAAACAGCGGTGGCACATAAATATAAGCATAGGTATGCATAATGAGTGATCAAATATTCATGGCAAATCATAACATATGTTGAGATCATATTATATAGGCAGTACATCCATAATTCTATGAGACTGACACAAGTCTCATCTAATAGCTAATACTCCACCTAAGGTGATCGAAACCCTCGTATACACCACGGTATTAAGTAATGAAACAGAACATTGCAATAGGCATGATGACATATAGTTGAAAACAATTCCTCTCACCACCCACAGTGTAGATGATAACATGTGAAGTAATCCTTTTATCCTTAGTGTGGTAAATCCGTCAAAGCTTTTCCTCTCTTACTGTCATCAAAAGTACTTCGGAAATAGGGTTCTACTCCATCTAATGCACACCACTACCTCTGTTGATTTTTCATCTAAACAGGCAATGAATAGACTAATGAATCAAAGAACAATATTGTCGGGCCCCGGGATCTACGACATAGAAGTCTAGCTGCACTAATCAATCAGGATATCAGGATTAGCACTCAGTGATGAAATCTGAGTACCAAAATCAAGGTTCAGACAATGCGGCCTGCATCGGCACCACTCGCAGCCTATACAAGCTGGTCCTGAACCCCACTACTCTTATATGACTAAGCCGAAGCAGCACACCTGGCGGGGTGTACTAGAAACTCCTGAGCTCCCAGTCATACAGAGTCACCAACCCAATAGCTGAGCCAAAGCGGCACACCTGGCAGGGTGTACTAGGAACTTCTGAGCTCCCAGCTAATGTGTTATCACATCCCGAAACACTAATGCTAACTAGGGTATCTCAGAGATTCCAAGACCCTACTCACAACGTGCACTTTATAAACATACACGCATCATGCACTCCATGAGGGTGAAACAACCGATACCACAACACAACTCTACGACCAAAGCATATATATCCAAAAGCTAATACATGAGCAGAGATAGCAAATATATATACACAGAGAGGTCACATGACCCAACATTACATCAAGCGGAAAGCAAATAGGTCTGAGTATAGATAAGTTTAATAAATGCTTTAAGAAGGCTAGAACAAAAGCAACGACCCTCCCACAGGCACAGGCATCCTGCCTGGGACCTCGAAACTACTCGACGACGTCGAACTCCAAGTTGTAACCTGCATCGGGATCACCTGCTCCCCAAATGCTATTGTCTGAATTGCAACATCCGGGTCAAAAGAAAAAGAATAATAAAGCAACGGTGAGTACTCATTCGAAGTACTCGCAATACTTACATCAGATCTATCTACATTATGCATCAGTACGAAAGGAAAGGGTATATATGTGTACTGTACTGCAGAAAACCAGAATAGATGAGAAGTCAAAGGAACCTACGACTACCAACATCCTCCTACAAATAGATGAGAGAGCGAACACGAGTCCATCTACTCACCACACCATAACACTACGATGAATCCTCGCTCGACTACCCTGCAAGGAAGAGATCACTGGCATCTAATTAAGTTGGCAATTTTATTAAAGTAACCATTGTAGTTGTCTATGAATGGGATATATCTCCAAGTCGTCCTTTACCATGGACATGGCTATTCGAATAGATTTATTCATCCCTGCACGGGTGCACCACATTGCCCTACACGCTCCACCGCCTTTTACAATAGCTAGCAAGGCTTCGGCGCACTACACGTTGTATCCCAGCAGAGGGTGATTGACACGACATAGCCCTACGTCAGCTAATCCAGGGAGGTCACACGCTGAGTCTACGTCCTAACCAGAAAGGCGAGTTCGGCCGTACTCCCAGTGTGGTCTCATGCGTTGCATGACTGGCCAAGCCCACCTCTTCGGGTAGTATACGCTTAGCAATCAGCCCGCATCCTAGGTAAGACCACACCATCATCTCATCGCATCACAATCTCAGTCTTCATCTCCATCTTCTGTACCTGCAGCCACACACACGTAAATAGAAAGCCCAAATCTATGTGACTCCTGGAAAGGCCGAGGTGAGGAACTACAACGCCGGGGGCCCCAGAACCATTATCTCGCGTGTGGTTAGTGCGTATATGTATTCTTGCACTACTGGGAAAAGGCTTATAGGTGGGCTCACATTAGTGGCGGGCGAACTCTAGTGCCTACCACAGGTAATCTGGAAAATTACTAGTGGCAGGCGCAAAACTGTGCCTGCCTCTGCTATTTGCTTACCAGTGGCGGGCGCCAGTTTGCACCTACCACTGGTAACATCTGTCCAGATTAGCTGTGGGATAAATATTACCGCTGGCAGGCACAAAACAGCACCCGCCACTTGTATTTCAGTTACCAGTGGCGGGCTGCAATACGTGCCTGCCACTGGTATTTTTGGTCCCACGCCTATTCTGTCCAAAAATACCAGTGGCGGGACCGTATTAATGTCCGCCACTGGTAACTCAATTATCAGTGGCGGGCGCTATTATGTACACGCCACTAGTAAATTTTCTGCCTGCCACTAGTTCTAACTCAAGTACCAGTGGCGGGCGTATTTTTTGTGCCGGCCACTGGTATTTTTTTCTGCCATTTTTTGTAATGCTTTAGTTTTAGTGTTTTAGGTTTATGCTTACCGGCCAAATTTTTTTCTTCATTAAAGGTACATCATTTAATATCTCATGTAGTAGTTTGACCCTTTTTCCTGTTAATTAGCTATTTTTAGGACATTAAATATATTTCTAGGTATTTAATGGAGGTAAATGCATTTAAAGGCTAAAATATAGCAGATAGACCTGAAACCATGCCAAATTTTGGCATGTCACATGTAATGGTGTATGTTGAGTGTGGAAAAAGTTTGAACACTAACCGAGGAAGGAGCGGTCATTTCGAATTCAAACCGGTCTATTTCAAATGTCTAGAAATGCATTTAATTGCTTAAATATAGCAAACGGATCCCGGAAAATGCCAAATTTTGACATGATACATGTAATGGTGTGTATTGAGTGTGGAAAAAATTTCAAGGTCAACCGACAAAGCAGCGCTCAATTTACATGCAAACTTGACACATTCCCTCTAAAAACCTAGTTTCTTCCTCAGAGATGGTCCGGTTTCAAAGCAGTCTACGTGACAACTTTCACGAAACATTCTCAATTTTTTACCACAACCTCTAGGGGTCATATTATGATACCATGCCAAGTTTCATGATTTTCGGGAGTCCTTTGAATTTTTCTGAATTAAAAAGCCAATAACCACCATGTTGGTTCCCCGATCTCGGCTACCTGGTGAATGAGACTCCTTATTTCTCCATACACAAGGACTAAACATATTCTAAAGACCACTAATAATATTTTTTAACCCATTCCTTGCTATTATTTAGTGTACCTGTAGTACAAATTTGGATTATATACATTAAATGCATAGAGAAGCATTTAATGGCTTAAATATAACAAACAGACTCCAGAAAATGTGAAATTTTGACATGATACATGTAATGGTGTGTATTGGGTGTGGAAAAAATTGCAGGCCCAAACGGTAAAGCAGCGGTCGATTCACGTGCAAACCTAGTCGGTTCCCTCTCGAAACCTAGTTCCTTCCTTGGAGATGATCCGGTTTGTAAGCAGTCTGCGTGACAACTTTTGCGAAACATTCTAAAATTTTTACAACAGCCACTAGGGGTTATATCATGACACAACGCCAAGTTTCATGATTTTCGGGGTTCGATTGAATTTTTGAAAATTAAAATGCTAATAACCATCAAGTTGGTTCCCGAGTCTCAGCCACCTATTGTCCAGGACACCTATTATTTCCTTACATGAGGCTTAAACACTCTTACCACTTAGTGCATAACACAAGAAATAGTAATTTATTGTGTTATGTACTAAGTGGTAAATATGGTAAAGTGGTAAGGGTGACGAAGTGGCATCTTACCAGTGGCGGGCACACTCTAGCGCCCGCCACTCATACTTGGGCAATCCGGCATGGCAAAAATGGCACGCTCTGATTGGCCGAGGTGACCCTCCCACGGATCGCCATCCCGGCCGTCCATCCTGGTCGTCCATTTTTCTCTACCTCCCATCCATCCGCCTACATAACCTCCTTCTCCCCACCTCTCTCTCTCTCTCCCAAACTCCCTGTCCCATAATATCTCTTAGTGCCTCGAGATACGCCGGCATGGAGCCGCGATGGCATGGAGCTCGTCAACCACCGCCTTGCTCTTCTCTCTCCCGAACTCCCTCTCAGCGCCTTCAGATGCGGCGGCAAGGAGCGGCGGCGGCGGCGGTCCGTGTAGGTGAACGGATGGAGCACAGAAGAGGGTGGGGCGGCGGATACAGTGCATGCGGTGGCGGATCCACCGTGGCTATGGCTGATGGAGGGAAGAAGGGCGCGAGGCGGCGGATCCAGCGGTCGAGCGGCAGCGGATCCAGCGCGGCGATAGATCCAGCGGGTGCGCGCGGCGGCAGAGCCAGCACGCGCGGCGGTGTTGCCAGAAAATATGTTGCGTGCAGGCATACCTGCCAGCTTCCTGAGCAGGGGCATGGCCGCACCATGGAGCGCCACTGGGAGGTGCATCCTTTTTTTAATTTTAAAAATCATATCAGTGGCGGGAAGGAAAAAGGACTGCCACAGGTACGTTTCCTTGCCTGTGGTGGGTGAGTATTGACGCCCGCCATTGGTAGTGTGCGCTGTCAGTGGCACGCGCTAGGTAAAGCCCGCCACTGATTGGCCTTCACCAGTGGCGGGCGGGGCACCCGCCACTAATGTCCTGTTAGCAATGGCGGGCACCCCTGATAGCCAAGCCCGCCACTAATGGACTTTTTGCGCCCACCACAGCTAGGCATTCCTACAGTAGTGTTGGATCAATAACCAGAACTCGGGTCCTAGGGCGGCTTAAGTGCAATAAATCACCATGCTCTCCAGCACAACCTCCCACCTATTACCTTTCATGATGTTATCATAATTATATCCTGGAGCACACTCCATCCACGCTTCACGTCCGAAGCCGACCATCTGGTCCGTCTCGCATCAAGTCGTATGCCATCAAGTCCATCGCCATCTTCTCATATACCATCTCATGTCATCTCATAAGCCATCTCAAGTACCCTATATGACTACCACAGTGATCATCATCCCGGATAGATCACTGCCCAGCCATCAAGTTGGTGCCCGAGTATCAACCACCTGGTGTCCAGGACTCCTATTGTTTCCTTACATGAGGCTTAAACACTCTTACTACTTAGTACATAACACAAGAAATAGTAATTTGTTGTGTTATGTACTAATTGGTAAATATGGTAAAGTGGTAAGAGTGACGAAGTGGCATCTTACCAATGGCGGGCACACTCTAGCGCCCGCCACTCATACTTGGGCAATCCGACATGGCTAAAATGGCGCGCTCTGATTGGCCGAGGCGACCCTACCACGGATCGCCATCCGGGCCGTCCATTTTTCTCTTCCTCCCATCCATCTGCCTACCTAACCTCCTTCTCCCCCCTCTCTCTCTCAGTGCCCCGAGCTATGCCCGCATGGAGCTGCAGTGGCATGGAGCTCATCAACCACCGCCTCGCTCTGCTCTCTCCTGAACTCCCTCTCAGCGCCTTTAGATGGGGCGTCATGGAGCTGCGGTGGCGGTGGTCCGTGTAGGCGAACGGATGGAGCACAGAAGGGGATGGGGCGGCGGATACAGCGTGGCTGCGGCGGACGGAGGGAAGAAGGGTGTGAGGCGGATCCAGCGCGGCGACAGATCCAGTGGGCACGCAAGGCAGCGGATCCAGCATGAGTGGCGGCGTTGCCAGCCAATATGTCACGTGCAGGCATACCTGCCAACTTCTAGAGCAGGGGCAGTGCCGCACCACGGAGTGCCACTGCTGCACCACTAGGAGCTGCATCATTTTTTTAATTTTAAAAATCATATCAGTGGCGGACGGGAAAAAAGGACCACCACAAGTACGTTTCCCAGCTAGTGGCGGATGAGTATTGACGCCCGCCATTAGTAGTGTGCACCGTCAGTGGAGGGCGCGAGGTAAAGCCCGCAACTGATTGGCCTTTACTAGTGGCGGGCGGGGCACCTGCCACTGATGTCCAGTTAGCAGTGGCGGGAGGTTAGTGGCGGGCGCCCCTGATAGCCAAGCCCACCACTAATGGACTTTTTGCGTCCGCCACTGCTAGGCATTCCTGCAGTAGTGTTGGATCAATAACCAAAACTCGGGTCCTAGGGCGGCTTAAGTGGAACAAATCACCATGCTCTCCAGCACAACCTCCCACCTATTGCCTTTAGCCATGTTATCATAATTATATCCTAGAGCACACTCCATACACGCTTCACGTCCGAAGCCGACCATCTGGTCCATCTCGCATCAAGTTGTATGCCATCAAGTCCATCTCCATCTTCTCATATACCATCTCATGTAATCTCATAAGCCATCTCAAGTATCCTGTATAACTTCCACAGTAATCATCATCCCAGATAGATCACTGCCCAGCCATCAAGTTGGTGCCCGAGTCTCAGTCACCTGGTGTCCAGGACTCCTATTGTTTCCTTACATGAGGCTTAAACACTCATACCACTTAGTACATAACACAAGAAATAGTAATTTATTGTGTTATGTACTAAGTGGTAAATATGGTAAAGTGGTAAGAGTGACCAAGTTGCATCTTACCAGTGGCGGGCACAACCTAGCGCCCGCCACTCATACCTGGACAATCCGGCATGGCAAAACTGGCATGCTCTGATTGGCCAAGGTGACCCTCCCATGGATCGCCATCCTGGCCGTCCATCCTCACCGTCCATTTTTCTCTTCCTCCCATCCATCTGCCTACCTAACCTCCTTCTCCCCCTCTCTCTCTCTCTCACTCTCTCCCAAACTCCCTCTCTCTCCCGAAATCTCTCACAGTGCCCCGAGCTGCGCCGGCATGGACCCGCAGGGGCATGGAGCTCGTCAACCACTGCCTAGCTCTCCTCTCTCCAGAAATCCCTCTCAGCGCCTTCTGATGGGGTGGCATGGAGCTGCGGCGGCAGCGGTCCGTCCAGGCGAACGGATGCAGCACAGAAGGGGGTGGGGCAGCGGATACAGCGCATGCGGCGGTGGATCCAGTTTGGTTGCAGCAGATCGAGTGCGTGCGGCGGCGGATCAAGCGTGGCGACAGATCCAGTGGGCGCGGCAGCGGCATTGCGAGCCAATATATCGCGCGCGGGCATACCTGCCAGCTTTCCGAGCAGGGGCAGGGCAGCACCATGGAGGGCCGCTGCTGCGCCGCTGGGATGTGCATCCTTTTTTTTAATTTCAAAAATCATATCAGTGGCAGGCGGGAAAAAGGACCGCCACAAGTACGTTTCCCTGCCAGTGGTGGGTGAGTATTGACGCTCGCCATTGGTAGTGTGCACCATCAGTGGCGGGCGCTAGGTAAAGCCCACCACTGATTGGCCTTTACCAGTGGCGGGCGAGGAGCCCCCCACTAATGTCCTGTTAGCAGTGGCGGGAGGTCAGTGGCGGGCGCCCCTGATAGCCAAGCCCGCCACTAATGGGGGTTTTGCACCCGCCACAGCTAGGCATTCCTGTAGTAGTGTTGGATCAATAACCAAAACTCGGGTCCTAGGGTGGCTTAAGTGGAACAAATCACCACGCTCTCCAGCATAGCCTCCCACCTATTGCCTTTAGTCATGTTATCATAATTATATCCTGGAGCACACTCCATCCACGCATCACGTCCGAAGCCGACCATCAGGTCCATCTCGCATCAAGTCGTATGCCATCAAGTTCATCACCATCATCCCATATATCATCTCATGTCATCACATAAGCCATCTCAAGTATCACGTATAACTACCACAGCGATCATCATCCCAGATAGATCATTGCGCGTCCATCAAGTTGTTGCCCGAGTCTCAAGCACCTGGTGTCCAGAACTCCTATTGTTTCCTTACATGAGGCTTAAACACTCTTACCACTTAGTACATAACACAAGAAATAGTAATTTATTGTGTTATGTACTAAGTGGTAAATATGGTAAAGTGGTTAGAGCGACGAAGTGGCATCTTACCAGTGGCGGGCACACTCTAGCGCCAGCCACTCATACTTGGGCAATCCGTCATGGCAAAAATAACACGCTCTGATTGGCCAAGGCGACCCTCCCACGGATCGCCATCCCGGCCGTCCATCCTGGCCGTCCATTTTTCTCTTCCTCCCATCCATCTGCCTACCTAACCTCCTTCTTCCCCCCTCTCTCTCTCCCAAACTCCCTCTCTCTCCCAAAATCTCTCTCAGTGCCCCGAGCTACGCCGGCATGGAGCCACGGGGGCATGGAGCTCGTCAACCACCGCCTCACTCTCCTTTCTCCTGAACTCCCTCTCAGTGCCTTCAGATGCGGCGGTGGCCCGCGTAGGCGAACATATGGAGCACAGAAGAGGGTGGGGCGACAGAAACAACACATGCGGCGGTGGATCCAGCGTGGCCGCGGTGGATGGATGGAAGAAGGGCGCGAGGCGGCGGTTCCAGTGCACGCGGTGGTGGATCCAGCGGGTGCGCGTGGCGGCCGATCCAACACGCGCGGCGGCGTTGCCAACCAATATGTCACGTGCGGGCATTCCTCCCAGCTTCCCGAGCAGGGGCAGGGCCGCATCATGGAGTGCCTCTGCGGTGCTGCTTGGAAATGCATCCTTTTCTCTAATTACGAAAATCATATCAGTGGCGGGCAGGAAAAAAGGACCGCTACAAGTACGTTTCCCTGCCAGTGGCGGGTGAGTATTGATGCCTGCCATTGGTAGTGTGCACCGTCAGTGGCGGGCGCTAGGTAAAGCCCGCCACTGATTGGCCTTTACCAGTGGTGGGTGGGGCACCCGCCACTGATGTCCTGTTAGTAGTGGCGGGAGGTCAGTGGCGGGCGTCCCAGATAGCCATGCCTGCCACTAATGGGCTTTTTGCGCCCGCCAATACTAGGCATTCCTACAGTAGATTTGGATCAATAACCAGAACTTGTGTCCTAGGGCGGCATAAGTGGAACAAATCACCATGCTCTCGAGCATAGCCTCCCACCTATTTCCTTTAGTCATGTTATCATAATTATATCCTGGAGCACACTCCATCCACGCTTCACGTCCGAAGCCGACCATCTGGTCCATCTCGCATCAAGTCGTATGCCATCAAGTCCATCACCATCATCTCATATACCATCTCATGTCATCTCATATGCCATCTCAAGTATCCTTTACAACTACCACAGTGATTATCATCCCAGATAGATCACTGCCCAGCCATCAAGTTGGTGCCCGAGACTCACCCACCTGGTGTCCAGGACTCCTATTATTTCCTTACATGAGGCTTAAACACTCTTACCACTTAGTACATAACACAAGAAATAGTAATTTATTGTGTTATGTACTAACTGGTAAATATGGTAAAGTGGTAAGAGTGACGAAGTGGCATCTTACCAGTGGCGGGCACACTCTAGCGCCAGCCACTCATACTTGGGCAATCCGGCATGGTAAAAATGGCGCTCTCTAATTGGCCGAATCGACCATCCCACGGATCGCCATCCCGGCCGTCCATGCTGGCCGTCCATTTTTCTCTTCCTCCCATCCATCTAGCTACCTAACCTCCTTCTCCCTCTCTCTCTCTCTCTCTCCCAAAATCTCTCTCAGTGCCCCGAGTTGTACCGGCATGGAGCTCGTCAACGACCGCCTCGCTCTTCTCTCTCCCGAACTCCCTCTCACTGCCTTCAGATGCGGCGGCATGGAGCTGCGGCGGCGGCGTTCCGTGTAGGCGAGCGGATGGAGCACAGAAGTGGGCGGGGAGGTGGATACAGCGCGTGTGGTGGCGGATCTAGCGTGGCTGCGGCGGATCCAGTGCACGCGGCGGCAGATCCAGCATGACGACAGATCCAGCGGGCGCGCGCGGCGGCATATCCAGCACGCATGGCGGCATTGCCAGCCAATATGTCCCATGCAGGCATACCTGCCAGCTTCCCGAGTAGGGGCAGGGCCGCACAGTGGAGTGTCGCTACTGCACCGCTGGGAGGTGCATCCTTTTTCTTAATTTCAAAACTCATATCATTGGCGGGAGGGAAAAAAGGACCGCCACAAGTATGTTTCCCTACCAGTGGCGGTTGAGTATTGATGCCCGCCATAGGTAGTGTGCGCCGTCAGTGGCGGGCGCTAGGTAAAGCCCGCCACTGGTTGGCCATTACTAGTGGCAGGCGGGGTGCCCGCCACTATTGTCCTGTTAGAAGTGGCGGGAGGTCTGTGGCGGGCGCCCCTGATAGCCATGCCCGCCACTAATGGGCTTTTTGCGCCTGCCACAGCTAGGCACTCCTGCAGTAGTGTTGGATCAATAACCACAACTCAGGTCCTAGAGCGGCTGAAGTGGAACAAATCACCATGCTCTCCAGCACAGCCTCTCCCACCTATTGCCTTAAGTCATGTTATCATAATTATATCCTGGAGCACAGTCCATCCACGCTTCACGTCCGAAGCCGACCATCTGGTCCATCTTGCATCAAGTCGTATGCCATCAAGTCCATCACCATCATCTCATATACCATCTCATGTCATCTTATAAGCCATCTCAAGTATCCTGTATAACTACCACAGTGATCATCATCCCAGATAGATCACTGCCCAGCCATCAAGTTGGTGCCCGAGTCTCGGCCACCTGGTGTCCAGGACTCCTATTGTTTCCTGAGGCTTAAACACTCTTTTCACTTAGTACATAACACAAGAAATAGTAATTTATTGTGTTATGTACTAAGTGGCAAATATGGTAAAGTGGCAAGAGTGAGGATGTGACATCTTACCAATGGCAGGCACACTCTAGCGCCCGCCACTCGTACTTGGGCAATCCGGCATGGCCATAATGGCGCGCTCTGATTGGCCGAGACGACCCTCCCACGGATCGCCATCCCGGCCGTCCATCCAGGCCATCCATATTTCTCTTCCTCCCATCCATCTGCCAACCAAACCTCCTTCTCCCCCCCCCCTCTCTCTCTCTCTCCCAAACTCGCTCTCTCTCCCGAAATCTCTCTCAGTGTCCCAAGCTACACCGGCATGGAGCCGCGGGGGCATGGAGTTCGTTAACCACCGCCTTGCTCTCCTCTCTCCCGAACTCCCTCTCAGCACCTTTAGATACGGCGGCATGGAGCTGCGGCGGCGGCGGTCCGTGTAGGCGAACGGGTGGATACATCGCGTGTAGCGGTGTATCCAGCGTGGCTGTGGCAGATGGAGGGAAGAAGGGCGCGAGGTAGCGGATCCAATGCGCACGGCAGTGGATAGAGTGCGGTGACAGATCCAGCGGGCGCGCGCGGCGGTGGATCCAGCACGCGCGGCTGAATTGCCATGCAATATGTCGTGTGTGGGCATACCTGCCAGCTTCCCAAGCAGGGGCAGGGCCGCTCCATGGAGTGCTGCTCCTGCACCGCTGGGAGGTGCATCCTTTTTTTAAATTTTTTAATCATATCAGTGGCAGGCGGGAAAAAGGACCACCACAAGTACGTTTCCCTGCCAGTGGCGGGTGAGTATTGACGCCCGCCATTGGTACTGTGCGCTGTCAGTGGCGGGCACTAGGTAATGCCCGTCGACGATTGGCATTTACCAGTGGCGGGTGCGGCGCCCGCCACTGATGTCCTGTTAGCAGCGATGGGAGGTCAGTGGCGGGCGCCATTGATAGCCAAGCCCTCCACTAATGGGATTTTTGCACCCGCCACTGCTAGGCATTCCTGCAGTAGTGTTGGATCAATAACCAAAAATCGGGTCCTAGTGCGGCTTAAGTGGAACAAATCACCCTGCTCTCCAGCACAGCCTCCCACCTATTGCCTTTAGTCATGTTATCATAATTATATCCTGGAACACACTCCATCCACGCTTCACGTCCGAAGCCGACCATCTGGTCCATCTCGCATCAAGTCGTATGCCATCAAGTCCATCACCATCATCTCATATACCATCTCATGTGATCTCATAAGCCATCTCAGGTATCCTGTATAACTACCAAAGTGATCATCATCCCAGATAGATCACTGCCCGGCCATCAAGTTGGCTCCCGAGTCTCAGCCACCTGGTGTCCAGGACTGCTATTGTTTCCTTTTTGAGGCTTAAACAATCTTACCACTTAGTACATAACACAAGAAATAGTAATTTATTGTGTTCTGTACTAAGTGGTAAATATGGTAAAGTGGTAAGAGTGATGAAGTGGCATCTTACCAGTGGCGGGCACACTCTAGCGCCCGCCACTCATACTTGGGCAATTCGGCATGGTAAAAATGGCGCGCTCTGATTGGCCGGGGCGACCCTTCCATGGATCGCCATCCCGGCCGTCCATCCAAGCCGTCCATTTTTCTCTTCCCCCCATCAATCTGCCAACCTAACCTCCTTCTCGCCCTCTCTCTCTCTCTCTCTCTCTCTCTCTCTCTCTCTCCCAAACTCCCTCTCTCTCCCAAAATCTCTCTCAGTGCCCCGAGCTGCGCGGTCATGGAGCTGTAGGGGCATGGAGCTCGTCAACCACCGCCTCGCTCTCCTCTTTCTCGAACTCCCTCTCAGCGCCTTCAGATGCAGCGGCGGTCCGTGTAGGCGAACGGATGGAGCACAGAAGGGGGCAGGGCGGCGGATACATCGTGGCTACAGATCTTGCGGTCGCGCGGCGGTGGATCCAGTGCGGCGATAGATCCACCAGGCACGCGGCGGCGGATCCAGCATGCTTGGTGGCGTTGCCAACCAATATGTCACGTGCGGGCATACCTGCCAGCTTCCCGAGCAGTGGCAAGGCCGCACCGTGGAGTCCCGCTGCTGCGCCGCTAGTAGGTGCATCCTTTTTTAAAATTTTGAAAATCATATCAGTGGTGGCCTGAAAAAAGGACCGCCACAAGTACGTTTCCCTGCCAGTGGCGGGTGAGTATTGACGCCCGCCATTGGTAGTGTGCGCCGTCAGTGGCGAGCACTAGGTAAAGCCCGCCACTGATTGGCCTTTACCAGTGGCAGGCGGGGCACCCGCCACTGATGTCCTTTTAACAGTGGCGGGAGGTCAGTGGCGGGCGCCCCTGATAGACAAGCCCGCCACTGCTAGGCATTCCTGTAGTAGTGTTGGATCAATAACCAGAACTCGGCTCCTAGGGCAGCTTAAGTGGAATAAATCACCATCTCTCCAGCACAGCCTCCCACCTATTGCCTTTAGTCATGTTATCATAATTATATCTTGGAGCACACTCCATCCATGCTTCATGTCCGAAGCCTACCATCTGGTCCATCTCGCATGAAGTTTTATGCCATCAAGTCCATCACCATCATCTCATATACCATCTCATGTCATCTCATAAGCAATCTCAAGTATCATGTATAACTACCACAGTGATCATTATCCCAGATAGATCACTGCCCAGCCATCAAGTTGGTGCCCGAGTATCAGCCACCTGGTGTCCAGGACTCCTATTGTTTCCTTACATGAGGCTTAAACACTCTTACCACTTAGTACATAACACAAGAAATAGTAATTTATTGTGTTATGTACTAATTGGTAAATATGGTAAAGTGGTAAGAGTGACGAAGTGGCATCTTACCAATGGCGGGCACACTCTAGCGCCCGCCACTCATACTTGGGCAATCCGGCATGGTAAAAATGGCGCGCTCTGATTGGCCGATGCGACCCTACCACGGATCGCCATCCCGACCGTCCATTCTGGCCGTCCATTTTTCTCTTCCTCCCATCCATCTGCCTACCTAACCTCCTCCCCCCCCTCTCCCTCTCTCTCCCAAACTCCCTCTGTCTCAAGAAATCTCTCTTTGTGCCCCGAGCTATGTTGGCAGGGAGCCGCGGCGGAATGGAGCTCGTTAACCACCGCCTCGCTCTCCTCCCTCCCGAACTCCCTCTCAGCGCCTTTAGATGCGGCGGCGTGGAGCTGCGGCGGCGGCGGTCTGTGTAGGAGAACGAATGGAGCACAGAAGGGGGTGGGGCGGCGGTTACAGCGCATGCGGCCGCGGATCCATCATGGCTGCGGCGGATGGAGGGAAGAAGGGCGTGAGGGGGCAAAACCAGCGAGCGCGTCGGCGGATTCAGCGGTCGCGCGGCGGGGGATCCACCACATGTGGCGGCGTTGAAAGCCAATATGTCGCGTGCTGGCATACCTGGCAGCTTCTTGAGCAGGGCCAGGGCTGCACCATGGAGTGCCTCTGCTGCACCGCTGGGAGGTGCATCGTTTTTTTTACAAAAATTATATCAGTGGAGGGCAGGAAAAAAAGGACCACCACAAGTACGTTTCCGTGCCAGTGGCGGGTGAGTATTGACGCCCGCCATTGGCAGTGTGCGCTGTCAGTGGCGGGTGCTAGGTAAATCCCGCCACTAATTGGCCTTTACCAGTGGCGGGAGGGGCGCCCGCCACTGATGTCCTGTTAGCAGTGGCGGGAGGTCAATGGGGTGCGCCCCTGATATCCCAGCCCACCACTAATAGAGTTTTTGCGCCCGCCACTGCTAGGCATTCCTGCAATAGTGTTGGATCAATAACCAGAACTCGGGTCCTAGGGCGACTTAAGTGGAACAAATCACCATGCTCTTCAGCACAGCCTCCCACCTATTGCCTTTAGTCATGTTATCATAATTATATCCTGGAGCACACTCCATCCACGCTTCACGTCTGAAGCCGACCATCTGGTCCTTCTCGCATCAAGTGGTATGCCATCAAGTCCATCACCATCATCTCATATACCATCTCATGTCATCTCATAAGCCATCTCAAGTATCCTGCATAACTACCACAGTGATCATCATCCTAGATAGATCACTGCCCAGCCGTCTAAGCATAGCGACACACGACAAGAATGTGGAGCCAACATGACGGAAATACAAGCATATACTAGGCATGCTAGGATAACAGGTAAAGGCTACAACATAAGGCGACAAGGTTAGGCTAGGCAAAGGAATAGGTGACCACTATCGAACACATAACTGAATCGATACTCTAATGCATGACAGAGGGAGAAAGAATAGGTGATATCTGGAATGATCAAGGGGGTTCGCTTGCCTTGTTGCTCGACAGGCTAGAACTGCTCTTCGGTGGCGTGGTCGTACTCTACATCAACCTCGGGATCTACCGATAAGAAGCAATACTGGAAAAAGGAATGAAAAATAATAAATGACACGATATTACAATGTGCAACACATGAATGCATGGCATGGCATAATGGGGTGCTGATCTAAGATAATGCATTGCTATACAATTTAATTGAAGTGGGATTTGCCTTGGTAGCATTTCCCCCACTCCAAATATTATTTAGAAATTGTCCTATTAGTGTTTTATACCTAAACAATATTTTAATGGTGGTTATCATGCATGAAAATGGCATAGTTGGAAAGTACACATTTTTTTATCATTTTTCGTATATGATTTATATTTTCCTGGTTTACGGTTGCATTGTTATGAATTTATGAAGTTTATTAGATTTTCCAGAATTTCTGGATTTAATTAAAAAGCTAGATAACTTTTGCTACCCATTGCCTCTCTAGCCATAGCCTATGACAGTGGGACCCAAGGGCTAGTCAACAGTCAATTTGACTGGTCAACAGAGGGGTATGTGGCCCACATGTAATAGGCACATTAGTTAACTAACCAGATTAACTCCTAAATAAGTACAACTAGCTAATTGACCGTGTGTTGCAACTGGCTCAACATCGATTTTGTCCGACATATACCTTGCATCAATTTTGGTAACATTTAATTTGATGGGAGTATGGGTAGGGGAAGGCAAGGAAAGTTTTGATTTAGTTGAGATTTTGGTAAGATTGATTTGATTTGATTTGATTGAGTTAATGCAGGACATGGTTTTGGGAAAGTATCGGTTGGGGTTAAGGAAACTAAGGCAGAGGAGAACGTGGGAGGAAAAAACCGGGTGGGAGGTGGAGGCGACGGAATGAACTCCCCTTTAATAGTAGAGATTAGCCCTCACTAATTATATCCTAATTCCAAATTAAATGGGTCGGCCTCACTGGCAGTGGCACCAGCCGTGCCTCCCTGGCTGGGCACGCGGCGGCCATGGCCAGTACCAGGAGGCGAGCACAGGGAGGCAGTAGCGGGCGCGGGTGGCTATAGGGGCGAGGCAGGCACGGGCGGCTGCATGCGGTCATGGGTAAGGGCTTGAGCAGGAGCGTGGCGCGAAGCTCAGGCGCCCATGGCGAGCACGGGTGGCCGGCTACAGCATGGATCGAGGCCGGGTGAGGGGGTGAATCGGGGAAGAAGCTCACCCCGGTGATGATGGTGAGCTCGAGGAGGCGCGGGGTGATCTGGGGCGGCGAGAATTGGCGGCGGGCTGCGGCGACGTGCGCGGTGAAGACGGTGGCGATGGCGAGCATACGGGCCGTCCCGGCTCGATTCGGTACTCGGGGTAGATGAGGAAGGCAATGCGGATCTCCTGGACGGTTTCTCACGGCGCAGAGTCACGGCGCGGAGAGCACGCTGGCCACGGTGACGATGATGACCATGGCGGGGCAGTGAACTCGGGCGTCGGCTATGACGATGGCGAGTGGGAGGGCGAGTGAATGGGCTAGGGTTTGGTCTACGAGGTCGGGGCGAGGCCTGATCGTCTCCCAGGCGCCCTGTAGCGCCAGACGTCGACCATCCGACGACCATGGCGAGCGCGGATGCGCGACACGCACGCACAGTGTCTCTCTGTACAGAGGAGAAGGAGATAGGAGGTGGGTTGGGCTACTGTAGCAGTGGTCTTCTAAGTGCACAGTGCAACTTACTCTTAATCTTTCTGTGAATTTAATTCAGCTGCTGTTTTGAATTGTTTGAGGTATCAAACGAAGCTCAAATTAGTTGAAACTTTTTGTGTAGCTCCACAATACTAATACAAAGCCACATATTAATTTCTACCATTTTTGGAATTGTACTGATTTTGTTTGGCTTTATTTGGTCCAAGTCAATAGGTTTAGGGTTTAATCTAAATGAGCGATTTGAGTTTCTTTTAAATCTTCAAAAATATTTGGTAATAACTACATAGCATGATGAGGTCCTGGCCAAGTCTTGGAGTTTAGAAAAATACTTGTGGGAATTTTGGAAAACATTTTTGGGTTTGCCTTTTAAATAATTTTGAGAGTTGACTTAATTCCTAATTTTGATTTAATTTAGAATGAATATGATGACATGGCATGATTAACTAGGCTAATTAAATGATTATGGTTTGGGGATGTTACAAATATACACCTATAACTCATCAGAGCAGAATGAATAATCTGGACATAAAGTAATCATTCATCACATAGCATAAAAATTCACCGCAAGAATTACATCAGATGGATGACAATCATGTTAGGCAGCTCAGGTGATCTTGTTATTGAGGCATGGGAGAGAGGATGTTACATAGCTACTGGTACGAACCCGTAGTCCAGGGGTCAGACTACTCACGTTTCATCATGTGAGCAGCGGAGATCGATGTTGATGAAGAAGACGAAGGATTCCCCCTCCAATAGGGTGCCAGCGAAGGTTCTGTAAACGAGTTGCGCCTCAGATCGCGAAGTTGCGCCGGCGGAAAAATTGCACGATAATTAGGTTGTCGCTAAGGGGGTTTATGTCAGCATCTAGGAGGAAGAAGGGCATCGGAGGCAGCGTGGGGGGCCACGCGGGCATGCCACGCGGCCCCTGTGAGAGCCTGCGTGGGGCCCATGTGGCTCCTCCCCGGCTTTCCTTCGCGAGGTGTCTTGTCCTCGGAAAGTTATACTTCGACGTATTTTTTATATATATTTCGGAGTCTAAAAAATCTTGAAAATAGAGACGCAAAAACATGCGACGGGCCTTTCTGGCACTTTATTAGTAGGTTGGTCCAAATAAACATAAAAGATTGCATGTTTCGAGAAGAAAATGACATGAAAATTTCAAAAATTATAAATATGTTTATGACGTAACATGGCACCGCACACGTCCAGCACCGGGAAAGCGCAAACGAGATCGATGACCTTCTAGGCGACGCCCAAAGGGGGAGCGACGCTGGAACGATGTCGTCTCCCGACACAACACGGGGTCTTAGGCCTTCGCTCAAAGGACATGACCCGAGGGTGGAGGAAGAGGAAGAGCTCCACGACGACCCCAATGAGGAAAAGCGACGCCCGCGGGCGCCGTGTCGTTGGCACTGGCAGAGCCCGGTAGGATTTCGCCCAGATCAGACCACGCCTACATCCCACGCAGTCGACGGCCATCGCCATCGGCCCGCAAAACCGTTATCCCTCACACTTACAGCATGGTGACAACGCCACCACCACGTAGGAGCCACCATCGTCGCCGCCACCAGACGCCGGCGAGCCAGATCCAACCGGAAGCCGGCCAGATCTGGCGTCCCACCGCCGCTACACAGCCGCAGAAGCCATCAAAGGCCGGCACGCCGTTGGCCCGCAAGGGGGCGACCACCAACTGAGCAGGAAGTGCGGGCCGCCACCCCGCCCCTACACGCCGGAGAGGACGCCGGGCCAAAGCCCACAGGACATGCCGACCGGCTGCCGACGCCGCAGCCGAATGGACCGACCCTGAAGCCGCCACCCGCCGGAGACACAGTCAGGGAAGCCGCCGGAAGACTCCACGCCGCATAGCAGAAGGGGGTCGAGCCTCCCCCGCCATAGCTCTCGCCGTCAGATGAGAAGAAGACCCCGCCGTCGCCGTCCGCCGCGCGGGCTTAGCCCGGCAGTGTCATCCGGCGACGACGAAGGGATGGAGGGGTGGTGTTTGCGGCGTGACATAGGGTTCTGCCCATGTCGCTGGTGAGGCGACGCTTGGGACGGGGTCGAGGTATTCTTGTGTTCACAATAATTTTTCTGATCGGGATCAAATAATGCAGCAATGGAATGTAGCTGGATGGATGGGTGCACAGACAGAATAAAGTTCCGGCACAGATCCGGTTCTCGTTGGATCTGGTGCTCGTTCCTTAATACTTCCAGATATTTTATAAAAAAAAAGCCGACACAGATCAGTGCGAAGCTAGCCGGCCTAGAGTCTGGAGATGGCCTAGCTGATCGCCGATCGGGTCGAATCTATACGGCCGGATGCATCCACGAGCTGGCGGGTGCATGGCACATTTGCACATATCTGCACCGAACAGATGAACGATCCAACTGCACTGCACGGCCATCAAAGCCCTGGACGTGGTACACTGCACCCTGCACGTACGGACAAGGCGCAAACCAATGGCCTCGGCGCCCCGTGTCCTTGGGGTAGTGCGCGAATCAATCTGAGGTTGGATGATTAGGAAGACAGTGGTATTCCCAGACCATCAGGGTTCAAATTTAGACTTGACATTGGTGCTCGCATTATTCCTGAATTTATTTCAGTCTTCCGGCGATTTTCAGTGGGAAGGGACTGCGAGGCGTCTGTGGTGACTTCGTAAAATCTCAAGATGTTATGCCGGCTCAGTCTCTCGGAGGTGCTCATAAGGGTAGGGTGTGCGTTCATAGGGATGAGTATATGCTCGTGTATGTGAGTGACTTCGATTGTACTGTGTTAAAAGAAAATTAAGGGGCAGTGCTCGATCGACGGGGTGTGGTGCGGATTTGGACGGTTTACAAGAAATGGGAAGTTCCCGTTTCCTACATTTGCATCTTTATCCTTAGGCAGGTGTCACGGGAGCGGTTAGCGACTAATTGACAAGGATCTTCTGTCGGTGGACCCGTGGATGTGCAGATAGAGCGAGATCAATGTCACGAATCAATGCAGAAATGATCTGGAAGGATGCCCCAGGAGTGGTAATCCTTTTCAGACAAGACATGCATGTAGGCGCAGTGGCGGAGCTAGCATTTGAGAACAGGGTGGTCCGCCCCTCAAAAAAAAATTGATAAAAATATGACATCTGGTTCTAACTAATTATCAATATCATATAGAAATAAATCAATATGGTTTTACAAACACACTAAAATTCTCAATTAAGTCTAAGTTTTGCATAAAGAAGCCTCCATAGTACATAATACATGACCATAGTACATACCTTGAGAAGTTCAAACAGACTATGTCTCTGACAAAATAATGCATGTGTTCGGTTCATCTACTAGATAGCATAGCACAGCAAAAAAACTAACCCTAAATCAGAAATTGATGAATCAGAAATTGGGTATTTGATACCTTAAATTGGGCCGACTTGCTGAGTTGCTGCCGCCGGACTAGGGCACTGGGGCACTGGACGGCCACCGCCGGCTTTGCAGGGGCGTCACGCGGCCGGGGGCAGAGGCGCAGCCGCGCAGGCAGGGGCGCAGGGAAGGGGCGCCGGGCGCACGCAGCTCGCAGGGGGACGGGAAGGAGAGGCGGGATCCTCCTCGGGCTCCGGCCGGCGACCGGCGAGGGCGGCGAGCCGGCGATGGCTCTGCGAGGGCGTCGCTGCGTCGGGACGAGGCGGCTGGAGGGCTGGTTCTGCTCGATGCAGTCTCCTGGCTGGCTGGCTCGATGTGGACGAGGGCTGCGTTCGTCCTGGGTCAACAGGTAAGGGTTATTGGGCCTTTTTTTTCTCTGGCCCAGTTAGAAATCTATAGGTCTATAAGCTGATCCAAAATCCCAGGGTGGGCCGCGGCCCACCCTGGCCACCCTGTAGCTCCGCCCCTGCATGTAGCCGCAATTTATGGAGACGCATGCTGCTACGATCCGAGGTAGTCAAAAAGCGTGATTCAACGGGTTAGTTGGAAACACCTCCTTTTTGTACAAGGAAGATAAACACCCCCGGCCGTCATCCACCTCAAGTTGGGAACCTTTTTTTTTTTTGGCGAGAACTCGTATCGAAAACAAAATCAACGAAATTTGGGTTTACAAGAATCGGACGTCTTTTTATCTATGGTCCATATCTTAAATATAAGCTTTTCTTAGAATGACGTCCTAACTAGTTAAATTTTAATGAAAAGATTACTATAAAATACAGGCTCATATATGCGTCTTTGCACCAAACATCGATTAGGCCATTAGTGCAGTGATTGTACCTGCAGTTCACGAGAGGTTAAAGCCACATATTTGACACCATAATCGTCTTACTAAGGTGGATAGTTCACTTTTTTTTTTTTGCGAGTGTAAGATGGATTATTCTCATGTGTTAAGGCACATCAATTACGATGCGTCCGAGGTGAATTCGTCAATCCATAGTAGACAATACGTGAGTATGTGTGCGTGTGTGGTGGTCGTGTGTGTTTGACATATTGTACCTGGTGTTTCCAGCAAATAATCAGATTTGCTATTTCGAAAACGACTGAGATTTATTTTTCTAAGTCAACTAATATGCACACTAAGACCTAGGGTTGCAAAATGAATTGTTTCCAGCTTTAGGAGAACATTTTTTAAAACTAAAGCAGCGTATAATTTTGAATTTGCACTTATGCAATCTATATTATTGAGTAAAGAATCAATGGTCGAAATCATGACTTCAACATAAGACTTTTTTTTGCTTTGGACTTCGAAATTGGTGCTCTAACAGAATAATATTCAGTTAACGTCATCGAATTGCCCCCGCTTCTTACGTGTTGTTTCCTCCTCCACAAGAAAAGACCCCAGGCTTTCCTCCTCCTCCCGTCGACGCAGCCGCCGGTCCGCCCCATCTCCGATGGCCTTTGGGCCGTGGAAGTGCGGAGGACCTCGGTCCCCCGTCGGCGGGAGGGACCCCGCTCTTGTTCTTGTTAGGTTCAGCGTCTTGGTCGGGGCTGTGTGGCGGCGGCGATGCCGGCCCTTGATAGGAATAATGTCTCCCATGTTCGATCCCCGTCACGATGGTGCGTCTAGTATTGTCGGGGGGGGGCGTGTGGAGGTGTGTCTCCGTCGGATCTCGCGGGATTCGGTCGGTGCTGGCCTTCGATGGATCTGTTTGGATCCGATCTTTGTTCGACATCGTTTGGGTGTTTAGAGGTTTGATCATTCCGATCTACGACTCTCTTCATCGGCGATGGTTGCTGTTCTGGTGCGCTGGTCCTGTGGGGCATTAGCACGACGACTTCCCGACTGTCTACTAGAACAAGATTTGCCCGGCTCCGGTGAGGGAGGGTCGATGACGGCGGCGCGCCTTCGGGTCGCTCCAGTGTTTGTAGCGTCGCTAGGTGGTCCACGGACCTGGTTGTAATTTTTGTTAGCTCTCCTGTTCGTTTGCATTGCCATGATTGATTATGAATAGATCGGAAGTTTCTCCCGTAAGAAAAAAAAAGAAATTGCCGCTCTAAAAAATATATATACTTCTACGGTTCTTTGTTTCGAACGGGCCTCAGACCACATGTTTACGAAAAAAAATAGCCATTTCCCGCCTTGCAATTAATAGTCTTTTTTCACTTTCAAGATAATCTCCCATAAAGATGCAAAGGTAGGAAACGCGAACTTCAAGATATCTCGAACTAATTCAAGACCTAATATGTTTGTTTGGCAGATAAAGTTGCCGAGCTACTGCTATGTTTCGTCTTTTTTCCTCTTATGCAAATCGATGCCATGTGATGACCCACAAGTATAGGGGATCGTAACAGTCTTTGAGGGAAGTATTTCACCCAAATTTGTTGATTCGACACAAGGGGAGCCAAAGAATATTTATAAGCCTTGGCAGTTGAGTTGTCAATTCAACCACACCTAGAGAGTTAATTCTCTGCAGCAAAATATTTAGTAGCACAGTAGTTTGATAGTTTTGATAGCAGTGGTAACAGTAGCAATAGTAACGGTAACGATAACAGTAGCAGCTTCGTAGTGATTGTAACAAAAGCAGCAACAGTAGTAACTTAGCAAAGACCAATATGAGTAAAGCGTAGGCATTGGATCAGCGATGGATATTTGGGTGGATGACATTCATCATGTAACAGTCACAACCTAGAGCGATACACAATAGCTCCAATTCATCAATTCAATGTAGGCATGTATTCCGTATATAGTCATACGTGCTTATAGTAAGAAATTGCATGACATCTTCTGTCCTACCCTCCCGTGGCAGCGGGGTCCATAAGGAAATCTAAGGGATATTAAGGCCTCCTTTTAATAGAGAACCGGAACAAAACATTAACACATAGTGAATATATGAACTCCTCAAACTACGGTCATCACCGGAGTGAATCCCAATTATTGTCACCATGGGGTCTGCGGATCATAACACGTAATAGGTGCATACAACTTGCAAGATAGGATCTAAAACTCGCTTATATTCATGAAAACATAATAGGTTCAGATCTGAAATCATCGTACTCGGGCCCTAGTGAAAAGCATTAAGCATAGCAAAGTCATAGCAACATCAATCTCAGAACATAATGTATACTAGGGATCAAGCCCTAACAAATTGACTCGATTACATGATAAATCTCATCCATCTCCATCACCGTCCAGCAAGCCTACGAAGGAATTACTCACTCCCGGTGGTGAGCATCATGGAATTGTTGATGGAGAAGGGTTGATGATGACGATGGCGACGAGTCCCCCTCTTCGGAGCCCCGAACGGACTCCAGATCAGCCCTCCCAATGAAGAACAGGAGGTGGAGGCGGCTCCATATCGTAAAACGTGAAGAAACTTTCTCTCTGATTTTTTTCTCCATGAGACAAAACTTATAGAACCGGAGGTAGGGCAAACGGAGGCCTGAGGGGCCCACAAGCTCAGGTGGCGCGCCCTAGGGGGGCGCGCCACCTGATCTTATGGCTCTGTGGTGGCCCCCTCTAGTAGATCTTTTCGCCAATATTTTTTATATATTCCAGAAAAATTCTCCGCAAATTTTCACCCCAATCCGAGAACTTTTATTTCTGCACAAAAATAACACCATGGTAGTTCTGCTGAAAACAGCGTCAGTCCGGGTTAGTTTCATTCAAATCATGCAAATTAGAGTCCAAAACAAGAGCAAAAGTGTTTGGAAAAATCGATACGTCGGAGACGTATCAACTTTCCCAAGCTTAACTCATTGCTTGTCCTCAAGCAATTCAGTTGACAAACTGAAAGTGATAAAGAAAAGACTTTTACAAACTCTTTTGTTTTGTTGCTGTATATAAGCTTAGCTAGTACCTAGGTTTTCAGCAAAGATTATAAAATAACCATGTGAATGATAACATATAGAACTCACATTTACTCATGGCAATGGCATAATCAACTAGCGAGAAATAATAACATATCTCAAATGCCAACAATTTTATCAAAATAATCGTGATATAATATGATAACATGGTATCTCGCTAGCCCTTTATGAGACCGCAAAACATAAATGCAGAGCACCTCTAAAATTCAAGCAGCGACTAGACATTGTAATTCAGGGTAGAAGAGATCCAATCATGCTCACATGCAACATTAACGAGACTCAATGCATGTTATACTAAGAATGACAATAGCGCTCTCTATGTTGGTGCTTGAAGGAGGAGGTGGTGACTCAATGACAAAAGTAAATAACATGAAAGTAAATAGACAAGCCCTTCGCAGAGGGAAGTAGTGATTTGCAGCTGTGCCATAGCTCAAAGCTAACACAGAGATAAATACATTTTGAGTGATGTGCTTTTCCTGTCAACGTCACGACAAAGGATTTCAACATCTTCCATGCTAAACACTTTATTGACGGTTCCCATGCAGAAAAGTAAAGGTTTACTCGCCCACCACCATACAAACACAAGCCATGGCTAGCCGAATCCTCGGGTGCCCTCCAAACAATCAACTTTTCGGGGGAGTTTGTTTTATTATATTTTTCTTTGTTTTTGTTTAGCGGGACTGGGCATCCCAAATACCAGCCTCTCTCGTGTAAGACGAGTGAATAAACTCTCGTCATGAGAATAACCCACTTAGCATGGAAGATATAGACCGCCTCGTCGCTCCATGAGTGGTACGGGCACACAAAACAGATGTTTATTTGAATGATTAGAGATGGCACTTGCAAATTTACTTGGAACGGTAGGGTAATACCGTATATAGGTAGATATGGTGGACTCTTTTGGCACAACTTTGGGTTTCATGGATTTGGATGCACAAGCAGTATTTCCACTTAGGACACGCGAAGGCTAGCAAATAGATTGAGAAGTGACCAACTAGAGAGCGACATCGGTCATAATCATGCATTATGAATAATTAACATTGAATCATGAGCATGAGGAGGATATAAACACCCTGAATTTAAATATCATGAAGGCTGCATTGGTTTTGAATCAACTACATGTGTGAACATGTGCCAAGTCAAGCCACTTGAACTTTCAGAGGAGGATACCATCCAAACATACTACATCATAATCATTTTAATGCATGTTGACACGCAAGATGGATCATTATCCACTCATAGCTACTTAAGCATGGCATGAGCAACTATGATCTCTAATTGTCATCACAAACATGTTTACTCATAATATGTTGAATCATGGATACTGAACTAAACATATTTACAAAAACAAAACAAGAGGAGTTCGTACCAGCTTTTCTTCACCACAGTCACTTCATCAAAATATCGTCATTATTGCCTTTCACTTGCACGATCGAATGATGTGATAATAATAACAGTGCAAGTGTGCCGTGGACTAGGCTTAAATCTACAAACACTTTAATCAAGGAAGAAGACAAGAAAATATTGGTTCTTCATTAGATCAACAATAATGCATAAGAGAGCCACTCGAAAATTATTGCGAAGTCTTCTCACTATGACTACCCAAGAAAAGAAAAGAAATTCAGAGAAACACACTGAAATATTTTTGGAGTTTTTGGTTTTTCTTAAAGGAAGCAAAAGAATAAAAACGAAACGAGAAAAATTATTTACACCGAAGAACTCCCAACAAAAACCAAAGAAGAAACGAGAAATATTTTTGGCTTTTCTTTTATTACTACGAACTAACTAAGAAAGAAAAACCGAAAAGAAGCGAGAAATAATTTTTTGGATTTTCCAAAGTTTTTCAAACACACAAAAGGAACGAATGAAAGCAAAAGCGAATGAACACAGGAAATGATGATCACCGACAAATGGAATGAAAGTGTGATGCATGAATGAAATGTCGGTGAGAATACGTACTCCCCCATGCTTAGACTTTTGTCCTAGCTTGGTCTATAGCCACTGCTGAAGATCGTAACGGTAGTTTGGGTCATACTCCAGTGCAGCGGCAACCGCCTGATGAGCGGACTCTCTCCGACGAGAGGCCTCCTCGGCTGCCCTATACATCTCAGCCTCCTCCAACTGTATATAATATCTCTGCTTGCCCTGAAAGTTAAATAGAGAAGGGGCCGGCAAAGTAATATGGACAACATGATTTTTATTAAATATTAACCTGTACCGGTATGCTGGGTTTTCTTTTTCAAGAAATTGATGGAGAACCATGGCATCATAATCTAAGAAGCTAACCGGCAACTGATGGTCGTCATCTCTAATGGGTACTCCAAGAAAAACAGCTGGACGTGTGGCATAAATTCCCCCATAGAGATCGCCATCAAAAGAGTTTTTATTCAAGCGACGCGCAATTATTGCACCAAGATTAAACTTTTGTTGGGGAACGTTGCATGGGAAACAAAAAATTTCCTACGCACACACAAGATCTATCCATGGTGATGAGCATCTATGAGAGGGAGAGTGAATCTACATACCCTTGTAGATCGCTAAGCGGGAAGCGTTTGAGCAACGCGGTTGATGTAGTCGAACGTCTTCGTGATCCAAATCACCGAGCGTCCCGCGATCCAATCACGATCCGTCCCGATCAAGTACCGAACGGACGGCACCTCCGCGTTCAGCACACGTACAGCTTGATGACGATCTCCGCCGTCTTGATCCAGCAAGAGAGAGCGGAGAGGTAGAAGAGTACTCCAGCAGCACGACGGCGTGGTGGTGGTGGTGGTAGAGCAATTCCAACAGGGCTTCGCCTAAGCACCGTCAAAATCAGCTAGAGGAGAAAACTGCAGAGTTACGTGGGGAGAGGGCTGCACCGTGGCTTAGGGTGTTTGGCCCTCTCTCCCCTCTAGTATATATAGGAGGGAGGGGGAGGGGGCTGGCGCCCTAGGGTTTCCCCCCTAGGTGCGGCCGAACCAAGGAGGAGGAGGTGGACTCCTCCACTTCTTCCTAGTCCAAATAGGACACCTTCCATATTTGGTTCCCCTTCCCTTTTCTTGGGTTTTATGCCTTTTCCACTTATTCCAGCCGCATGGGCCTTATAGGGCTGCCTTGCCCAGCCCACTAAGGGCTGGTGCAACCCCCTTTAGGCCCATGTGGCTTCCCGGCGTGGGTGGCCCCTCCCGATGGCCCTCCGGCACTCCCGGTACACTATCGGAAATACCCGAAACTTTTCCGGTGGCCAAAACGGGACTTCCTATATATCAATCTTTACCTCCGGACTATTCCGGAGCTCCTCGTGATGTCCGTGATCTCATCCGGGACTCCGAACAACCTTCGGTCACCAACATGCATAACTCAAATCTACCGAAACGTCACCGAACCTTAAGTGTGCAGACCCTGCGGGTTCGAGAACAATGTAGACATGACCGAGACACCTCTACGGCCAATAACCAATAGCGGGACCTGGATGCCCATATTGGTTCCTACATATTCTACGAAGATCTATATCGGTCGAACCTCTATGTCAAGGATTCAATTAATCCCGTATGCTGTTCGCTTTGTTCTTCGGTATGTTACTTGCCCGAGATTCGATCGTCGGTATCTCTATACCTAGTTCAATCTCGTTACTGGCAAGTCTCTTTACTCGTTCCGTAATACAAGATCTCGTGGCTAACACTTTAGTCACATTGCTTGCAAGGCTCATTGTGATGTTGTATTACCGAGTGGGCCCTGAGATACCTCTCCGTCACACGGAGTAACAAATCCCAGTCTTGATCCATGCCAACCCAACAGACACCCTCGGAGATACCTGTAGAGCATCTTTATAGTCACCCAGTTACGTTGCGACGTTTGATACACACAAGGTATTCCTCCGGTGTCAGTGAGTTGCATGATCTCATGGTCATAGGAACAGATACTTGACATGCAGAAAACAATAGCAATAAACTGACACGATCAAATGCTACGTTTATAGTTTGGGTCTTGTCCATCACATCATTCTCCTAATGATGTGATCCCGTTATCAAATAACATCTCATGTCCATGGCTAGGAAGCCTTCACCATCTTTTGATCAACGAGCTAGTTAACTAGAGGCATACTAAGGACACAGAGTTGTCTATGTATCCACACATGTACTTGAGTTTCCAATCAATACAATTATAGCATGGATAATAAACAATTATCATGAACAAGGAAATATAATAATAACCAATTTATTATTGCCTCTAGGGCATATTACCAACAGTCTGCCACTTGCACTAGAGTCAATAATCTAGCTCACATCACTATGTGATTTACATTGTAAGGAATCGAACACCCATGCAGTTCTGGTGTGGTTCATGTTTAGCCCTTGGAAGAGGTTTAGTCATCGGATCTGCAACATTCAGATCTGTGTGTACTTTGCAAATATTTATGTCGTCCTCCTTGATGTAATCGCGGATGGAATTGAAACGTCGCTTTATGTGTCTGGTCCTCTTGTGAAATCTTGGTTCCTTGGCCAGAGCAATGGCACCAGTATTATCACAAAACAGAGTCATTGGGTTAAGCGCACTAGGCACTACTCCAAGATCTGTCATGAACTCCTTCATCCAGACACCTTCCTTCGCCGCCTCCGAGGCAGCGATGTACTCCGCTTCGCATGTAGAATCAGCTACCACGCTTTGCTTGGAACTGCACCAGCTAACCGCACCCCCATTAAGAATAAATACGTATCCGATTTGTCACTTAGAGTCATCTGGATCAGTGTCAAACCTTGCATCGACGTAACCCTTTACGACGAGCTCTTGATCACCTCCATAAACGAGAAACATGTCCTTAGTCCTTTTGAGGTACTTTAGGATATTCTTGACCGCCGTCCAGTGTTCCATTCCTGGATCACTTTGAAACCTTCCGACCATACTTATGGCAAGGCTGACATCGGGTCTTGTGCACAGCATTGCATACATGATAGAGCCTATGGCTGAAGCATAGGGGACGACACTCATCTTTTCTCTATCTTCTGCAGTCACTGGGCATTGAGTCTTACTCAACTTCACACCTTGCAAAACAGGCAAGAACCCCTTCTTGGACTGATCCATTTTGAACTTTTTCAAAATCTTATCAAGGTATGTGCTTTGTGAAATTCCTATCAAACGTCTTGATCTATCTCTATAGATCTTGATGCCTAATATGAAAGCAGCTTCTCCTAGGTCCTTCATTGAAAAACTCTTGTTCAAATATTCCTTCACGCCTTCCAACATTTCTATATTGTTTCCAATCAGCAATATGTCATCTACATATAATATTAGAAACGCTATAGAGCTCCCACTCACTTTCTTGTAAATACAAGCTTCTCCGTAAACTTGTATAAACTCGAACGCTTTGATCACCTCATCAAAGCAAAGATTCCAACTCCGAGATGCTTGCACCAGTCCATAAATGGATCGCTGGAGTTTGCAAACTTTGTCAGCATTCTCTGGATCGACAAAACCTTCTGGTTACAACATATACAACTCTTCCTTAAGGAAACCGTTAAGGAACGCTGTTTTGACATCCATCTGCCAAATTTCATAATCGAAAAAGGCAGCTATTGCTAACATGATTCTGATGGACTTAAGCATCGCTACGGGTGAGAAGGTCTCATCGTAGTCAACTCCTTGAACTTGTGAAAAACCCTTTGCCACAAGTCGAGCTTTATAGACGGTGACATTACCGTCCACGTCCGTCTTCCTCTTAAAGATCCATTTGTTCTGAATAGCCTTACGCCCTTCAGGTAATACTTCCAAAGTCCATACTTTGTTTTCATACATGGATCCCATCTCGGATTTCATGGCCTCTAACCACTTCTCGGAATCCGGGCCCATCATCGCTTCACCATAGCTCGTAGGTTCATCGTTGTCTAACAACATGACTTCTAAGACAGGGTTGCCGTACCACTCAGGAGCAGTACGCGTCCTTGTCGACCTACGAGGTTCGATAGCAACCTGATTCGAAGGTTCATGATCATCATCATTAACTTCCTCTTCAACTGATGCAGGCTCTACAGAAACATCTTTCTGTACTGTGCTACTCTCAGGTTGAAGTAAAGGTTCAACAACCTCATCAAGTTCTATCTTCCTCCCACTCAATTCTTTCGAGAGAAACTCTTTCTCAAGAAATGTTCCATTTTTAGCGACAAACAATTTGCCTTCGGATCTGAGGTAGAAGGTATATCCAACTGTCTCTTTTGGATATCCTATGAAGACGCATTTCTCCGCTTTGGGTTCCAGCTTTTCAGGCTGAAGCTTTTTGACATAAGCATCAAATCCCCAAACTTTAAGAAACGACAGCTTTGGCTTCTTACCAAACCAAAGTTCATATGGCGTCGTCTCAACGGATTTCGATGGTGCCCTATTTAAAGTGAATGCAGCTGTCTCTAATGCAAAACCCCAAAACGATAGTGGCAAATCGGCAAGAGACATCATAGATCGCACCATATCCAATAAGGTTCGATTACGACGTTCGGACATACCATTACGCTGTGGTGTTCCAGGCGGTGTCAGTTGTGAAACAATTCCACATTGTCTTAAGTGACTGGCAAACCCATAACTCAGATATTTTCCTCCTCGATCAGATCGGAGGAATTTAATCTTCTTGTTACGATGATTCTCAACTTCACTCTGAAATTGTTTGAACTTTTCAAACGTTTCAGACTTGTGTTTCATTAAGTAAATATATCCATATCTACTTAAGTCATCAGTGAAGGTGAGAAAGTAACGATAACCACCGCGCGCTTCAATGCTCATCGGACCGCACACATCAGTATGTATGATTTCCAACAAGTCACTTGCCCGTTCCATTGTTCCAGAGAACGGCGTTTTAGTCATCTTGCCCATGAGGCATGTCTCACATGTGTCAAGTGATTCAAAATCAAGTGATTCCAAAAGTCCATCAGCATGGAGCTTCCTCATGCGTTTTACGCCAATATGACCTAAACGGCAGTGCCACAAGAAAGTGGTTTTATCATTATCAATTCTACATCTTTTGGCATCAATGTTATAAATATGTGTATCATTACTATCGAGATTCAATAAGAATAAACCCCTCACATCGGGTGCATGACCATAAAAGATATTACTCATATAAATAGAACAACCATTATTCTCTTATTTAAACGAGTAACCATCTCGCAATAAACAAGATCCAGATATAATGTTCATGCTTCACGCAGGCACCAAATAACATTTATTCAGGTTCATCACTAATCCCGATGGTAATCGAAGAGCGAGCGTGCCGACGGCGATCACATCAACCTTGGAACCATTTCCCACGCGCATCCTCACTTCGTCCTTTGCCAGCCTCCGTCTATTCCGCAGTTCCTGTTTAGAGTTGCAAATGTGAGCAACCGTACCAGTATCAAATACCCAGGCACTACAACGAGAGTTGGTAAGGTACACATCAATAACATGTATATCATATATACCTTGTTTGTTGTTGGCCGCCTTCTTGTCAGCCAAATACTTGGGGCAGTTCCGCTTCCAGTGTCCAGTTCCCTTGCAATGAAAACACACAGTTTCTGGTTTGGGTCCAGCCTTGGGTTTCTTCACGGGAGGAGCAACTGCTTTGCCACTCTTCTTGGAGTTACCCTTCTTACCCTTGCCATTTTTCTTGAAACTAGTGGTTTTATTGACCATCAACACTTGATGCTCCTTCTGAATTTCAGACTCAGCGACTTTCAGCATCACAAACAGCTCGGCGACTGACTTGTTCATCCCGTGCATGTTATAGTTCAACACGAAGCTCTTGTAGCTAGGTGGTAATGATTGAAGAACTCTGTCAGTGATAGCCTCTGGCGGAAGGGGCATCCCCAATTCAGCCAGACGGGTGGAGTACCCGGACATTCTGAGTATGTGATCACTAACAGACCCGTTCTCTTCCATCTTGCAAGCATAGAACTTATCGGAGGTCTCATACCTCTCGATCCGGGCATTCTTCTGAAAGATAAACTTCAACTCCTGGAACATCTCATATGCTCCATGACGTTCAAAACGTCTTTGAAGTCCCGGTTCTAAGCCATACAACATTGCACATTGAACTATTGAGTAATCATCAGAACGAGCCTGCCAGGCGTTCACAACGTCTAGAGACTCAACTGGAGCGGGTGGATCACCAAGCGGTGCATCAAGGACATAAGCCTTCTGGGAAGCCGTAAGGATAATCCTTAGATTACGGGCCCAGTCCACAAAGTTACTTCCATCATCTTTCAACTTAGCTTTCTCTAGGAACGCATTAAAATTCAGGGGTGCTACTGCGCGAGCCATGATCTACAACATAAATATAGCAAAGACAACTTAGACTATTGTTCAAGATAATGAGTTTAGTTAATCATATTACTTAAAAAACTCCCACTCAAATTGACATCCCTCCGGTCATTCGAGTGTCACATGATCCAAATCCACCAACTCAAGTCCGATCATCACGTGAGTTGAGGTGGTTTCAATGGTGAACTTCTTCATGTTGATCATATCTACTATATGACTCATGTTCGACCTTTCGGTCTCTTGTGTTCCGAGGCCATGTCTGTACATGCTAGGCTCGTCAAGTTTAACCCGAGTGTTCCGCACGTGCAACATGGCTTACACCCATTGTATGTGAACGTAGAGTCTATCACACCCGATCATCACGGCGTGTCTCGAAACGACGAACTTTCGCAACGGTGCACACTCGGGGAGAACCCAATTTATCTTGAAATTTAAGTGAGGGATCACCTTATAATGCTACCGTCGTCCTAAGCAAAATAAGAGGCATAAAAGGATTAACATCACATGCAAATCATAAGTGACATGATATGGCCATGAACTCGTGCTTTTGATCTCCATCTCCAAAGCATCGGCATGATCTCCATCGTCACCGGCATGACACCATGATCTCCATCATCTTGATCTCCATCAACGTGTCGCCATGAGGTTGTCGCGCCGACTGTTGCTTCCACGACTATTGCTAACGTTTAGCGATAAAGTAAAGCATTACATAGCGCTTAATGATTGACACGCAGGTCATACAATAATTAAAGACTACTCTATGGCTCCTGCCAGTTGCCGTACTCATCGACATGCAAGTCGTGATATTCTATACAACACATGATCATCTCATACATCACATATATCTCAGCATGTAATTGGCCATATCACATCACAACATACCCTGCAAAAACAAGTTAGACGTCCTCTAATTGTTGTTGCATGTTTTACGTGGCTGCTACGGGTATCTAGCAAGAACGATTCTTACCTACGCAAAAACCACAACGGTGATATAAAAGTTGCTATTTCACCTTCTACAAGGACCGCCTCTGTCGAATCCGATTCAACTAAAGTGGGAGAGACAGACACCCGCCAGCCATCTTATGCAACAAAGTTACATGTCAGTCGATGGAACCGGTCTCTCGTACGTGGACGAGTAAGGTTGGTCCGAGCCGCTTCATCCCACAATACCGCTGAATCAAGAAAAGACTAAGGAGGGAAGCAATCTGAATATCAACGCCCACAAACTCCTTTGTGTTCTACTCGAGATCTCATCTACGCATAGACCTAGCTCAGATGCCACTGTTGGGGAACGTTGCATGGGAAACAAAAATTTTCCTACGCACACACAAGATCTATCCATGGTGATGAGCATCTACGAGAGGGAGAGTGAATCTACATACCCTTGTAGAGCGCTAAGCGGGAAGCGTTTGAGCAACGCGGTTGATGTAGTCGAACGTCTTCGTGATCCAAATCACCGAGCGTCCCGCGATCCAATCACGATCCGTCCCGATCAAGTACCGAACGGACGGCACCTCCGCGTTCAGCACACGTACAGCTTGATGACGATCTCCGCCGTCTTGATCCAGCAAGAGAGAGCGGAGAGGTAGAAGAGTACTCCAGCAGCACGACGGCGTGGTGGTGGTGGTGGTAGAGCAATTCCAACAGGGCTTCGCCTAAGCACCGTCAAAATCAGCTAGAGGAGAAAACTGCAGAGTTACGTGGGGAGAGGGCTGCACTGTGGCTTAGGGTGTTTGGCCCTCTCTCCCCTCTAGTATATATAGGAGGGAGGGGGAGGGGGCTGGCGCCCTAGGGTTTGCCCCCTAGGTGCGGCCGAACCAAGGAGGAGGAGGTGGACTCCTCCACTTCTTCCTAGTCCAAATAGGACACCTTCCATATTTGGTTCCCCTTCCCTTTTCTTGGGTTTTATGCCTTTTCCACTTATTCCAGCCGCATGGGCCTTATAGGGCTGCCTTGCCCAGCCCACTAAGGGCTGGTGCAACCCCCTTTAGGCCCATGTGGCCTCCCGGCGTGGGTGGCCCCTCCCGATGGCCCTCCGGCACTCCCGGTACACTACCGGAAATACCCGAAACTTTTCCGGTGGCCAAAACAGGACTTCCTATATATCAATCTTTACCTCCGGACCATTCCGGAGCTCCTCGTGATGTCCGTGATCTCATCCGGGACTCCGAACAACCTTCGGTCACCAACATGCATAACTCAAATCTACCGAAACGTCACCGAACCTTAAGTGTGCAGACCCTGCGGGTTCGAGAACTATGTAGACATGACCGAGACACCTCTACGGCCAATAACCAATAGCGGGACCTGGATGCCCATATTGGTTCCTACATATTCTACGAAGATCTATATCGGTCGAACCTCTATGTCAAGGATTCAATTAATCCCGTATGATGTTCCCTTTGTTCTTCGGTATGTTACTTGCCCGAGATTCGATCGTCGGTATCTCTATACCTAGTTCAATCTCGTTACTGGCAAGTCTCTTTACTCGTTCCGTAATACAAGATCTCGTGGCTAACACTTTAGTCACATTGCTTGCAAGGCTCATTGTGATGTTGTATTACCGAGTGGGCCCTGAGATACCTCTCCGTCACACGGAGTAACAAATCCCAGTCTTGATCCATGCCAACCCAACAGACACCCTCGGAGATACCTGTAGAGCATCTTTATTGTCACCCAGTTACGTTGCGACGTTTGATACACACAAGGTATTCCTCCGGTGTCAGTGAGTTGCATGATCTCATGGTCATAGGAACAGATACTTGACATGCAGAAAACAATAGCAATAAACTGACACGATCAAATGCTACGTTTATAGTTTGGGTCTTGTCCATCACATCATTCTCCTAATGATGTGATCCCGTTATCAAATAACATCTCATGTCCATGGCTAGGAAACCTTCACCATCTTTTGATCAACGAGCTAGTTAACTAGAGGCATACTAGGGACACAGTGTTGTCTATGTATCCACACATGTACTTGAGTTTCCAATCAATACAATTATAGCATGGATAATAAACAATTATCATGAACAAGGAAATATAATAATAACCAATTTATTATTGCCTCTAGGGCATATTACCAACAACTTTCTGTCTCTCAGCACAGCACATTTTAAAATACTCAAATCAGGAGCACAGGTAGTACTAAGATCATGTTTACCAGTTATGCATCTACCTATGAACAGAGCAAAGTAATGAATGGCAGGAAAATGTATGCTCCCAATTCTAGCCTGCGTCACACCTCTAGTTTCCCCTCGAGTAATGCTCATAAGAAATTCATCACAATCAGATTTATACGGTTCAAGACAGGTTCCCCAAAAGGGAATTCTACATGCAGTGCAAAAATCTTGAATGGTCATGCGATAGGATTTTTCATAAATATTGAAGACAACATCATGAGAGGATCGATGAGATATATACTTGAATTTCCGCACAAATGAATCAGTAAGATTGTGGTACTGCACACATTTATCTGAGAGGAAATCCGTTAACTCAGCGTTCTGCATGAACATGTCAAATTCGTCTTTGATGCCAACGTCGGCCATGAAGGTTTCGCATGGCCACTCACAAGCTTTCACAATGGCTTCTCGAGGAAGATCGACATCGGGTTCACAATACGCAGGTCTTGGAGAGCTCTTGCTCGAGGATCCTCCCGTGAAAACCCTCCTAAACATTTCCTTTTTCTCTGAAAATTTCTGAATTTTTTTTGGCCACAAATAAGACGTTAACAGAACTTAACAAAATTGAAAGCAACTACTCCCACAAGTGCCTAGAGGCCATATTATGCATCAAAACTACTTAGAACCAAGCAAATCAAACATGCAAGCTCATTTTTAATGGCACCAACAGTAGCAAAATATACTCCACTAGAACAAAAACTAATTGGACCATCGGAGGAGTTACATACCAAGGAACGATTTCTCCGAGCAGTTTCGAAAACGGAGCTCCGAGCAAGGAGATCAAAAATCTCACGAAAATGAGCAAGAACACGGGAATGAAAGCAAGGATGATTTTTTCTGGAGGTGGAAGAAGGCTGTGGGCATGGGCACTAAGTGAGTGGGTCCCCGTGGGACCCACAAGCCTGCATGGCGCGCCCAGGGGGGCAGGCGCACCATGTGAACTTGTGGCTCACTGGTGTACCCCCCCTGAGGAGTGTTCGGTGCCAAAAATTCTTAAATATTCTAGAAAAAATCATACTAAATTTTCAGGGCATTTGGAGAACTTTTATTTTTGGGACATTTTTTATTGCATGGATAATTCAGAAAAACAGGATTAACATGGCATTTTACTTTATTAAACTTAAAATAACAGAGAAGAAACTATAAGGTACAAAAAGTTGTGCTTACTAAATTCATCGACCATATGCCCCTCGAAAAGGATTCATTAACAAGGTTGATCAGGTCTTATTAATAAACCATTTTTGAATGACATAAAACCAAAGAACTTTTGTAATACACTAGGTTACCTCAACTGGAATATGTATTTCCCCAACAATAAGAGTTTGATATTTGTTTTCGGGAACCGGAATGGGAAAATCAAAACTTCCAATAATGATTGTCATAATTGTTTCAATAGTATTGATGCTATTCACTCTGTTTGTCTTCTTCGGGAAATATACCGTATGCTCATTACCATTAACATGAAAAGTGACCTTGCTTTTGTTGCAATCAATAACAGCCCCTGCAGTATTCAGAAAAGGTCTACCAAGGATAACCGACATATTGTCGTCCTCGGGCATATCAAGAAGAACAAAGTCTGTTAAGATAGTAACATTAGCAACTACAACAGGAACATCCTCACAAATTCCGATGGGTATAGCGGTTGATTTGTCAGCCATTTGTAAAGAGATTTCAGTTGGTGTCAACTTACTCAAGTCAAGTCTTCTATATAAAGAAAAATGCATAACACTAACACCAGCTCCTAAATCACATAAGGCAGTTTTGACATAATTATTTTTGATGGAGCATGGTATAGTAGGTATTCCTGGATCTCCTAATTTCTGAGGTATTTTTCCTTCAAAAGAATAATTTGCAAGCATAGTGGAAATTTCAGCCTCCGTTATTTTCCTTTTATTGGTAACAATATCTTTCATGTATTTAGCATATGGAGGCATTTTCATAATGTCAGTCAAGGGTGTTCGCAAATACAAGGGTCTAAGCATCTCAACAAAGCGATTAAAAGCCTCTTCATCTTTATGTTTCACAGCTTTGCTAGGAAATGGCATAGGTTTTTGAACCCATGGTTCCCTTTGTTTACCATGTTTTCTAGCAACGAAGTCCTTTTTGTCATATCTTTTATTTTTAGAAGGTGGGTCATCAAGCTCAACTGCAGGTTCTATTTCTATATCATTGTCGGATTCCTTATTATTGTCTGGTTAGGTATCAATGTGATCATCATTAGCATCTTCATTATCATTATCACTATTTTCATGCTCATTACTAGACTATGTCTCAGCATCAGAAACAGAAACATCATTGGGATTCTCAGAAGGTTTTTCTATGACAGGATCACTATGAGCCTGCAAAGATCTACCTTTATTCTTTTTCTTTTTCTACTTCCTAGGTGAACTTGGTGTAGCAACATTAATTTTTTGAGAGTCTTGTTCAATTCTTTTAGGATGATCCTCAGGATATGGGGGATCCTGGGTCATCTTACCACCCCTAGTCACTATTCTAATAGCATGATCATTGGTTTTATTATTCATTTCATTAAGCAAATCATTTTGTGACTTAGCAACTTGTTCTAATTGTGTTTGAATCATAGATGAGTGCTTACATAATCCTTTAACATCATATCACTCAAGTGTTCAATCATAATAGCATTGCGTTTTAGTTGATCACTTATGTATTTATTGAAGTTTTCTTGCTTAACAATGAAATTATCGAATTCATCCAAGCACTGACTAGGAGATTTATTATAAGGGATATCAGCTTCATCAAATCTATAGAGAGAATTTACCTTTACTACCTGTGTCGGGATATCGAGTCCATGTATTTCTTCAATAGGCGGTAGATTCTTAACATCTTCAGATTTAATACCCTTCTCTTTCATGGATTTCTTTGCTTCTTGCATATCCTCTGGACTGAGAAATAAAATACCCCTTTTCTTCGGAGTTGCCTTGGGAGGTGGTTCAGGAAGTGCCCAATCATCGGCATTTCTCAATAGATTATTTAATAATTCCTGAGCCTGTTCAACAGTTCGTTCCCTGAAAACACAGCCATCACAACTATCAAGGTAATCCCTAGAAGCATCGGTCAGTCTGTTATAAAAGATATCAAGTATTTCATTTTTTTCTTAAGAGGATGATCAGGCAAAGCATTCAGTAATTGGAGAATTCTCCCCCAAGCTTAAGGGAGATGCTCTTCCTCAAGTTGCACATAGTTATATATTTCCTGTAAAGCAAGTTGTTTCTTATGAGCAAGAAGATATTTTTCTGAGAAGTAATAAATCATAACCTAGGGACTACGCACACAACCAGGAGCAAGAGTATTAAACCATTCTTTAGCATCACCCTTTAACGAGAAAGGAAACAACTTAAGAATATAATAGTAACGAATCTTTTCCTCTCGAGCAAGTAGGGTGGCAATATCATTCAGCTTAGTAAGATAAGCCACAACAGTTTCAGATTCATAACCATGAAAAGGATCAGATTCTACCAGAGTAATTAATTCAGGATCAACAGAGAATTCATAATCCTTATCAGTAACAAAGATAGGAGAGGTTGCAAACTTAGGATCATATTTCATTCTTTCATTCATAGCTTTTTCTTCCAACTTACTTAATAATTTCTTAAGATCCTCCCTATCATTACAAGCAAGAAATTCCTTAGCAATCTCCCCATCCATAACATAACCCTCAGGTACATTAGGCATTTTAGTTCTAGTAAGAGTGCTAGGAGTAACAGGTGATTCCTCAATTACATCATTTTCATTAGTTTCAAATTCTTTAGCTTTAGCAATTTGAGCATCAAGAAAATCACCAAGTGGCACAGTTTCATCAAGCAAAGTAGTAGCATCATCGTGAGTATCATTATTAGCAGAAGCAGTGTCTATTACTTGCGACATATCAGATTGAATAACAGGTGGTGGCGTCGCAAGCCGACTTAAAACAGAAGGTGAATCAGGTGCAGAGCTAGATGGCAGTTCCTTACCTCCCCTCGTCTTAGAGGGTACAATCTTGGTCTTAGTGTCATGGTTTTGTCACGGTAGATGTCCTCGTGAAAAGGACTTAGTGGTGAGGCCATCGCAACTAGGTGGAAGCTTGAAGGGGTTGGTCGGAATCGAGAGACACGAGTTTTTACCCAGGTTCCCTCACGGTGGAGGTAAAAGCCTACATCCTGCTTGATTGCTATTGATGATGATGATCTCGATTACAAGGGTGCTCTTTCACTACCTCTAATCTCGAGAGCTTCTGCTTTTCTGTCTATCTTCACTTGTCCCTCTTGGGGTGCCTTTCCCCTCCTTATATAAGTTGAAGGGGCGGCTTACATGTGGAGTCCTAATAGGAATAGGACTAGTCTATTTTCTATTACAAGTCGAATCCTAGTCCGGGTCTTGCTTCACTTGTCAGGGAACTTTCCTCTTCTTGGGCCTTCTTCGCGAGCCGGCCCATTGGGCAACCCTTAAGTCGGCCTCCTGCCGGGTCTCGCCCTGGGCCCTTGGTCTCTCCTTGTTGTCTCGCCATAACCCGGAATATGAGATGACCCATAGAGCCTCCTGGTTCTTGGCCGGGTCAAACTATGGCCGGGTCATAACCGTGGGGAATATCCCCAACATTAGCCCCCAGGTTAGCTTGAATTTATTCATGCTAAGCTCCTGAAAACAAGAATAATCAATATGTTTAAGAGGAAAGGCTTGCTCAAAAGGCCGCCTTTATTCAATGAACTAGCTTCTGGAAAATACAGGTTTCTTCATATCAACGAGCCGGCTTCACAATCGACTTGCTGGTGCGTGTCTTCAGGAAAATATTGGGAATAATAACCCATCCGTTATTGAGCCGGTTTTCAAATGCTTCAACTTACGGATGCCATCTTCCTGAGACACGGAGTGCTTGCCGGGTCATTTGACATAGTAAATGTCGAATTACAGATGAAATAATTGCCGGCTTGTGAATATAGAACTTGTTGAGTTACGAGCGTCGAAGTTGCCGGATCATGGAGGTTAATTCCACTGGGTGATGGAATTGGACTCCTGGAGATTTCGGGCCTCTTTGTCATCGACAAGCCCGCTTCACAATCAACTTGCTCACGCTGGTTCCTCGCAGAAAAATATTGGGAAATAAAACACCCATCTGCCATTGAGTCGGCCTCCAATGCTTTGGCTTGATGAAAAATTTTGGGAATAAGAAAACCATATGACGTTGAGCCGGCTTTCCGGGCCTTTCTATGAATAGCTTAGGGGAGATAAACTTTGCAAATTTCTCCACCAGGAATATGAGACCCGGTTCACTCAAAACTGAGAACTTGAAGGTGTTCCTCCCTTATATCCATATTACCTGTAGCCCCCAAGTCTTAAGAGTTGAAACGTAGTGATAGCTTAAGACTTGCTTAAATACGAATGTTGCAATTTTGGAGAAAATCCAGGTTGTTCATCTGAGTCACCGGTCATAAATTGAATATTTTTGTATTTCACATTTGTAGCCCCCAAGGGCCGGCTCATTAGCATGTGATGGGCCGGGTCTTCAATTTGTACCTTATGATCTGTTGAAACAACTGAACGGTGTAGCCCCCAAGTGTCGGGTTGTCTTGCCTGCAGCAACCTGGGACTTTAAACTTAGCCTTGAATGTTGTAGATATATAGCTGCAAATAGTGTTGGGGAACGCTGCATGGGAAACAAAAAATTTCCTACGCGCACACAAGATCTATCCATGGTGATGAGCATCTACAAGAGGGAGAGTGAATCTACATACCCTTGTAGATCGCTAAGCGGAAGCGTTAAGAAACGCGGTTGATGTAGTCGAACGTCTCCGCGATCCAAATCGCAAGTCGTCCCTCGATCCGATCACGAACTAGTGCCGAACGGACGGCAACTCCGCGTTCAACACACGTACGGCTTGATGACGTCTTCACCTCCTCGATCCAGCGAGCGATGATGAAGTAGTAGATGAGTTCCGGCAGCACGACGGCGTGGTGATGGTGGTGAGGAACAATCTCTGCAAGGCTTCGCCAAGCACTACGGAGATTATGACGGGAGAACTAGTGGGTTAGGGTTGCCGACACACGGCTTGGGAAATCTTAATGTATCCCGTGTGCTAGCCCTGCCCCTCTATTTATATGTTGAGCCTTGGGGTCTAAACTTGGAGTAAAAGCCTCCTCCAGGTCGGTTTTGCCCGCACAAGGTCGGTTTGGCCCGCAGGGAAAGAGTCCAACTCAGATCCCTGCAGTACCGCGCACAAGCGGTAGTACCGCTCACGAGCGGTAGTACCGCTTCACACAAGCGGTAGTACCGCTTATGCGGTAGTACCGCTTCACACAAGAGGTAGTACCTCTTATGTGGTAGTACCGCTTCACACAAGCGGTAGTACCGCTTACGCGGTAGTACTGCCTTACCAGCGGTAGTACCGCTTAAGGCAGCAGCAAAACTTCCTTTTGCACTTTCCAATACCTCGTGGGCTTTACCCCTTTGGCTCATATAAAGTGTTGCTGCACCCGAATACTTCGGTAAACATCCGGAACCCCTTCCGGTGAATTCCGGAACCCTTCCGGAGATCAAAACACTATTATCACATATATCAATCTTTACCTCTGGACTCTTCCAGAGATCCTCGTCATGTCCGGGATCTTATCCGGGACTCCGAACAACCTTCGGTCACCAACAAAATAACTCAACTATACTAATCGTCACCAAACGTTAAGTGTGTAGACCCTGCGGGTTCGAGAACTATGTAGACATGACCGAGACACTTCTACGATCAATAACCAATAGCGGGACCTGGATGCCCATATTGGCTCCTACATATTCTACGAAGATCTTTATCGGTCGAACCTCTATGTCAAGGATTCAGTTAATCCCGTATACTGTTCCCTTTGTTCTTCGGTATGTTACTTGCCCGAGATTCGATCGTCGGTATCTCTATACCTAGTTCAATCTCGTTACCGGCAAGTCTCTTTACTCGTTCCGTAATACAAGATCTCGTGGCTAACACTTTAGTCACATTGCTTGCAAGGCTCATTGTGATGTTGTATTACCGAGTGGGCCCTGAGATACCTCTCCGTCATACGGAGTAACAAATCCCAGTCTTGATCCATGCCAACCCAACAGACACCCTCGGAGATACCTGTAGAGCACCTTTATAGTCACCCAGTTACGTTGCGACGTTTGATACACACAAGGTACTCCTCCGATGTCAGGGAGTTGCATGATCTCATGGTCATAGGAACAGATACTTGACATGCAGAAAACAATAGCAATAAACTAACACGATCATATGCTACATTTACAGTTTGGGTCTTGTCCATCACATCATTCTCCTAATGATGTGATCCCGTTATTCAAATGACATCTTATGTCAATGGCTAGGAAACCTTAACCATCTTTGATCAACGAGCTAGTCAACTAGAGGCTTACTAGGGACACAGTGTTGTCTATGTACCCACACATGTATTTGAGTTTCCAATCAATACAATTATAGCATGGATAATAAACGATTATCATGAACAAGGAAATATAATAATAACAAATTTATTATTGCCTCTAGGGCATATTTCCAACAAATAGTGTAGCCCCCAAGGGCCGAGTTAACTGTCCTCATCTGGAACATGAATTATCTGTAGAGTCAACTAGAGGCTTACTAGGGACACAATGTTGTCTATGTACCCACACATGTATTTGAGTTTCCAATCAATACAATTATAGCATGGATAATAAACGATTATCATGAACAAGGAAATATAATAATAACCAATTTATTATTGCCTCTAGGGCATATTTCCAACAGTCTCCCACTTGCACTAGAGTCAATAATCTAGTTCACATCACTATGTGATTTACATTGTAATGAATCGAACACCCATGCAGTTCTGGTGTTGTTCATGTTTAGCCCTTGGAAGAGGTTTAGTCATCGGATCTGCAACATTCAGATCTGTGTGTACTTTGCAAATATTTATGTCGTCCTCCTTGATGTAATCGCGGATGGAATTGAAACGTCGCTTTATGTGTCTGGTCCTCTTGTGAAATCTTGGTTCCTTGGCTAGAGCAATGGCACCAGTATTATCACAAAACAGAGTCATTGGGTTAAGCGCACTAGGCACTACTCCAAGATCTGTCATGAACTCCTTCATCCAGACACCTTCCTTCGCCGCCTCCGAGGCAGCGATGTACTCCGCTTCGCATGTAGAATCAGCTACCACGCTTTGCTTGGAACTACACCAGCTAACCGCACCCCCATTAAGAATAAATACGTATCCGGTTTGTGATTTAGAGTCATCCGGATCAGTGTCAAATCTTGCATCGACGTAACCCTTTACGACGAGCTCTTGATCACCTCCATAAACGAGAAACATGTCCTTAGTCCTTTTCAGGTACTTTAGGATATTCTTGACCGCCGTCCAGTGTTCCATTCCTGGATCACTTTGAAACCTTCCGACCATACTTATGGCAAGGCTGACATCGGGTCTTGTGCACAGCATTGCATACATGATAGAGCCTATGGCTGAAGCATAGGGGATGACACTCATCTTTTCTCTATCTTCTGCAGTCACTGGGCATTGAGTCTTACTCAACTTCACACCTTGCAATACAGGCAAGAACCCCTTCTTGGACTGATCCATTTTGAACTTCTTCAAAACTTCGTCAAGGTATGTGCTTTGTGAAAGTCCTATTAAACGTCTCGATCTATCTCTATAGATCTTGATGCCTAATATGAAAGCAGCTTCTCCTAGGTCCTTCATTGAAAAACTCTTGTTCAAATATTCCTTCACGCTTTCCAACATTTCTATATTGTTTCCAATCAGTAATATGTCATCCACATATAATATTAGAAACGCTATAGAGCTCCCACTCACTTTCTTGTAAATACAAGCTTCTCCGTAAACTTGTATAAACTCGAACGCTTTGATCACCTTATCAAAGCGAAGATTCCAACTCCGAGATGCTTGCACCAGTCCATAAATGGATCGCTGGAGTTTGCAAACTTTGTCAGCATTCTCTGGATTGACAAAACCTTCTGGTTGCATCATATACAACTCTTCCTTAAGAAAACCGTTAAGGAACGCTGTTTTGACATCCATCTGCCAAATTTCATAATCGAAAAAGGCAACTATTGCTAACATGATTCTGACGGACTTAAGCATCGCTACGGGTGAGAAGGTCTCATCGTAGTCAACTCCTTGAACTTGTGAAAAACCCTTTGCCACAAGTCGAGCTTTATAGACGGTGACATTACCGTCCGCGTCCGTCTTCCTCTTAAAGATCCATTTGTTCTGAATGGCCTTACGCCCTTCAGGTAATACTTCCAAAGTCCACACTTTGTTTTCATACATGGATCCCATCTCGGATTTCATGGCCTCTAACCACTTCTCGGAATCCGGGCCCATCATCGCTTCTCCATAGCTCGTAGGTTCATCGTTGTCTAACAACATGACCTCTAAGACAGGGTTGCCGTACCACTCAGGAGCAGTACGCGTCCTTGTCGACCTACGAGGTTCGATAGCAACTTGATCCAAAGCTTCATGATCATCATCATTAACTTCCTCTTCAGCTGATGTAGGCTCTACAGAAACATCTTTCTGCGCTGCGCTACTTTCAGGTTGAAGTAAAGGTTCAACAACCTCATCAAGTTCTATCTTCCTCCCACTCAATTCTTTCGAGAGAAACTCTTTCTCAAGAAATATTCCGTTTTTAGCGACAAACACTTTGCCTTTGGATCTGAGGTAGAAGGTATACCCAACTGTCTCTTTTGGGTATCCTATGAAGACGCATTTCTCCGCTTTGGGTTCCAGCTTTTCAGGCTGAAGCTTTTTGACATAAGCATCACATCCCCAAACTTTAAGAAACGACAGCTTTGGCTTCTTGCCAAACCAAAGTTCATATGGCGTCGTCTCAACGGATTTCGATGGTGCCCTATTTAAAGTGAATGCAGCTGTCTCTAATGCATAACCCAAAAACGATAGTGGCAAATCGGCAGGAGACATCATAGATCGCACCATATCTAATAAGGTTCGATTACGACGTTCGGACACACCATTACGTTGTGGTGTTCCAGGCGGTGTCAATTGTGAAACAATTCCACACTGTCTTAAGTGACTGCCAAACTCATAACTCAGATATTCTCCTCCTCGATCAGATCGTAGGAATTTAATCTTCTTGTTACGAAGATTTTCAACTTCACTCTGAAATTGTTTGAACTTTTCAAATGTTTCAGACTTGTGTTTCATTAAGTAAATATACCCATATCTACTTAAGTCATCGGTGAAGGTGAGAAAGTAACGATAACCACCGCGCGCCTCAATACTCATCGGACCGCACACATCAGTATGTATGATTTCCAATAAGTCACTTGCCCGTTCCATTGTTACAGAGAACGGCGTTTTAGTCATCTTGCCCATGAGGCATGGCTCACATGTGTCAAGTGATTCAAAATCAAGTGACTCTAAAAGTCCATCAGCATGGAGCTTCCTCATGCGTTTTACGCCAATATGACCTAAACGGCAGTGCCACAAGAAAGTGGTATTATCATTATCAATTCTACATCTTTTGGCATCAATGTTATGAACATGTGTATCATTACTATCGAGATTCAATAAGAATAAACCCCTTACATCGGGTGCATGACCATAAAAGATATTACTCATATAAATAGAACAACCATTATTCTCTGATTTAAATGAGTAACCGTCTCGCAATAAACAAGATCCAGATATAATGTTCACGCTTAACGCAGGCACTAAATAACAATTATTTAGGTTCATCACTAATCCCGATGGTAATCGAAGAGCGAGCGTGCCGACGGCGATCACATCAACCTTGGAACCATTTCCCACGCGCATCGTCACTTCGTCCTTTGCCAGCCTCCGTCTATTCCGCAGTTCCTGTTTTGAGTTGCAAATATGAGCAACCGCACCGGTATCAAATACCCAGGCACTACAACGAGAGTTGGTAAGGTACACATCAATAACATGTATATCATATATACCTTGTTTGTTGTTGGTCGCCTTCTTGTCAGCCAAATACTTGGGGCAGTTCCGCTTCCAGTGTCCAGTTCCCCTGCAATGAAAATACACAGTTTCTGGTTTGGGTCCAGCCTTGGGTTTCTTCACGAGAGGAGCAGCTGCTTTGACACTCTTCTTTGAGTTACCCTTCTTACCCTTGCCATTTTTCTTGAAACTAGTGGTTTTATTGACCATCAACACTTGATGCTCCTTCTGAATTTCAGACTCAGCGGCTTTCAGCATCGCAAACAGCTCGGCGACTGACTTGTTCATCCCGTGCATGTTATAGTTCAACACGAAGCTCTTGTAGCTAGGTGGCAATGATTGAAGAACTCTGTCAGTGATAGCCTCTGGCGGAAGGGGCATCCCCAATTCAGCCAGACGGGTGGAGTACCCAGACATTCTGAGTACGTGATCACTGATAGACCCGTTCTCCTCCATCTTGCAAGCATAGAACTTATCGGAGATCTCATATCTCTCGATCCGGGCATTCTTCTGAAAGATAAACTTCAACTCCTGGAACATCTCATATGCTCCATGACGTTCAAAATGTCTTTGAAGTCCTGGTTCTAAGCCATACAATATTGCACATTGAACTATTGAGTAATCTTCAGAATGAGCCTGCCAGGCGTTCACAACGTCTAGAGACTCAACTGGAGCGGGTGGATCACCAAGCGGTGCATCAAGGACATAAGCCTTCTGGGAAGCCGTAAGGATAATCCTTAGATTACGGGCCCAGTCCACAAAGTTACTTCCATCATCTTTCAACTTAGCTTTCTCTAGGAACGCATTAAAATTCAGGGGTGCTACTGCGCGAGCCATGATCTACAACATAAATTTTGCAAAGACAACTTAGACTATTGTTCAAGATAATGAGTTTAGTTAATCATATTACTTAAAAAACTCCCACTCAAATTGACATCCCTCCGATCATTCGAGTGTAACATGATCCAAATCCACCAACTCAAGTCCGATCATCACGTGAGTTGAGGTGGTTTCAATGGTGAACATCTTCATGTTGATCATCTACTATATGACTCATGTTCGACCTTTCGGTCTCTTGTGTTCCGAGGCCATGTCTGTACATGCTAGGCTCGTCAAGTTTAACCCGAGTGTTCCGCACGTGCAACATGGCTTACACCCGTTGTATGTGAACGTAGAGTCTATCACACCCGATCATCACGGCGTGTCTCGAAACGACGAACTTTCGCAACGGTGCACACTCGGGGAGAACAGAATTTTATCTTGAAATTTAAGTGAGGGATCACCTTATAATGCTACCGTCGTCCTAAGCAAAATAAGATACATAAAAGGATTAACATCACATGCAAATCATAAGTGACATGATATGGCCATGAACTTGTGCTTTTGATCTCCATCTCCAAAGCACCGGCATGATCTCCATCGTCACCGGCATGACACCATGATCTCCATCATCTTGATCTCCATCAACGTGTCGCCATGATGTTGTCGCGCCGACTGTTGCTTCCACGACTATTGCTACCGTTTAGCGATAAAATAAAGCATTACATAGCGCTTAATGATTGACACGCAGGTCATACAATAATTAAAGACAACTCTATGGCTCCTGCTAGTTGCCGTACTCATCGACATGCAAGTCGTGATATTCTATACAACACATGATCATCTCATACATCACATATATCTCATCATGTAATTGGCCATATCACATCACAACATACCCTGCAAAAACAAGTTAGACGTCCTCTAATTGTTGTTGCAAGTTTTACGTGGCTGCTACGGGTTTGCAAGAACCGTTCTTACCTACGCAAAACCACTACGTGGTGTAGTGATTGCTTTTTGATCTTCTAAAAGAACCCTCTTCATTGAAATCGATTCAACTAAAGTGAGAGAGACAGACACCTGCTAGCCATCTTTATGCAACGAAGTTACATGTCAGTTGAAGGAACCGGTCTCTCGTAAGCGTACGAGTAATGTTGGTCCGGGCCGCTTCATCTCACAATACCGCCGAATCAAGTATCAACTAGTAACGGCAAGCAATTTGTATACACCCACACCCACAACTCGTTTGTGTTCTACTCGAGATCTCATCTACGCATAGACCTAGCTCAGATGCCACTGTTGGGGAACGCTGCATGGGAAACAAAAAATTTCCTACGCGCACACAAGATCTATCCATGGTGATGCGCATCTACGAGAGGGAGAGTGAATCTACATACCCTTGTAGATCGCTAAGCGGAAGCGTTAAGAAACGCGGTTGATGTAGTCGAACGTCTCCGCGATCCAAATCGCAAGTCGTCCCTCGATCCGATCACGAACTAGTGCCGAACGGACGGCACCTCCGCGTTCAACACACGTACGGCTTGATGACGCCTTCACCTCCTCGATCCAGCGAGCGATGATGAAGTAGTAGATGAGTTCCGGCAGCACGACGGCGTGGTGATGGTGGTGAGGAACAATCTCTGCAGGGCTTCGCCAAGCACTACGGAGATTATGACGGGAGAACTAGTGGGTTAGGGTTGCCGACACACGGCTTGGGAAATCTTAATGTATCCCGTGTGCTAGCCCTGCCCCTCTATTTATATGTTGAGCCTTGGGGTCTAAACTTGGAGTAAAAGCCTCCTCCAGGTCGGTTTTGCCCGCACAAGGTCGGTTTGGCCCGCAGGGAAATAGTCCAACTCGGATCCCTGCAGTACCGCGCACAAGCGGTAGTACCGCTTCACACAAGCGGTAGTACCGCTTATGCGGTAGTACCGCTTCATACAAGCGGTAGTACCGCTTATGCGGTAGTACTGCCTTACCAGCGGTAGTACCGCTTAAGGCAGCAGCAAAACTTCCTTTTGCACTTTCCAATACCTCGTGGGCTTTACCCCTTTGGCTCATATAAAGTGCTGCTGCACCCGAACACTTCGGTAAACATCCGGAACCCCTTCCGGTGAATTCCGGAACCCTTCCGGAGATCAAAACACTATTATCACATATATCAATCTTTACCCCCGAACTCTTCCAGAGATCCTCGTCATGTCCGGGATCTTATCCGGGACTCCGAACAACCTTCGGTCACCAACAAAATAACTCAACTATACTAATCGTCACCAAACGTTAAGTGTGTAGACCCTGCGGGTTCGAGAACTATGTAGACATGACCGAGACACTTCTACGATCAATAACCAATAGCGGGACCTGGATGCCCATATTGGCTCCTACATATTCTACGAAGATCTTTATCGGTCGAACCTCTATGTCAAGGATTCAGTTAATCCCGTATACTGTTCCCTTTGTTCTTCGGTATGTTACTTGCCCGAGATTCGATCGTCGGTATCTCTATACCTAGTTCAATCTCGTTACCGGCAAGTCTCTTTACTCGTTCCGTAATACAAGATCTCATGGCTAACACTTTAGTCACATTGCTTGCAAGGCTCATTGTGATGTTGTATTACCGAGTGGGCCCTGAGATACCTCTCCGTCATACGGAGTAACAAATCCCAGTCTTGATCCATGACAACCCAACAGACAGCCTCGGAGATACCTGTAGAGCACCTTTATAGTCACCCAGTTACGTTGCGACGTTTGATACACACAAGGTACTCCTCCGATGTCAGGGAGTTGCATGATCTCATGGTCATAGGAACAGATACTTGACATGCAGAAAACAATAGCAATAAACTAACACGATCATATGCTACATTTACAGTTTGGGTCTTGTCCATCACATCATTCTCCTAATGATGTGATCCCGTTATTCAAATGACATCTTATGTCAATGGCTAGGAAACCTTAACCATCTTTGATCAACGAGCTAGTCAACTAGAGGCTTACTAGGGACACAGTGTTGTCTATGTACCCACACATGTATTTGAGTTTCCAATCAATACAATTATAGCATGGATAATAAACGATTATCATGAACAAGGAAATATAATAATAAAAAATTTATTATTGCCTCTAGGTCATATTTCCAACAAATAGTGTAGCCCCCAAGGGCCGAGTTAGCTGTCCTCATCTGGAACATGAATTATCTGTAGAGTCAATGACTGTAGCCCCCAAGGGCCGGGTTACTATTAATAGTGTGCCGGATCTTCAATGAAAGTAGTTTAAAATGACAATGCATTAGCCCCCAAGTGCCGTGGTGCATGCTTGCAGCGACATGGGACTTTCATACTTAATGTAATCTTAATTTGAACAATGTAGCCCTCAAGTGCCGGGTCGTATTCCCTGCGGCGACTCGGGACTTACTTTTTCTTCTGAGATTGAGAGACAGCCTGGATGATGTTGTTGAATGCTTTGCATATCAATGCTGAACTTGTTGCTAAATCCATCAAGAGTGATGCTTTGCATAACACTTCATATTTCACTGCCTTTGATAAAGCCGATTGCCATGATCTTTTGCCATGATATCCTTTTTTGAATTTTGCTCTCCTTTGCAGCATCGGAATAATCCAAATTTATGAATTGCCACTGGTAATTTATTACACCATGCTCCTTACTGTAAGCCGACATTTTGGATTTAAAAAGAATAGCCATCTCTCTGAGCCGGATTTGAAAGCCTCAATCATATAATACTGGTTATGATAAACCATGATGAAGACCCGGCCATTTTGGCCATCAAGGATTTGTTTGTTCCTGCATAGTTACATTGTAACCCGGTTTTAAAGACCGGTTCCTGCAGCATAAACAAATATAGATATGCATTGGATGATGATGCATTGTATGATGATGCAATGCATGATGATGCAATGTATGATGATGTATGGGTAGGGTAACAGAGTATAAAAATGTCGGCTTTCGAGGCACGACATAAGACCGGCTTTCGAGGCTCGAGTCTTGGTTTCGCTTCCTGTGGAAGCAGGCTTTTTGGCCTCTTTTGGTTTGTCCTAGCTTTCTGAAAGCCGGCTCTCACGTGACCAACTGACGTTTTAACTCTGATGAATTCAGGGTCACCTTTGTGATTGACTCATCAGGCGTACGCCGGGTCACCTTTTTGGAGTAGCATCTTGCTACCAGGCAGGTGTAACCAAGTATATTTTGGCTTGTTGGTTTATCCTCGCTTTCCGAAAGCTGGCTCTCACACAACCAATCGAGCGTTTTAACTCTAATGAATTCAGGGTCACCTGTGTGATTGACTCATCAGGCGTACGCCGGGTCACTTTTAGGGAGTAGCATCTTGCTAACAGGCAGGTTTAACCAACTTATGGCATCTCGCCGGGTTAAAGGGTTTTGTAAGCTAAACTCGATGAGTTGGAAGCCCCCAAGTAACCATATGATCATGCAAAAGCTCAGCATAGGATATACAGGAGACAATGCTACTACTGCAAAACATCTGGGGTCCAGACAAGTCGGCTTTATTCCATTGATCATTATTGAGCAGGATACCCATGTTTAGACTGCGCATCATGGCAACTAGTCTTCTTTGGTAACCTTTCTTTTCGCCAATATGGCAGGGTACCCATGTTTGAACTGCACATCGTAGCAGCTAGTTCTCTTGGACAACCTTTACTTTTTCGCCAATAAGGCAGGATACCTATGTTTGAACTGCGCATAATGGCAGCTAGTTCTCTTGTGCAACCTTTATCTTTTCGCAAATAAAGCAGTAGTCCCCGAAACCGGGTTGTCTTCCCTTCAACGACCCGGGGTTCTTGTATTTGTTAAAACCGGCCAGATCCGCCGAGTCATATCTGTGTAGCCCCCGAGTCTTAAGAGGACTCGAGGAGTCGGCTTGAGATTCTTCATACTTGGCTGTGGCATAAGCCGGCATAGAGCTGACAGCTGAAAGATGAAATTTATTGAAGGCAGAGGCGATGTGGCGAGTTGATGATTTTCGCGATGCTCGTCGTATGTCCTTGGCATATGTCATTCAACAAAACCGTTTCTGCCCAAATTGAGTTCATACGCCTTTGACCCATCCCTTGATATTCTCACTTGGTCTGGCTCTCCTGGTTCCTCCAGGGCCCTTTTTTTTTGCTGGCTTTTGAATTGCCGGCTCAACAGTGGCCAGCTCATCTAGCTTCTCCACGGACGGTTCCTCCATGGCCGACTCTCTTGTTTCCTCGATGTGCTGAAGCTGACTAGACCGCGGGGATGGCAGGCCAATGCGCCTATCCATTGGGCAACCCGGCGTGGGTAGATGCTGGCGCGTGCTACGACGTCGCGCAAGACCTGATAATATATATATATATATATATATATATATATATATATATATATATATATATATATATATATATATATATATATATATATATATATATATATATATATATATATATATATATATATCTTCCTTTTTTGCTCCAGCGTTGTTGGAGTAGACCGGGCAGCAGAAGCGGCAGCTTGCGCGCATCCGTTGGGCAGTTGTACAGGCGGGCGCGGATCCGGTGTGTTAATGTAGACCGGACCGCGGGGACGGCGGCTTGTGCGCATCCATTGGGAAGCTCGGGCGAGCGGCGCGGCCCTGGTGTGTTGATGTAGACCAGACCGTGGGGGCAGCGGCTTGTGCGCGTCCGTTGGGTGGCTTGGCAATGGCCGGACAACGGTGTAGGACGACGCTGGCGCGAGCTCTGTATCCGCGGTACGACGGTCACCTTTGTAGTGAACATATGTCCTGATGTATTTGGACGGCAGATGATTTAGTACTTTTTGGATCCACCTCGCCGTGTTTCTCATAGACAGTGAACAATTGTCTTGCGTATAAATCCTGCATACAAAAATATCAAAGGCAGAAATAATTGTTTTCAGAGGATTTAAAGTGTACTTATAAAATAAATACAGCGAATAGCACCTGGTATTTTTGTCGGATGAATGCGGACGGAGCAAACCGAGTTTGGACACGCTGATCGATCCACTCTCTCTTTTTTTTTTCTTTTTTTTGTCAGCTCGTCGTGCTTTTATGGTAATGTAGAAACGAACGTCTAGACGCTCACAGAGTCCGCCCAAAATTGTGCAAGACCTCGCGCACATGCGATTGGTAATTTCTCAGATGCTGGATATAGCAGTAAGAGGTCGAGCTCTATGGAAACAGCACAGCCAAAGTATGACAAATATGACAAATTGATCGGTAAACAGAGGCCGATCAGGCCGATTTGCATGCGTGCATGGATTTTTGATAAATCTCATGTAGTGGTGTTTCTGCCATCACGTGGGTAGGATTCAACCTGGCAGTCGGGTCACCCATGCCCAAACCCGACGGGTGACCCGACCCATTAAGGCAACCATCGGGTGTAATATTTTAATTCGTTTTTTAATGTTAAAAGACTGCTTGCATGCCTTGAGTTTGGCTGCTGGTTTCCTTTCCCCTGTACCGATGCCCTTCCGCCTCCTTTATAGGAAAGCCCAGCCTACCCTGCGCTCAAGCAAGCGAGGTGGTACTAAAAGAGCTCCTCCCATGCTCAGTTCGTTGCCATGCACGCACAGCACATCAGTTGTGCATGACCTTCAGCCACTGGAGGCCCAATAGGTCGAACTAGTACTCCTCCTTTTTTAGGCTGAACTAGTACTCCTAGATGAGTAGTATTCTTAACTCAGCGATGGGCCTTATCATTCTGGATCGATGAAGAAAAAATAAATGGCAGAGCAAACATGCATGCATACTCCATCGCTACTGGCAGCGTTCCCTAAAGAAAATGCTACTGCCAGCGTTGGGTTGTTCTAACTAAATTAATTAGCATATCTTCAATAAATGTCTACACATCATATAAAATAAAAAATATATTTTAATCAATAGTATTAATCGGGTGACCCATCGGGCGACCCACGGGTAGAATCTTGTGCCCATACCCTACCCATGAATAATCAGGTTACCCATCGGGCTTACCATGGGTGGCTTACCATGGGTTAATATGATGACCCATACCCTACCCATTAGGGTCGGGTGCCCATGGGCGCGGCCGCCCATGGGTCGGATTGCCGGGTTGAGGTAGGATCAGTGCTTCATCAAATTTTTTTTAAATGATCCTGCATTGGGGTAGGTCCCATACTAGTGCTGCACGTGGCGCTGCTTTTACCACAGACTGCGATAGTTGTAGTTTTGGCTGATGTTTGAACTTTCCACCATGAGTTGGTTTGTCGTGGAGCAATGAGTGAGCTGGAGGCTGTGGTTTAGACGAGAATGCCCCGCATCTCTTGGTCTGTCCCATGCCCACATCAGTACATTAACAGAGAAAATTAAGTCAATGCGCCGGAGAAGAATATGACCGCGAGCGTCCAGCATGCAAACACCGCCAGCGGATGCGGTGATGTCGGCCGGAGACTATTGGCGATGATGGCGTCCATTGGCTAGGACATCTCGCGGTTGTGCGCCTCCTCGCGGCACGCCGTCCGGCCGCTCGTCGTCGTCGTCCACACGTCGAGCTCGTGCTGCTACCCCTCCTCTGCCGCATGGGAGGTGGCCGTGGCCTCTGGATCCGGGGACAGCCGGGACAATAGGAGTACTAGTGCATGCTGAAGCTGAGCACACACGCGTACTGGAACTTGGGGAAGGCAGTCAAAATGCCAGCCACCGCGGGCGCTTCACGACTTGGTTTTGCCGGCATCGACGGACGATAGTGGCTGCGGAAAAAGTCACCAGGAACCGGCACAGGCAGACGCAGCCGTTTGAGGGCCGTGGCGGCTGGGTTGACGGGAGCTGCGGCGGTCGGCTTGCCGGGCAAAAGCGGTCGGCTCATGGCGGCCGGCTTCGAGGAACAGGCGAGTCGTCTAAGCTGCGGCTGCCGGGCAGCGAGGCGAAACCGCGGCGGCGGAGGTGCGCCGGTGAGGCAAGGCCGTGGTGGCGAAGACGCGCCGGCGAGGCGATCCACAGCGACGGAGGCGCGCCGTCGGAGTCTGAGTCTGTCCATGTCCGCTTCCGGGTTGGGGCCGGCTTGGCGAATCCACGTCCGCATCCTCCTCCGGCCGTGGCCTTCTTTTCTTTCCTTTTTTTTATCCCGATTTGGCTTTGCTGCTGTAGTACATGAAGTTGTACGTATCATGAGTAGTACTACTCCATTGCTTGGCCTGATCGTGACATGCTGGTCTCCTTTTGTTTTTCTTTGGGACTTGATCCAACTAGTATTGATTCCGTCGTCAGATGCAACTAGTACTGCTTCAAAGACTCCGTTGCAATTTAGAACTCTGAGGCCTGATGGAATCTGACCCGAGTGCGACTCAAACCACACTTTGCATAACTTTGAAGATACTGATGTCGCGACGTCTGCTAACAGCTGTTGATCTTGTAAACATGATTTGTCGTGAGCGTAGGACATGACGAGCCTCCGCGCACACGTTGAAGGAATCCTGACGTTTTGAGTCGTCGAATCTGATGCAATGATGAACTCGCCACTATTGTTGATGAAGATTTGACCGTTCCCCCGGTGCACATCATGCTGCGAAATTTCCTCTTACTCCTGTCGGTCTCTGCGACTTGATCCTTGCGCTGATCGATCTCGGATATGTCCTCGACTTGCGGCGGCGGTGGCGCATACGACGCAACCCTAATTTCCCTTGAACTTAAACCTCATACTGCCAACTCCAAAGTTAATCTCCATTCTGATCAATAAATGATGAACTTGCCGGTTCTGCCCAAGGTTGTCCCATGTTGGGTTATCCTTCGCGGTTGTTCCGTGTCGGTTCTTCTTCATCTGACCAATCGTGAGCTTCTCGATCCCTGAATAGCTCCCTTCAAGAACATAACTCCACCGTGCGCTGGCCCCACGGTGGGCGCCAACTGTCGTGGTTTTGTCACGGCAGATGTCCTCATGAAAAGGACTTAGTGGTGAGGCCATCGCAACTAGGTGGAAGCTTGAAAGGGTTGGTCGGAATCGAGAGACACGAGTTTTTACCAAGGTTCGGCCCTTCACGGTGGAGGTAAAAGCCTACATCCTGCTTGATTGCTATTGATGATGATGATCTCGATTACAAGGGTGCTCTTTCGCTACCTCTAATCTCGAGAGCTTCTGCTTTTCTGTCTATCTCCACTTGTCCCTCTTGGGGTGCCTTGCCCCTCCTTATATAAGTTGAAGGGGCGGCTTACATATAGAGTCCTAATAGGAATAGGACTAGTCAATTTTCTATTACAAGTCGAATCCTAGTCCGGGTCTTGCTTCACTTGTCAGGGAACTTTCCTCTTCTTGGACCTTCTCCGCGAGCCGGCCCATTAGGCAACCCTTAAGCCGGCCTCCTGCCGGGTCTCGCCCTGGGCCCTTCGTCTCTCCTTGTTGTCTCGCCATAACCCGGAATATGAGATGACCCATAGAGCCTCCTGGTTCTTGGCCGGGTCATAACCGTGGGGAATATCCCCAACACTTAGCGTCTTTCAGATTCTTCATAGTGACAAGCAAATAATTAACTCCCAAGTGAACTTAATAAATAGAGCTATGCTCCCCGGCAACGGCGCTAGAAAACAGTCTTGATGACCCACAAGTATAGGGGATCGTAACAGTCTTCGAGGGAAGTATTTCACCTAAATTTGTTGATTCGACACAAGGGGAGACAAAGAATATTTATAAGCCTTAGCAGTTGAGTTGTCAATTCAACCACACCTGGAGAGTTAATTCTCTGCAGCAAAGTATTTAGTAGCATAGTAGTTTGATAGTTTTGATAGCAGTGATAACAGTAGCAATAGTAACGGTAATGGTAACAGTAGCAGTTTCGTAGTGATTGTAACAAAAGCAGCAACAGTAGTAACTTAACAAAGATCAATATGAGTAAAGCGTAGACATTGGATCTGCGATGGATATTTGGGTGGATGACATTCATCATGCACTAGTAAAAAACATGGCTTTGGTCCTGGCCAGATCAGAGCATTAGTCCCGGTCGTGTTACGAACCGGGACTAATGGGAGCATCAGTCCCAATTCGAGAGGCTAGGACGCCAGCCGGGCCTCGGCAGGCATCAGTCCCGGTTCGGCTGGGACCTTTAGTCCCGGTTCCATCCACCAACCGGGACTAAAGGGGTTGCTGCCCTTTAGTCCCGGTTGGTGTCTGGAACCGGGACTAAAGGGTAGGCCATTAGTCCCGGTTTTAGACACAAACCGGGACTAAAGTTTTTCCTATATATATCCACCCCCCCATCTCCTCTGTTTTTTGGCCGTGGAAGGGTGGAGGTGTGGGCTACTCTGTTTTTTGCCTATATATGCACATGAGGTGTTCGATGAAATGCCGGAGCCACACTTAAGCTTTCTCCTCTGTTCTTCCTCCAAGCTCGACCTCCAAGCTCCATTTTCCCCAAGATTTGTCTAGGTTTGGCGGTGCACCAACTATCCAAGTGTTCTAAAAAGGTTAGCAACTTCATCCTTTCATCTCTCACTGCTAGTTTAGCTCATTTCAAATGCTCTAGAAGTAGTGTGGTTTGTGGGTTTTAGTGGAGGAGTGTATGTGTGAGTTTATTTGATTTAGATGCACAATTTGAGCTCAAATTAACTTCTTAGTTTGCACATGTGTAGGGTGCCGTCCCGTCCCCGTCCCCGTCCTCACCGCAGTCGATCGCCCGTGCCGATCTCGTCGCCGGCACCACCGTGGTGAGCCTCTTGTTCTTATCTTTTTTTTGAAGAAAAAATTCTTACTTGTATGATTTATATAGCTACTTGTATAATTTTCTTACTTGTATTATTGTTTGTTATTATATAGTGCCATGGTTTTGGTATCCGCCCCCGTCGGCTCTCGTCCAGTCTATGATTCGGATGTGGTATATTATCTTTTATAACTATTTGTTTCATTTAGTGTTTATAACAATTATGCCGACCAACTTGACGTAGATGTCTTTATCTAGGAGGTATGTGAACTGGAAATTCCAACCGACCCTCTTGTCGAGAGGTTAAATTTAGTTGAAAAAGAAAACAATTATTTGAAAGAAAAATTGAAAAGAGTTGAAGAAGAGAAGATGAAATTGGAGTTGCATGTTGCCGATGTCGTCGATCTACACAAGATCCAGATGGATGCAATGCGCTTGAAGATTAGAAAGATTAGAAAATATGCATTTGATAATGAGGCTTGGTATCATTATGCTGTTGGATCAATTGTTACCTTAGTTGCGATTTTGATCACATTTGTTGTTGCATTTAAATGTTTTACATAGTTGTATGTTAGTTTCAATGTATGTTTTAATTAGATGCTCTAGAGAGCTGTATGTTGTTCTATGAGAACTATGTATGAACTTTATGTATTTATTTTTTCAGTAATAACATTTGATCACTACTGTACTTTGGTTTTAATGTGATGATGAACTTGTATTAATTTGGTCATTTCTCTATTCATGATGTTCTGTAATGGTTTTTGATATACTTAATTATATAATGCACGCAGATGAACCGGCAATGGATGTACGGTGACCGACGCACCTCCGACTACATTACGGGCCTGCATAATATTCTCGATGTGGCTGAGGCAAACAAGCAGAATGGTTTTATGTATTGTCCATGTACTGTCTGTGAGAATACGAAGGATTACTCTGACTCGAAAACCCTTCACTTCCACCTGCTTAAGAAGGGTTTCATGCCACACTATAATGTTTGGACCAAGCACGGAGAAAGAGGGGTTATGATGGAAGACAACGAAGAAGAAGAGGATGATGACAACTATCCTATGTTCCCTGAATACGGTGATACTGCAACGGGGGAAGCTGATCAAGAGGCACCAGATGTGCCCGATGATGATCTTCGCCGGTTCATTGTTGATGCACAGAGAGGATGCGAAAGTGAAAGGGAGAAGTTGAAGTTCGATCGCATGTTAGAGGATCACAAAAAAGGGTTGTACCCAAATTGCGAAGATGGCAACACAAAGCTCGGTACCGCACTAGAATTGGTGCAATGGAAGGCAGAGAATGGTGTATCTAACAAGGGATTTGGGAAGCTACTGAAAATAATGAAGAAGAAGCTTCCAAAGGATAACGAATTGCCTGACAGTACGTACGAAGCAAAGAAGGTTCTCTGCCCTCTAGGATTAGAGGTGCAGAAGATACATGCATGCCCTAATGACTGCATCCTCTACCGCGGTGAGGAGTACGAGAATTTGAATGTATGCCCGGTATGCGGTGCATTGCGGTATAAGATCCGACGAGATGACCCTGGTGATGTTAAGGGCGAGCGCCCCAGGAAGAGGGTTCCTGCCAAGGTGATGTGGTATGCTCCTATAATACCACGGTTGAAACGTTTGTTCAGAAACAAAGAGCATGCCAAGTTGTTGCGATGGCACAAAGAAGACCGTAAGAAAGACGGGAAGTTGAGAGTACCCGCTGATGGGTCGCAGTGGAGAAAAATCGAGAGAAAGTGGCCGGACTTTGCAGGTGACGCAAGGAACTTATGGTTTGGTTTAAGTGCAGATGGCATTAATCCTTTTGGGGAGCAGAGCATCAATCATAGCACCTGGCCTGTGACTCTATGTATCTATAACCTTCCTCCTTGGTTGTGCATGAAGCGGAAGTTCATTATGATGCCAGTGCTTATCCAAGGCCCTAAGCAACCCGGCAACGACATTGATGTGTACCTAAGGCCATTAGTTGAAGAACTTTTACAGCTGTGGGACATAAAAGGTGTACGTGTGTGGGATGAGCACAAACAGCAGGAATTTGACCTACGAGCGTTGCTGTTTGTAACCATCAATGATTGGCCTACTCTTAGTAACCTTTCAGGACAGACAAACAAGGGATACCACGCATGCACGCACTGTTTAGATGAGACCGAAAGTATATATTTGGATAAATGTAAGAAGAATGTGTACCTGGGACATCGTCGATTTCTTCCGACCAAGCATGCCTTAAGAAAGAAAGGCAAGCATTTCAAAGGTGAGGCAGATCACCGGAACAAGCCTGTCCTCCGTACTGGTAATGATATACTTGATATGGTCAAGGATTTACAAGTAATCTTTGGAAAGGGTCCTGGCGGACAGTCTGTTCCGAATGACGTTGACGGACACGCACCCATGTGGAAGAAGAAATCTATATTTTGGGACCTACACTATTGGAAATACCTAGAGGTCCGCTCTGCAATCTAGGTGGTGCACGTGACGAAGAATCTTTGCGTGAACTTGCTAGGCTTCTTGGGCGTGAATGGGAAGACCAAAGATACACCGGAGGCATGGGTGGACCAGCAACGTATGAACGAAAAAGACGGCATGCATCCAAAGCAATATGAAGGTCCTGCCAGCTACGCTCTTACCAAAGCAGAGAAGGAAATCTTTTTTGAATGCCTGCTCAGTATCAAGGTCCCGTCTGGCTTCTCGTCGAATATAAAGGGAATAATAAATATGGCAGAGAAAAAGTTCCAGAACCTAAAGTCTCATGAATGCCACATGATTATGACGCAACTGCTTCTGGTTGCATTGAGGGGGCTTCTACCAGAAAATGTTCGATTAGCCATTGTGAAGCTATGTGCATTCCTCAATGCAATTTCTCAGAAGGTAATCGATCCAGAAATCCTACCAAGGTTACAGAATGATTTAGTCCAATGTCTTGTCAGTTTCGAGTTGGTGTTCCCACCCTCCTTCTTCAATATTATGACGCACGTCCTAGTTCACCTAGTCGACGAGATTGCAATTCTGGGTCCTGTATTTCTACACAATATGTTCCCCTTTGAGAGGTTCATGGGAGTCTTAAAGAAATATGTTCGTAACCGTGCTAGGCCAGAAGGAAGCATCTCCACGGGCCATCAAACAGAGGAGGTCATTGAGTTTTGTGTTGACTTTATTCTGGACCTTAAGCCGATTGGTGTTCCTGAATTGCGGCATGAGGGGAGACTGGGTGGAAAAGGCACGCTAGGACCGAACTCAATAATATGTAGGGACGGGCATTCTTGGGCGCAAGCACACTACACAGTTCTACAGAATTCTACCTTGGTGGCCCCGTATATCAATGAACACGAGAATATTCTACGCTCCAACCACCCGGAGCAGTCTGACGACTGGATTACACGTGAACACATGGGGACTTTTGGCGGTTGGTTGCAAACACATCTCATGGGTAACACCACTGTTGGAGATGAGTTGTACTTGTTGGCCAGGACATCATCTTTGACTGTATTGACTTTTCAAGGGTACGAGATAAATGGGAATACATTTTACACGATCGCCCAAGATAAAAAGAGCACCAACCAAAACAGTGGTGTCCGCTTTGATGCAGCAAACACCAATAGGGCAAAGGACACATATTATGGTTACATAGAGGACATATGGGAACTTGACTATGGACGTGATTTTAAGGTCCCTTTGTTTCGGTGCAAATGGGTCAATCTATCAGGAGGCGGGGTACAGGTAGACCCACAGTACGGAATGACAACAGTGGATCTCAACAATCTTGGGTACACAGACGAACCATTCGTCCTAGCCAATGATGTGGCGCAGGTTTTCTGTGTGAAGGACATGTCTACCAAACCGAGAAAAAGAAAAGATAAGGAAGCGAATACATCATACGATGAGCCAAAGCGCCACATAGTTCTTTCAGGGAAAAGAAACATCGTGGGAGTGGAGGACAAGACAGACATGTCAGAAGATTATGAAAAGTTTCATGAAATTTCTCCCTTCAGAGTGAAGACTGGCCCAAGCATCCTGTTAAATGAACAAGATTATCCATGGTTACGACGCAATAAGCAAGGGACACACGCGAAGAAATAGTTTTATACCCCAAGACCCCACTCTGGGATGTGACCGGCTTCACCGCCATCACTTTCTCTCTAGTGTGAGTTTCCAGACTTATAGCTGGAAAGTGCCACTTCGGACAAACCGGAGGGAATCTTTGTAAGAGCTAGCTAGGGCATTTTGGCATTTGAAACATGATTTTAGAATAATTATTTATTAAGTTATGAAATTTCAATTATTCATATCCTTTTAGTATTTTAATTATACAGAGGAGTTAATCAATGCAATTATGTCCAAACAAAATATGAATGTCTTCTGAGCACTGGTTGGTTGCTCAATATTTTCAAAAACATATTGACAAACCACCACCTGATGTGTCAAAGAATAAAGTTATATAAAATTCTAGTTATGATCAACTAAAACAGAACTATAATATTCTTCAATAGCAAAACGAATCAACTAAAAAGCTTTTATAAAACTCTAGTTATGATCAAAATAATATTAACTTAAAATTATATAAAAATGAGGTACATACCTCCGACTTTACCTCAAGCCCGCTCCTCTCTATAAAATTGACATAACATATGCAAAAAATAACATAAAAAAAAAATATAACATATGCAAAAAATTAAAATTGCCATAACAAAAAAAATAACATAAAAAATAAAAAGAAATAACATATGCAAAAAATTAAAATTGCCATAACATAAAAAATAAAAAGACATAACATGTGCCATATATTTTATAGTGGTTATGAAAGAATATTAAAATTGACATAACATATGCAAAAAATAACATAAAAAATAAAAAAACATAACATATGCAAAAAATAACATAAAAAATAAAAAATACCCGCCTACTAGCAGACACCACGGCCTGCATACGACTAGAAACCCAACTATATATGGGCCAGGATGCAGGCCCGCGGGGCTAGTAGGCCCAACAGGGCAGAGGTTAGGCAATTAACTGCCTGCTTTAGAGAGGAGCTTGGGAGAGAGATCGCAACCGCGTATATAAACCGGTGCGATCTCCTCTCGCTTGGTGAGGTGGGACTAAACTTTCACCACCCCACGGCTATGCCACCCTTTAGTCCCGGTTGGTGGCTCGGACCGGGACTAAAGGTTTAGTCCCGGTCCGAGCCACCAACCGGGACTAAAGGCCTGGGTTTCCCGCCCTTTGGGCTGCTGAAAACGAGCTTTAATCCCGGTTGGTGTCTCGGACCGGGACTAAAGGGGGGCCTTTAGTCCCGGTTGGAGCCACCAACCGGGACTAAAGGGTTGGGTATATAAGCAGCAATTGAGAGTTTTTCTCCCAATCTCTCCCCCGACGCCGAAGCCCTGCCCCAACGCCGCCAGGCTGCTGCGCCGGAGATCGCCGTCGCCTCCGAGCCGTCCCCCCCTCGCCGACGCCCCCGCCTCGCACTGCCCCGACGCCCTCGCCGCTCCCTGCCCCGACGTCGCCGTCGCCGAGCCCTGCCCCGACGCCGCCGTCGCCGAGCCCTGCCCCGACGCCGTCCCCTGCTCCCCTGCAACACACTGTGAGCTGCCGCGCTGTTCCCCTCCTCCTCCTTCCCCCCCGCGCCCCGACGCCGCCGCCCGCCCACGCCCCGACGACGCCGACGCCGCCGCCCGTGTTCATTTTGTCTTTTTTGTATGTTTTAATGCAAGCATCTTGTAATGGTGATAGAAATTTTTGAACATGAAGAAATGGTGATAGAAATGGTATGTTTTAATGCAAGCATCTTTTGCATTAAACAAATTGAAGAACAAAATTTTTGTTCATAGAGTTGGTGATAGAAATGATACAAATTGAAGAACATGAAGAAATGGTGATAGAAATTTCTAGGAATTTTTGTTCATAGAAATGGTGATAGAAATCCAGTGAGCATATAAACAAATTGAAGAACAAATTTTTTGCATTAGAGTTCATTTTGTCTTTTTTGTATGTTTAAATGCAAGCATCTTTTGGGCAATCTTTGAACATGAAGTAGGAGCATTTTGATGTCATCTTGCTAGTAGATTTTAGTTCATGCCATGTTATGACCTGTAGTGAGTGCTACAAGCTTGTAAACTTGCTATCTATTCATTTCTGCCATATATGCCATGCTATTTTTCTCAAAGTCTGAAACTGGCAGTATTAATACTTTGCATTTTGCCTTGAGGTTTGCAACAAATCTGTGCATCTTTGGATCATGATCAGTAAGGGTGTGTTGTTGAGGGTAATTAGTACATGCTTGCCATGCTCTTTGTTGCCATGAAAAACTGCTGTAGCATATATTTTACTTGCCTCAAAGTTTGCATCATGAATCTATTTTCTGCCACTATGCAAATATCACTAAGTCTGAAAATCTAGGGGTCATTTGAATTAGTTCAGTAATTAAGCATGTTTTGCCATGTGTTACATCTCCGTGGAATTACAGGTTGTGGTGTTGCATCTCCGTGGAGTTGGTCCCTGATCGTCCCTCCGTTGTTCGACAAAAGGTGTCCATTTGTTGTATGTTGAGTTTTGTTCATAGGAGGATGGTTGGTTCATTTGTTGAGTTGTGTATTCATCTTGTGTATAAATCTTGTATTCATTTTGTATTCATCTTGTGTATAAATCTTGTATTCATCTTGTACAAATATCGTCGTAACTTCGACATGAGGGGGGGGGGGGGTCATTAAAACATAACCCCGATAACTTTGATTTTGACGCATATGAAAACCTGATTTGCACGTCGGACAGGCATGAGAGAGGCGGTCCGCAAAGTATCCTCTCCCGAAAGATAGGACGACTCATCAGATATGATTCTAGATAATGTCCAATGCCTCATACCGCGAACATAGTTATATTGGATAATTGATCTTCATATAAATGAAGCATAAAAGTTTAGCAATCACTTACAAATTTTCATGTTGTTCATTGACTTCGACATGAGGGGGGGGGGGTCGTTAAAACATAACCCTGATAATTTCGGTATACCTTCGACATGAGGGGGGAGGGGGTCGTTAAAACATAACCCCGATAATCCACTAATCCATTGCTCATATGCATATGATTCCTTGTTGTGATTAGGTCTATGTTTGCCACTAATCCATCTCTCATGGTTGTATATTGCCATGTTGTAATATTTGCAGAAACTATGGAACACGACAGAGACTTAGAACAAGAAGAGGTGTTGGAGGAAATAATCCGCGACGGAGATGATGATATCATCACCTCATAGTTTCTCAACGACTCCGATGGTGAGGGAAGAGAAGATGACGGCTCCGCCAGTGTTGGAGCCTTAACTGTTGCAAAGTCCGGCGAGGTATATATATTAATTAAGCCTCTGCTGACTAGATGCATTAATTGTTTTGTATGTACATATATTAACACTTCTTTCTTCTTTTAGCCCTCCGGATCGAGCCAAACTTCTATAAGGAGACAAGGCCCGAAGAAAAGGTTGGGCGAGAATGAAAGGTTCACGATTGAAGAAGTCGATCCAGATGGCAAACCGACTGTTCCCAAGCGGACCCAAGACCGATTTATACATCAGTGTGGAGTTGTTGTTAGGGACAGCGTCCCGATCAGCATCCAAGAATTGAATAAGAAGAAGGACGATGGAGTTTCTTATGTCGACGATAGATGCAAAGATCAACTTTGGAACTCGCTCATGATAAACTTCAGCCTACCGCCAGAGGAGGATCCAAATAACCCAGTTATACAGCGAAAAGTCAAAAAATGGGCTCTTAAGAAGATGGCAGAATAATTCAAGAACTGGAAGAAAAGATTGAACGAACAGTTTGTCAAGAAAGACGAGACTCCAGAATTCACCGGTCAATATGCGAAGATAAAAGATCACTGGCCCGCATTTGTGGCGTACAAGAAATCGGAGAAAGCTAAGAACAGGTCACGGACAAATAAGCTAAATGCTGCAAAGAAGCAGTATCACCATGTTACGGGGTCAGGTGGCTACAAGGTTGCGCGGCCTACATGGGACAAAGCTGAGAATGACCTGCTTGCTAAAGGGATCCAACCAGCGACATTAAACTGGCCCGAACGGGCAAGGACTTGGTTCTTCGGGCATGGGGGAACTTTGGACCCAGAAACAGGGAAGTGTGTTTACACGAAAGAACAACTTGAAACACCCGTCACAAAGATTCAGGAAGCAATCAAGGACGTGCAGGAAGGGAGGTTCCATCCCGACAGAGAGAAGGACGTGCTGTAATGCGCCCTCGGGAATCCTGAACACCCTGGACGAACACGAGGCACAGCAGGCTCCGTTCCGTGGGTGCATGGGTTTCCCGACAGCACTGGTTATAGAAGCCGAGGGAGAAAGAAGAAAGAGGAAGCAGACCGGATGCAGAATGTAGAACAAAGATTAGCGTTGCAGGAGAAGAAACTAGAGGCACTTACCAGTCAGCGAGCTATCGACCCACCATCTCAGCAGCACGAAGATCCTTCATTCGATACTGCCCACGAAGCTACCCGACCATCTCAGCGGAAAAGCAGCGTGGCTTCCACGGAGCTCGTTCGGCCTGATATCACGGCTCCTCGCTACCCCATGGATTATATCACGGAGAGGGAACATTGTGAGCTAATGGCCAAATGCATCAACCTAACCTTGAAGGTGGCGGTCGGCTATGTCTTACCTCCTAGACCTGATGGAACTTTCCATTGCAATCCGATTCCAGATGGCTTTGCTATTGTCGGGGTGGGTGAAGTTACCAACGGATTCGAGGGGCTGGAGCTTGAGTACCCTACAGGTGAAGGGGAGACTCATCTAGTAGATGCCGTAAGGACTACCATTCTATGGAGAAAGGAAAACATCGTGCTTCCACAATGGACGCCGCGTCAGCAGACTCAGCCGGAGGAGGCCCCTCAGCAGACTCCTCACTGTCCAGCTCTATCTCCGCTAACTCAGTCGTCTCCACCGCGTCAGCACACTCCGCGGCCTCAGCTGTCTCCGTCGCGTCAGTGGACTCCGCCGGAGGAGGCCCCTCAGCAGAATCCTCCGCCGCCTCAGCTGTCTCCGCCGCCTCAGCGGACTCCGCCTCCTCCGCCACGTTAGCTGACTCCGCCTCCTCCGCCACCTCAGGAACGGGGGAAGAGACCCGCCGCCGCTCCGGCGGCTAGCAGTACAACAATGAAGAAATCTAGAGCAGGTCCAAGCGTCAAGAAGGCTCCTGCCAAGTTACCATACGACATGAGTGAGGAGGAAAACAACGAGATCGTGGTTGCCGATGTGAAACGCCAGCTTGCACCGAAACGTCCAGATCCAAAGGAGAAAATAGATTCTGTAAAAGCGAAGCGCTGTTTGGATGCCCTTCAGCGACCACCACCTCCTCCGCTGCTCTCACACTATGACCGCTGTATTGTAAAGACATTTCATGAAGCGAAAAGGTCGGGAAGTACTAGCAGTGCTGCAAGAAGTGGGAAAACAATTCCCCAGCTCGGCGAACAGGAAAAACAATCGTGCCCCCCGCTCAAGGTGTTTCCCGATATCGCTAATGATCCGGGGGTAGCGGCCGCTCATCCTGGTTACACTCTTGCTGATTACTTAGGCGATGAGGTACAGTTCGAAATGGCTGAGGTAGCCTTTAGATACGAGCACGGGAAGCCTCTCGTCAGACCTGAGCAGCTCCCGCGTCTATCAACGATGATGCGAACATTGCATAACTAGTACTTGAAAGCCTGCAAGGAAGGGACCAACAGTATCTGCGTGGGAATTAAAGATGAGCACTACTTCAATGGAGTCGAGGCGTTATACATTGAATTTGAAGAATTATTTCAGTTATACAATCAAGACACCCTCGACAAAACTATCGTCAGTTGCTATTGTCTATAAGTATTTTTTCTGTAATTAAGTCTCTAGCTCAGCTCGTTCATTGCTTGTATAATTATCCTCACACTATATTATGCAGATTGAAGATCCGCGAATGCAGAGGAAAAATCTATGACATTGGGTTCATTAACCCAAATACCGTAAATGAATATACGGTACAAAAAAACCCCGATGATACAGAGAATTACTTGCTAAAGGCATTACTTGGACTCGAGACGTAAAGAGGCTAAGGAGTGGGCGGACATGAGTCAAATGCTCCAGAAGTAATTTCAATCATTATCGCACCATATCGGCAACTTTCGTTCATTTCCTAATATCAAGTAATCATTTTCTTTGCCGGGCAGGGTTTGGAAAAAGTTCACCAACCAGGTTAGGGGTGAATGGAAAAAGGAGCTGCGATTTTCACACCCCAAAGTAAGTACTACTAGCTAGTTCCGCGCATCTCTCATTGTTTCTAGTTTCAATACCATTATCATGCTTGCTTATCATTTTGATTGAACTCTATTCTCGTAAAGTTCTTGTGGCAGGAACCCGGGAATAATTTATGTGGATACTACGTTTGCGAGTACATTCGCCACAAGATCTCTGAGCGGGGCAGATTTTTAGAACAATTTGAAGTACGTAAACAATATTCACATTTTTATTTTATTACCATCAATTGTGTTGAGTTTCATTCATATATATATATATATATATATATATTGACCCCCTTCTTTAAATTAGATCCGGCAGAAGCGGGACGAACTCCTACCAACTGATCGCATACGAGCAATTCAAGAGGAATTGGCGGGATTCTTTGTTGACCATGTCATACCTACAGACGGAGAATACCATCGGGATTGGCAATGCGATTTTGGTAATTAGATATTAGGGATCGTAAGAGATGTTATATTGTATATATGCATGAACGTGTACTATATGTAGTAGCGTCGAATAGATATACGAAAACTTGTTGTTCGACCAAGCACGGAGAAAGAGAGGTCACTTCTCTTTATATATTGATCATGACGATGTTGTGTAATGGTTCCTTCATTGCTATATATATGTAGTAGCTAGCGTCGAGTTGAATGAAAAGCATAAAATAAAAATGAAAACCCTAAATGTAAAGGAATTGAATGGTAAACACAAAAAGAAAAGGGGAAACACAATATGAAACCCCTAAACCCTCCAAAACCCCTAAACCCCTCCTTTCAAAAAAAAACCCAGCGCCTGGCAGTTGCCGACGCGTGGCTGCCTTCTAGTCCCGGTTGGTGTTACCAACCGGGACTAGAGGTCCTCCTGCCTGGGTGCCCACAACGGCCACGTGGAGTTCCTTTAGTCCCGGTTCGTAATCCAACCAGGACTAAAAGTGGGGGCCTTTAGTCCCGATTGTTTTGTCCCGGTTGCAGAACCGGGACTAAAGGCCCTCTGGAACCGGGACTGATGCCCTGTTTTCTACTAGTGATGTAACAGTCACAACCTAGAGCGATACAAAATAGCTCCAATTCATCAATTTAATCTAGGCATGTATTTCGTATATAGTGATACGTGCTTATAGTAAGAACTTGCATGACATCTTTTGTCCTACCCTCCCGTGGCAGCGGGGTCCATAAGGAAATCTAAGGGATATTAAGGCCTCCTTTTAATAGATAACCGGAACAAAGCATTAACACATAGTGAATACATGAACTCCTCATACTACGGTCATCACCGGAGTGAATCCCAATTATTGTCACCTTGGGGTTTGCGGATCATAACACGTAATAGGTGCATACAACTTGCAAGATAGGATCTAAAACTCACTTATATTCATGAAAACATAATATGTTCAGATCTAAAATCATCGCACTCGGGCCCTAGTGACAAGCATTAAGCATAGCAAAGTCATAGCAACATCAATCTCAGAACATAGTGGATACTAGGGATCAAGCCCTAACAAATTCACTCGATTACATGATAAATCTCATCCATCTCCATCACCGTCCAGCAAGCCTATGAAGGAATTACTCACTCCCGGTGGTTAGCATCATGGAATTGTCGATGGAGAAGGGTTGATGATGACGATGGCGATGAATCCCCCTCTCTGGAGCCCCGAACGGACTCCAGATCAGCCCTCCCGATGAAGAACAGGAGGTGGCGGCGGCTCCGTATCGTAAAACATGATGAAACTTTCTCTCTGATTTTTTTCTCCACGAGACAAAACTTATAGGATCAGAGGTAGGGCAAACGGAGGCCTGAGGGGCCCACAAGCTCAGGTGGCGCGCGCTAGGGGGGCGCACCACCTGAGCTTGTGGCTCTGTGGTGGCCCCCCTCCAGTAGATCTTTTTGCCAATATTTTTTATATATTCCAGAAAAATTCTTCATAAATTTTCAGCCCAATCCGAGAACTTTTATTTCTGCACAAAAACAACACCATGGTAGTTTTGCTGAAAACAGCGTCAGTCCGGGTTAGTTTCATTCAAATCATACAAATTAGGGTCCAAAACAAGAGCAAAAGTGTTTGGAAAAGTCGATACGTCGGAGACGTATCACCATGTCATATACAGAGGGTTCCACATTGCAACTGTTAACTTTTTTTTAACAGGAGTGCTAGTTTGGGGCGGATCCTTTCCCGTGCATAGGCCTCTTTCCTGCTTCTGTAGTCAGAAAGCAAAGAGGGGGTCCTCCATCTGTCTCTATTCTATCGCCGGTGACGCCAGCGGTTCCCTTCCCCTCCGTCTGCTGCTATGCCGGCATGAGGTGGGAGGAACCCTAGATCTGTTCGCTTGGTGTGTAGATAGCAGTAGAGGCAGGTTTCACTGCAGTGCTGTGTTGTTGGGGATGGCGGCGTCAGCCCGAATAATGTCTCCCCGGACCGTTCCCCATCTCTTCGTCATCTCTGGCAGCGCTGAGGATCCCGTGGGAGTTCGTGCTCCCGAGCGCGGTTGGAGTGGCAACGGTGCCTGCCGCGCTTCGGTGTATTGTCCCCGTTCTTTGCCGTCGCTGTGGAGAGAGTGGGGAGCTGTACAGGTGTGTCGCCAGTGAGATTTGGAATACACTGGCTCGACTGCGGGTTTGCGAAAGACGGTGGACTGACTGCTTCGGCATGCTTTCTTCGTCGACTTCAGAGAAGGCCGGCGACGCCTGGCTCGGTCAAGTTGTAGGGTGCGTCCCCACCGGTGTGCCTTATCATTGATGTGCCTCGCCGGTCGCAGTGGGTCTCAGGTGAATGCCACAAAGCAGCATGGCTGTGAGGACCTTCGTCTGAGCTTGATTCTGCTGGTATCTAATCGTTCTCTGCGTCGGCGGACAGACGGCGAGCGGAGGAGCTGTGCGGCAGAGCTGATGGGCGCAGGGACCTGGGGGGCTTTTTTCTTATTTTCTATTAGCCAGGGTTGTCTCTGTAAAATTTCCGGTTTCTCGGCTCCGCTGGATGGCTTGGGAGATCGTGGGCGTGTCTGGTCCCTGTACTATTTTGATTATCTAATGCACACGTCTTTGTTCGAGAAAAAACCCTTTTTTATAACAGAGCACTAAGCTCTATACTGAAATAGTCCTAGCATTATAGAAACACCACTAAAAAAGCAATAAATTACAATCAAGCCCTTGGGGAGTCGTCCGTCTTCTACCTCCAGAACGCGTTGATGGCGCGCCGCCGCCACTGCCGCTCTACTGTAGAAGCTGGCCTTACCTTGTTGCCTACGCCCGGGAAGTCATCAAGGCTCTTCGGTCTGGATGGACCAACATCCTTGAGAAGAAGCCATCACCGGAGACCGAAGACTGCCGACATCGTTAGATACAGTACCCGTGGGGCCGCCGCCGCCGCATAGTAGATAGCACGGATAAGACAATACCGGTGTGCCCCTGTACAACTCCTCCAAAGCCCCGCAACGACGACGGGGCGCGTATCATTGTGTCGGCGGAGCCAGAGGAATAAAAGCCACACCGAGGCCGGCGCTGACACCATGCCGACACTACTACAGAACTGGCTACCAGTGGCGGGTGCAAAATACCTATCAGTGGCGGGCTCATGTCCGCAATTGGTAATAGATTACCAGTGGCAGGCGCTCCTGCCTACCCACCGCTGATATGCTATTTACCAATGGCGGATAGGAAGGCTCACCCGCCACTGGCACGTGGCACACCAGTGGCGTGCGTGTGCCACCACCCGCCACCGGTATCGCACAAACTAGTGGCAGTTTTATACCAGTGCCCGCCACTGGTAACCTCCCCAGGCCATTTTAAAAACGCTGTCGTAGATGCGTTTTTTGCTCCGCTGCCGTGGATCTGCTGCCGTGACAGCGTTTCTATCCACAAGTGTTGCCACGATAGCGTTTTGATGCTGTGGCTGTACTTTTGGACAGTTTTAGACTATTCTCAATACAGAACATCACATAATTAACAAATAACTAACAATAGTCAAGCTAGTAACATTAAACGAGTAACAAACAATACATAGTCGACAAAGTGTGCAACTAAACAACAATAGAGAAGTGTACAATTATAAAAAAAAAGTAAATGTATCTAGGGCCGCTTGTCTTGCCGGTTGCACTCTTCTATATCGAGGCTAGCGGTGACGATTGAGTCCTACAAGGCCGGCATAGTGTCATTAAGTGGCTTCAAATGCACCTCTCGTTCGTTCGACTCATCTTCGCCAGCTTCGGTAGGGAAGAACCTGGTTGATGAGCGGACCTCCATGTTGATGACATCCACGAACGTATTTTGGATGCGTTCAAACTCTCTGCCCGAGTCGAACGGCGTGCATTGTAGGTCTCTACTCCAGTTGACAACATCGCTAGGACTGTTGAACATTGTAGTCGATCGTACGTTCTCTTCGATGAGGAGGCAGATGTAGAAGGCACACGTCATGCTACCCTTTGGTTGCGGCCTAAGAATGGGACCTCTTTGGTTGTAGCACTATGAGAATCCAGTGGTTCCTGCGCAAATAAGTTTAGAAGTTTGGTACGTCAAACATAATGGAAAAACTACGAAAGCATAAAGCAGACATGCATTTACTCGGGTCGGAAGGGCATGAGCAGGTAGTCCTTGTCCTTGGTAGTTTGCATGAAACGCGCAAGGTATTCCTTCATGGACTGCCAACCAGTATCGTTGAGAAGGTTGTTCTGGTGCATGAGAAAAGGACCGGCTATCACGACATTCCGAATCTTCATGCGTCTGGCCACTCTGGCTTGATAAAGCGCCCATAGCCTGATCAAGCAAATTTTGGGTTTATAGAAGTTGAACATATAGTAGATTTCATTGAAATCCACATATATTTTGTCCACGGGGAACTCTTCATTGAAATCATAACCCTTTGGCACCTTCACCGTGTAATGTGTTGGATTGACGGTGCCTCCGAACTCACGATTGGCTAACTCCAATTGTTTGATGTTATCATGTAGAATCTTCATCTCAATCGTGAGGTCTTCGTACACATCCCGCAGTACCATTAGTTCACCCGGGATATAAACAGGAGGTGGCCATTCACCACATTCTTCGTATGCCAAGGACTTCTTCGTCGAGCCCTTCTTACGCGGTGCTATATCATTTGTACCGGTGCTGGAAGCCTTTATCTTATTATCCTTCATTTTATCCTTCGTCCGTCGCATCCTAGTTTTAACCGGTTCTGCGGAATAGGCCGGACAGGACATCGCGGATTTGGCCTGGTCGATGAGTGTGTTTGGAGTAAACTTTGGTTTCTTGCATAGTTGCGTCTCGGGCTCAGCTGGCGGTGTATCCTCAACTAGTGCGTTGTTGGCAAAAAAGAGGGCTTCTTCATCAGCATAAGGATTATGGGTGTCTTCATGCATGTCATGCTCTGTTCCCTCTGTTCGCACACGAACACGTCACCGTGTACCCTCGACACCGGGGGTGGTGCACCCCAGTTCGCGTCGAAGGAGACCCAGCCGGAAGCGCTGTATGCAAGCAATCCGGCGGGCGCTTTTGTAGATTCGAAACCCCACACGCCCGGGAGGGACCACGTCAGGGTGCGCGGCGGCTATGGGCTGCCCTAGGTTGAACTGATCGTCCCTAGGGCCTCGTGGATCGCCGCCCTGCAACGAAGAACGAATGAAGAACGAGAAGAAGAAGAAGAACTAGGGTTAAGGAGAAAAGGTAAAGGTAAAAAAGTGGTAGATGATAGATCGATTGTGTGTTGTTCAATCGGCCATCACCTCTCACATATATATGAGGCGGCTGGTCTTCCCGTACAAGCATAGGACTCATCTAAGCTTTCCTTACAAGAAAAGTACATTAAAGCACGTCCTAAACCCCTACGTCTTTCCTAAGCCAGACTCATGTCCGGATTCACAACACCCTCTTGTCCTGCTCCTTGTCGTGGCTGTAGAAATCGCATACTAACTTGGATGGAGTCGAGTCCAACATCAAACTTGTTCGTCTCAACGAGCCTAATAAACCAACGCGGGCCACTTATCCATCTAAGGCAGTATTGATGACTTTTCGGGCCCATCTTTAACTTTGGATCGAATTCGGCAGGTGGCAGGCTGGGCTGTTTTGGCCTTGTCATGACTCTGTAGGTCGCATACTATCTCGGATCGCGAGGACTCCAAAAGCAAAGTTGTACATCTCGATGATACGCACAACTTCCATGTTGGGCACTTCTTCGTTTGAGGCCATCTTTAGAGCGTTATGACTACATCAACCACATTACGTACGCTAACGCTTTCGGTCTACGAGGGTACGTAAGACACACTCCCATCCTCATTGCTATGCATCTCCTAGATTAGATCTTGGGTGTTTCGTAGGAATTTTTTTGATTTTCATGCTACGTTTCCCTTCAGTGGGCCCATATGTATATATTGCTACGGATAACTGTGTGATGCAGTAAGTCCATCTATTAGAGTAGGCCACCTAATACAAAGTTGGGAAAAACAATTTCGCGTGAAATGGAAACCAGCCTTACACCAAAATGCATGTTTAATTCTGTTAAGCCTATCCTGGTGAAACTTGCCAATACATTCAATGTATTGACCTTTGTGGCTGCAATGTATCATGTTGCAGGACTTTCCGTGTCAAAGGAGAGATACGAAGTAGGGTTACGACGCTATACTCAACTTCTGCATGTGTGTGCATGGACGCCACAAGACTAGGATAATGTGTTCCGCTGCATATTTATTGTAAGCCAGCCCTGAGCTGAGTAGGTTTGTTGTAAAAGAGACTGGATCCGCAATGTAATACTATGACATGTGATGTATTCTTGGTATTTCATTGTCGACTGTGCGTGTCAGTTATTGATTCAGGGACTAACCCAGTAAGCACAGAGATTCGGGGCCCCTCTCGGGACCGGGTCACGACAAAACACTAGCACCTAGATCACACAAAGCATTGAACTTATTCAAACCAATCTCAATCTCAATAGTAGGCTCAAAGATATCTTCTTATTTAGCAGGTAGCTTACCATATAGCTTTTTCCTTTCATCATCCAACTCACGTACCTTAGTTGCAACGTGATCAACAAAGCGATTATATGCTTCATCATTTGATACTTCAGGTAGTGGGTGTTTCATTGCTATCATCTTCACGAAGTCTGCAACAGTATACGTATATTCTGGGACATGGGTCTTATCGAGCTCTTCTACATTTTCTTCGCTACTTCTCATCATCATGACATCTTCAACCGGGTTAGGTTCCGGTTTACCGGCAAACTTGGCTAGAATCAAAGTTTGACTCTCTGCAATTTTAGCAACTTGTGCCTCCATGCTCTTAGTTCTTCCATCTAGAGCCTGCACATCAGATTCTTCAGAATATTTTTAAATGTTTCGTTTTGCTCACTTTGACTAGCAATAATTTTTTTTAGAGTTTCCTTCAACGTATTTCTATTACCACTGCTCGTTCCATTAAAATTATTAGGTGCTCCACTATTATTAGGATAAGGCAATCTAGGAGCAAACCCATTATTTTTCCAGTTGGGATTGTAACTATTACGAGCAATGAAATTAACATCATTAACTTCTTCTTCGGTAATAGCATTTACGTTTACCTCTTCTTTACCTTTCATCACAGAGATGAGTTCATCAAGTTTAGTGGTCAACTCCGTATTCTTTTCTTCAATAGCGTTGACCTTCTTGGTGGTAGACCTCTCAACATGCCATTGGGCATGGTTTTCTTGCATATCATCTAGCAACTTCTTAGCTTCATCGATGGGTCTTCCCATAATAGTTCCTCCTGCTGCAGTGTCAAGCATTTTTGACATGGGAGTTAAGGCATTATCAAACATATGAAGAATTAACCATTCTTCCATTCCATGATTAGGACAATTCCTTATAGCCTCCTTCATGCGATCCCACGCAAGCACTAGTGGCTCATGATCTTCTTGCTTAAAATTGGTTATCTGCAAACGCAGTTGCATAATCTTTGCAGGTGGGCAAAACTTAGACAAAAATTTACTGCAGCATTCAGTCCATGAAGTTATACTACCTTTAGGCAAAGCTAGAAGCCATTCTTTAGCTTTTCCACTCAGAGAGAAAGGAAATAGATGCAAATTCAAAGCGTCGGGGTCATAATCCCTTATGTGTGTCATGTTACACAATTCAGAAAAATTATGCAAATGCATGGCGGCATCCTCAGAAGCAGAGCCTCCAAATTGGTCCTGTTGAACCATAGAGACTAGGTTGGGTTTAATCCCATACTCGGCGGCAGCAACATTAGGTTGTGCAATTGGTTCACGCATGAAACTATTGCTAGGAGCAGCAAAGCTTCCAAGATTATGAGCCATACTAATTTTTTTTAGGTTTTCTACTGACAAAACTTGCAACAAAAATTAAACTAGAACAAGAACAAAAACTAAAAATAAAAATTGAAACAAAGACTCTAACAAAACTCTAGCACAAAGTCTAGCACACAAATCCTCCCCGACAACGGCGCCAGAAAAGGTTTGATGAGTCCCTTTAGTGATCCGGTAAAGGAGCAGAAAGGATTCTCGCCTTTTTCCCCAGAGGTGACCCTGAGTTATTGAACCCACGAGAGGAAGTGCGCCTTTAAGACAAAGGCTTCTATCAAGCTTTGCAAGAGTATTAAATTCTAGTTTTTAACCGGATCGAAATCAAGGTGCTCAGTTGAACACTTATAGAAGAAAATAGGCATGGGTATGAGGACTTATTCTTACAACCATATATTTGCAAACGGGATCATCAAGATATTCGTTTGTGCTCTGGAATTCAGCACCAAGATGTGCTTGCAACGTATCGAAGTGGGGGATGTGTCCAAATTATGTCTTGACCGGCACGCGTCCAGCATCAAGAGTTCGTTGTCCAGTCGAAGGCCCTATCCGTTGCGCGGGGTTGCCTCGGTAATTAAGATAAATTAGACAAAAGCATTGGGCGTGTAATGACTACACCTCTTGTATCCCCAGAGATAGGATTCACGCTACCATACTAAACCTTTATGTCACTGGTGTTCAGAATAGTGTTTCACGGTCTCTCTTCCCTTAGCCTCTCCATGGCTCGATCTCTGTGATCCTGGGTACCTGCAGGGACAAAGATCGCGAACGAGACAAGAGACAACTATGAAGCAATTTTATTTCACACATACAAGACATCGTAATACTTTCATCGATCCCTCCAACAAATACATCGGGTTGCAGGGCTATGCCTCAACCCATGACCTTACCAAATTACTCACACATAGCGATCAGATCGCAAGAAGAAACCATTGAAGAACACATCAAGAAGATTGATTGATTGATAATATGTCTTACAATAGTTGCCGGATGCGATACATGATTACAATGTGTGGCTAACTTGGATGAATGTTGCGGTGATGGTGGTGGAGATGGCTATGGTGATGGAGATGGAAAATGGCGGTGGCTAGGGTTGCTGTGGATGACGAAGATGGAGGTCTCGGCGATGTTCTATGTTGTTTCTGGCGTTGGCCCCTTTATGATATTTATAGGGTTGGACAAGGGGGCGCCCCTGGCACTCCATACGAGTGCTCATATGAGCGCATGCGCTCGTATGAGACATCGTCTTGGGCTTGGGTGGCCTACTGCGCTTTCCACTTTGGTTCTCATTTTCTCCTCTTTACTCCTTTCCATATATATGCTTGATTTCGTCCATGTTTTGCCCCATTTCCTGTGGAAACAAAATAAATATAGGATTTTGGAATCCTTTGCATTCATTAGCCATTAGTAGCAATATTGGAGCGGATATCTCAGTTTTTATGAAATAAACCGGTTTAAACTGAGGTGCGATGAGCGTAAAAATAACACTCATCAAAATGCCTTCCTGCCACTGGTGAGGGCCCACCTATAAGCAGTTCTGCAGTACTGCGACCATGCCGAGCAGTCCCTCCTCCCAGATCCAGGGCCGACTGCCACGGGAAATGCAGCGTCTGAGTGGGATCTGGAGGTGATATATTTGGTGCTGCCATCGACATTGCCGGTGCAGCGCGACACACGGCCCAAACCCTAGCTATAGAGTCTAAGCCTAGACTACAACTATGCATGGCCATGTGTCGAGTCCGGCGACCCCTCCCCCACCGACGAGTACAAGGCCCTCGGGGGAGAGGAGTCACCGGAGATGGCACCAGCAAACTTTCCACCTCTCTTGTCGCCCTTTCTATGGAGAGAAGAGGAGAGAGAAGACTGCGGTCGAAGTGAACATGGGTGGTTGCATGGATGTTTTGCGCGCATAGGTGCCTCATATTGTTTGAATTCGTTGTTTATGCAAATTACATGTAGGATAGACTACTTCATTTGAGGCTATATTTGCTTAATGTTGCCACATCAAAAGTTAAACAAATTTGAAAAATTTAGGTGGGTGTTTGGTTCAAGATACAACTTAGGCAAAATTGTTTTTCAACAATAGGCCCGCATATCATACACTCATGCAGCTATAAGGTGTGGCAAGATTTATCTTTTATATCTAAATAGCTAGCCCCCACTAACCTATTTCTCTCAACATGCAAGCATGCCACCTCATCACACAATATGCATGGTAAAGGCCCATGTCCACTAACATATTTCTCTCAACATGCAACATGTCACCTCATCATACAACATGCATGCGAAAATACCCACCTCAACATGCAAACATATGAGAATTTCCATTCTATTATGCAATTTATATTTAATAAATATTTTACAACTATACAATAATCAAACACAATAAATCATATGTATTGTCAGTTTTAGATCTTATATTATTACTCCAAATATTCATGTTTCATACAACGAATCTCATGGAAATATGTTGCAAGAACACGCCGCTGATGTTGTCGCGACAGAAGCAGCGACACTGTTTGAAGGTTTAAAATTAGCCCTAAGTGTGGGGTGCGCTAAGTTGATGGTAAGGATGGATAACAGTGTTGTGGTGGATGCAATAAAGCTAAATGAAGGCCATTCAATGGTTGCAGCGCCTGTGTTAGATGATTGTCGAAATATCTTGAGTGATTTTGGGAAGGTTACTATTGAGCATTGCTTTAGAGAGTCAAATGTAGTAGCTCACGAGCTGGCAAAGTGGGGGTGTGCAAACGACCCTTGTGTTTGCACGGATGCACCTCCTAGTTTCCTTGTTAAATTCCTAGTAGATGATGTAACCGTTATTTGAGTTAATAAAGTATACCTTCCCGTCAAAAAAAAAGTTTATCCCCACTATCACTAGTAGAAAACAGACCTTTCGTCCGCCCCTTTAGTCCCGGTTTGATTACGGCCCGGGACTAATGTGACCATTAGTCCCGGTTCCAACGGCTAGGAGCGGTCGGGGGCACGGGCATCATTAGTCTCGGTTCATTTTCTACCTATAGTCCCGGTTTGTATCAAAAGGGGTGGTGGCAGGCTGGGGCCCCCACGATCCCCTTTAGTCCCGGTTTGTATCACAAACCGGGACTAGAGGTGGACTTTATAGTCCCGGTTTGTGATACAAACCGGGACTAAAGGGGTGGTGGCAGGCTGGTGTCAGGCTGGGGCCCCACGAGCCCCTTTAGTCCCGGTTTGTATCACAAACCGGGACTAGAGGTGGACCTTTAGTCCCGGTTTGTATAACCAACCGGGACTAAAGACTTCCCTATATAAACCCTTCTTCTTCCAGCCCGAGCACATTCTCTCTGTTTTCCCCTTTCTCTCCTCTGTTCTTCCCCTTGCTCTCGAGCTCATCCTCCATTTTTGCCAAAGATTTGTCAAGATTTGAAGGCACCCCATCTATCCAAGTGTTCACAAAGGTTAGCAACTTTGTCCTTTCATCTCTCATTGCTAGATTAGCTCGTGCAATGCTCTATAATTAAGTATAGTGATTTGTGGGTTCTAGTTTTGGGAGTAATTATGTGGGAGTTTATTTGATTTATATGCAATTTGAGCTCAAATTAACTTCTTAGTTTGCATATGTGTAGGTGTGGTTTACTTAGTGCCTTCCCGTCCCCGTCCTAACCACCGTCGATCGCCCGCACCGTCCCGTCGCCGGCACCACCTTGGTGAGCCTCTTGTTCTTATCCTTTTTATAAAAAAAATCTTATTAGTATGATTTAGATAGTTAATTGTATAATTTTCTTACATGTATGATTGTTTGTTATACATAGTGCCATGACTTTGATATCCGTCCCCGTCGGCCCTCGTCCGGTTTATGATTCAGATGTGGTATATATATTCTCTTTTATAACTATTTGTTGCATTTTGCGTTTATGACAATTATGCCCATCAAGTTGACATAGATATTTTTATCTAGGAGGTATGTGAACCGGAAATTGCAACCGACCCTCTTGTCGAGAAGTTAAATTTACTTGAAAAAGAAAACGAGTATTTGAACGAAAAATTGAAAAGAATTGAAGAAGAGAAGATGAAATTGGAGTTGTATGTTGCCGATGTCGTCGATGATCACAAGATCAAGATGGATGCAATGCGCTTGAAGATTAGAAAGATTAGAAACTATGCCGTTAATAAAGAGGCTTGGTATCATTATGCCGTTGGATCAATTATTACCTTAGTTGCGATTTTGATCGCATTTGTTGTTGCATTTAAATGCTTTATCTAGATAGTTTTATGTTGTTTTATGAGAATAAGTGTGTATGAACTTTATGTATGAACTTGTATTAATTTGGTCTTTTTGGTGTTGTGTAATGAAGATGAGTCGGCAATGGATGTACGATGACCGACGCTCTCCCCAGTTCATTAATGGCGTGCATAGTTTTCTGCGTGCGGCTGAGGCAAACAAGCGGAATGGTTTTATGTGTTGTCCATGTGGTGTCTGTAAGAATGATAGGAATTACTCTAGCTCAAAAGTCATTCACGTCCACCTGTTTACGTCCGGTTTCATGTCCGGCTATAACTGTTGGACCAAGCACAGAGAAAGAGGGGTTCTAATGGAAGAGAATGAAGAAGAAGAGGATGATGACAACTATGCTGGGTTCCCTGAATACGATGGTACTACAATGGGGGAAGAGAATGAAGAAGAAGAAGCTGAAGAAGAGGCATCAGATGAGACCGCTGATGATCTTGGTCGGGCCATTGCTGATGCAAAGAGAAACTGCGAAAGTGAAAAGGAGAAGTTGAAGTTGCAGCGCATGTTACAGGATCACAAAAAATTGTTGTACCCAAATTGCGAAGATGACAAGAAAAAGCTGGGTACCACACTGGAATTGCTGCAATGGAAGGCAGAGAATGGTGTAGCTGACAAGGGATTTGAAAAGTTGCTGAAAATGTTAAAGAAGATGCTTCCAAAGAACAACGAATTGCCTGACAGTACGTACGAAGCAAAGAAGGCTGTCTACCCTCTAGGATTAGAGGTGCAGAAGATACATGCATGCCCTAATGACTGCATCCTCTACCGCGGTGAGGAGTACAAGAATCTGAATGCATGCCCGGTATGCGGTGCATTGCGCTATAAGATCAGCCGCGATGACCCTGGTGATGATGTTGAGGGCGAGCGCCCCAGGAAGAGGATTCCTGCCAAGGTGATGTGGTATGCTCCTATAATACCACGGTTGAAATGTTTGTTCCAAAACAAAGAGCATGCCAAGTTGATGCGATGGCACAAAGAAGACCGTAAGAAAGACGGGAAGTTGAGAGTACCCGCTGACGGGTCGCAGTGGAGAAAAATCGAGAAAAAGTGGCGGGACTTTGTAGATGACGCAAGGAACGTATGGTTTGGTTTAAGTGCAGATGGCATTAATCCTTTTGGGGAGCAGAGCAGCAATCATAGCACCTGGCCTGTGACTCTATGTATCTATAACCTTCCTCCTTGGTTGTGCATGAAGCGGAAGTTCATTATGATGCCAGTGCTCATCCAAGGCCCCAAGCAACCCGGCAACGACATTGATGTGTACCTAAGGCCATTAGTTGAAGAACTTTTACAGCTGTGGGACATAAAAGGTGTACGTGTGTGGGATGAGCACAAACAGCAGGAATTTAACCTACGAGCGTTGTTGTTTGTAACCATCAATGATTGGCCTGCTCTTAGCAACCTTTCAGGACAGACAAAAAAGGGATACCACGCATGCACGCACTGTTTAGATGAGACCGAAAGTATATATTTGAATAAATGTAAGAAGAATGTGTACCTGGGACAACGTCGTTTTCTTCCGATCAAGCATTTCAAAGGTGAGGCAGATCACCGGAAGAAGCCTCGCCACCGTACTGGTGATGATATACTTGACATGGTCAAGGATTTAAAAGTAATCTTTGGAAAGGGTCCTGGCGGACAACCTATTCCGAATGACGCTGACGGACACGCACCCATGTGGAAGAAGAAATCTATATTTTGGGACCTACCCTATTGGAAAGACCTAGAGGTCTGCTCTGCAATCGACGTGATGCACGTGACGAAGAATCTTTGCGTGAACCTGCTAGGCTTCTTGGGCGTGTATGGGAAGACAAAAGATACAACAGAGGCACGGGAGGACCAGCAACGTATGCACGGAAAAGACGGCATGCATCCAAAGCAGTATGAAGGTCCTGCGAGCTACTCTCTTACCAAAGAAGAGAAGGAAATATTCTTTAAATGCCTGCTCAGTATGAAGGTCCCGTCTGGCTTCTCGTCGAATATAAAGGGAATAATAAATATGGCAGAGAAAAAGTTCCAGAACCTAAAGTCTCATGACTGCCACGTGATTATGACACAATTGCTTCCGGTTGCATTGAGGGGGCTTCTACCGGACAACGTTCGATTAGCCATTGTGAAGCTATGTGCATTCCTCAATGCAATCTCTCAGAAGGTAATCGATCCAGAAATCCTACCAAGGTTACAGAATGATTTGGTGCAATGTCTTGTCAGTTTCGAGTTGGTGTTCCCACCATCCTTCTTCAATATCATGACGCACGTCCTAGTTCACCTAGTCGACGAGATTGCCATTCTGGATCCTGTATTTCTACACAATATGTTCCCCTTTGAGAGGTTCATGTGAGTCTTAAAGAAATATGTTCATAACCGTGCTAGGCCAGAAGGAAGCATCTCCAAGGGCCATGAAACAGAGGAGGTCATTGAGTTTTGTGTTGACTTTATTCCTGACCTTAAGCCGATTGGTGTTCCCGAATCGCGGCATGAGGGCAGACTAGGTGGAAAAGGCACCCTAGGAAAGGATTCAGTAATATGTATGGACGGGCATTCTTGGGCGCAAGCACACTACACAGTTCTACAAAATTCCAGCTTGGTGGCTCCGTATATCGAGGAACACCTGGATAGTGTACTCTCCAAGAACCCGGAGCAGTCTGAGCCCTGGATCAAACGTACACACATGGCGTCATTCGGCGGTTGGTTGCAAACACGTCTCATGCATGACGGCACTGTTGGAGATGAGTTGTACTTGCTGGCCAAGTCACCATCTTCGACTATATCGACTTTCAAAGGGTACGAGATAAATGGGAATACATTTTACACGATCGCCCAAGATAAAAAGAGCACCAACCAAAACAGTGGTGTCCGCTTTGATGCAGCAAACACCAATAGGCCAAAGGACACATATTATGGTTACATAGAGGAGATATGGGAACTTGACTATGGACGTGATTTGAAGGTCCCTTTGTTTCGGTGCAAATGGGTCAATCTGACTGGAGGCGGGGTAAAGGAAGACCCGCGGTACGGAATGACAACAGTGGATCTCAACAATCTTGGGTACACAGATGAACCATTCGTCCTAGCCAATGATGTGGCGCAGGTTTTCTATGTGAAGGACATGTCTACCAAGCCGAGAAAAAGAAAAGATAAGGAAGCGAAGACATCATACGATGAGCCAAAGCGCCACATAGTTCTTTCAGGGAAAAGAAACATCGTGGGAGTGGAGGACAAGACAGACATGTCAGAAGATTATGAAAAGTTTCATGAAATTGCTCCCCTCACAGTGAAGACTGACCCAAGCATCCTGTTAAATGATGAAGATTGTCCATGGTTACGGCGCAAAGGGACACACGCGAAGAAAAAGTTTTATACCCCAATATCCCACTCTGGGATGTGACCGGCTTCACCGTCATCACTTTCTTCTCTAGTGAGTTTCCGGACTTATCTGGAAAGTCCCACTTCGGACAAACCGGAGGGAATCTTTGTAATAGTTAGGGTATATATATGTGTTTTGGCATTTGAAACGCGAAGGAACGCTATTTTTCATGCATTTATTGATTTTTTTGAGCTAAATGACCCTGAAATTGAAAAGCACTACAAATGAACTCTGAAAATGTTGAAACTTGGCATGGTATCATCATTTCACCCACATAGCATGTGCTAAGTTGAGAGGGTTACGACAAAAACTGGATGCACTTCGTGTACAAACTGGACAATCTCTTTCGAAGTATCAGGGTTTCGGACGAAAACTCATCTGTTACAAAAGGTATTTTATTTTTTTAAACTTATTTTAACTCCAGACTTTTTGTGCATTCAACATGCACCATTCAAAGCCACGTCATCAATTTTCAACCCTTTCTGACTTCATTTGCTATTTTTCATGCATTTATTGATTTTTTTGAGCTAAATGACCCTGAAATTGAAAAGCACTACAAATGAACTCTGAAAAGGTTGAAACTTGGCATGGTATCATCATTTCACCCACATAGCTTGTGCTAAAAAGTTGAGAGGGTTACGGCAAAAACTGGATGCACTTCGTGTACAAACTGGACAATCTGTTTCGAAGTATCAGGGTTTCAGACAAAAACTCATCTGTTACAAAGGCATTTCATTTTTTTAAACTTATTTTAACTCCAGACTTTTTGTACATTTAACATGCACCATTCAAAGCAGGAAAAAGAATCACTCAAAAATCTATTTTTAAAGTAAAGTTATTCACAAACTAGTGATTCACACAAATTTCAAAGAATTCAAATTTAAACTATTCAAATTTGAAAACTACTGGCACTAACAGAAAGTTTATAATTTTTGTGACCTAAACCAAAAAGATTCACTCAAAAACTCTAAATATTTGGCTGTAAGTAGAAACAAAAGAAAAAAAATAAAGCAAAAAACAAAAAAAACTAGAAAAGACCTTTAGTCCCGGTTGGAGCCACCAACCGGGACTAGAAAGTATATGCAAAAAATAAAAAAATGCCCGCCTACTAGGCCACCACGGCCTACATACGACCAGAAACCCAATTCTATATGGGCCAGGATGCAGGCCCGCAGGGCAAGTAGGCCCCACAGGGCAGAGATACGTTAGGCATGCACTGCCTGCTTTACAGAGGAGCTCGACACAGCTATCGCAGCGGGGCTTATAAACAGGTGCGAGTGCCTCTCGCTTGGCGAGGTGGGACTAAACTTCCACCATGCCAGGACCAACCCTTTAGTCCCGGTTGGTGGCTCCAACCGGGACTAAAGGCCCCCCTTTAGTCCCGGTTCGAGCCACCAACCGGGACTAAAGGCTTGGGCTTCCCGCCGCTTGGCCTGGTGAAATTCACCTTTAGTCCCGGTTGGTAGCTCGAACCGGGACTAAAGGGGGGCCTTTAGTCCCGGTTGGAGCCACCAACCGGGACTAAAGGTCTCTCTATATAAGCGGCACTTACGAAATTTTCCAAAAGCCATCTAGTTTCCCCCCCGACGGCGCCGAAGACCACGACGCCGCCAGGCTGCCACGCACCTCGACGTCGCCGTCTGGCCGCTCTATCTGCTCCCAAGCACCGCCCGAGCCCGCGCCGGCGCCGCCACGCTGCCCGCCGCCGCCGCTCCTCCGCGCGCGCCTGCCTCGCGGTCGACGACCGCTCCTCGATCGATCCACAAGCCGCCGCGGCCCGAGCCCGCGCCGGCGCCGCTCCTCCGTCTCCGGCACCGCTCCTCCGTCTCCGGCGTCCTCCCCGCCTCCCTCCGCGCGCCCCGACGGTCCCGGCCGGTGAGCCTCTCCCTCCTTAATTTTGTTCATCTTTTTTTTCATAGATTGTTTTTTTTTCACTAGATGTTATTGTAGATGCTTAGTATATGTATGTATGTATACAATGTATGTATGTATGTAGATGAACGGTGGAATTTGCATAGAAAAAAGTTGCATAGAAAAAAGTTGACCATGTATTAAAAATATTTTATTTGGAAAATGTTAATATCTTATTTGGAAAATGTTAATATCTTAATGTTGTATTTGCAAAAGTTTGTCATGTATTTGCAAAATCAAGTGAACAAGAATTACAAAAATCATAATCAAGCATTTAAAAAATGTTAATTTGCATAGAAACATTTTTGGCGTCGATGATGCCCGGCCCGCATCCTCGTCGTCGACTCGGTGGCGACAACCTGCTTGAGAGGCGCCATGTCCGGGACTGGGCTCCGCCGGGCTGGCACTGGGAGGTGCTACCTTCCGGGGCGCGCAGCTTGGTGAGGAACCCGGCTCCCATCGTCGACCCAGAGCTTCTTTGGTGGCGGTCGCGTGGGCCACTATCGGTGCGGAGGCAGCCGGCCCCCGAGGAGGTGGTACGTCGCCGTGTTAGGGAGGAGGACGAGCACGTCCGTCGCTACATGGTTGCGTTGGACGTCAGGTTCTCCAATACCTGGCAGGTTCTTCAGGGATCTCACCCGAGCTATGATCCTGTGATGGTTCCTTCTCTTTGGGTGTCCACCGCCCGCGCGTCAGGAACCGCGAGTCAACTGGATTATTCGATAGTATTCGATCTGTATTAGCTAGTGATGTTATATGATAATATTCGAGATGTATTAGTGATAATACTCGAGATGTATTCGAGATTATATTCGATAATATTCGATGATGCATTAGTGATAATATTCGAGATGTATTCGAGATGTATTAGTGATAATATTCGAGATGTATTCGTGATAATATTCGAGATGTATTCGAGATTATATTCGATAATATTCGATGATGCATTAATTGGATTATTATTCGAGATGTATTAGTGATAATATTCGAGATGTATTCGAGATTATATTCGATAATATTCGATGATGCATTAATTGGATTATTCGAGATGTATTAGTGATATTATTCGAGATGCATTCTAATTTGAATACTAAATTGTTTTATCTTTCTTCTGGATTAGTTAAGCTATGGATGCTAGCGGCAGAGACGACCATGATCAAGAGCATATCATGTTCGACATGATCCGAAACCCAGAGGGTGAACCTGAAGATGACGGCTCACAATATCTGAACGACGCCGGTGAGGGAATATTTGAGGAAGAACCAACACACGAAGGGCACACAAACAATGATGGCGAAGGAAATGATCTTCAATTAACAATGACCGGCGAGGTATATATAAGGCCTCTGGTGATCATTACATGTATTAATTGATTTGTATATATATATATATTAACGAATCTTTCTTCTTTTAGCCCTCCGGATCGAGCAAATCTTCTACAAGCAGGGCAGCACGAGGCCCGGCCAAAAAGTTGCGGCCTGGCATAAAGTACAACATCGATGAGATCAAACCAAATGGCGAACCGCTTGCTCCTAAAAAGAATGCGGACAAATTTACTCGTCAGTGCGGAGTTATTGTCAGGGACCAAATCCCGATCTCCGTTCAAGAATGGAATAAGCCAAAGGCAGATCGAGAAGTTAGTTTTGTCGACGAAAGAGCAAAAGATCTGCTTTGGGAAACGCTCATGTCACATTTCACCCTACCAGAGCATTTAATAGATGCAGAACGGGAGAAAGTCAAGAAGAGTGCTCTTCAGAAGATGGCCACACAATTCCGCAACCACAAGAAAAGATTATGGGCCTGGTACGTCGAAGCAGGAAAGCCGACTCCAGAATTCACTGGAGCACTGGAGAAGGCAAAAGATCACTGGGACTTATTTGTGGAGTTCAAGGAATCGGAAGCAGCTAAGGAACGGTCGAGGACAAACAAGATCAATGCTGAGAAGAAACAATTTCACCATGTTCTGGGGCGAGGTGGCAACAAGACTGGCCGGCCTAAGTGGGATGAATCTGAGGAAAAGATGATTGCTGCAGGGGTCACTCCAGCAACATTGGGTTGGCCCGACAGGTGCAGGACTTGGTTTTATGCGCATGGGGGAAAGTTGGACCCAAAGACAGGGGAGATTATGGTGCAGGCAAGTCATAAAGAAGCCTCGGACGCTTTACTTGGTGCAATAGAAGCGGCTCGAACGGGGGCGTTCCAGCCCGAGAGAGAGAACGACGAGCTTACACGTGCCCTCGGGAATCCTGAACACCCGGGACGAACACGAGGCAAAGGCGTTGTTCCGTGGGTTGAGGGGTTTGCGGACTGGAACGTCAGTTACAGAAGCCGTGCGAGAAAGAAGAAGCAGGAGGAACACAAGAAGAAGCAGGATGCAGACCGGCTTCAACAGCTAGAAGCAAGGCACGCAGAGTTCGAACGCGCTTTCAAGCGGCAGCAGGAGCAGATCGACACACTTAGCCTGGAAAGGGCGTCTCAGCAGCAGCAGCAAGCAGATCCAGCATTGGATAGCACCGTCCCATCTATGCCGAAAAGCAGCGTGGGTTCCACGGGGGTCCCGGCCGATGATGCACTGCTGGCTCGCTACCCCATGGATGATATCCAAGAGACGACAAGTTGTGAGCTACACCTTCCACTGAAGAACATATCCATGAAGGTGGCGGACGGCTATGCTTTACCAAATCCCCCTGAAGCAGCCTTCCACGGCAATCCGATTCCACCTGGCTATGCTCGTGTCGGGGTGGATGAAGTTCTGTCGGCATATGACTCACTACAGCTTGACTTTCCTGGAGGTCAAGGGGAGCAGACACTGGGAGAAGTGATACGTGGTATCATTGTATGGAGAAAGGATTGCATCGTCTTTCCAAACTCGACGCCAAGGGCACCGACTCCTCCTCCAAGTCCGCCGCGTCAGCCGACTCCTCCTCCAACTCCGCCGCGTCAGCCGACTCCTCCTTCAAGTCCGCCACGTCAGCCGACTCCTCCTCCAAGTCCGCCGCGTCAGTCGACTCCTCCTCCAAATCCGCCGCGCCAGCCGACTCCAGCCCACCCCGAGACGGAGCCCAGCGCGAGTTCGCAATATCGAACTCTGCAGCGTCAGCGGACTCCCAAGCGGAAGAGAGCACCAAACAAGAAACCCGAGCCTCCTGCCAAAAAGAAGTTAGCTTACGAGATGACTGAGGAGGAAAACAAAGGGGTTGTGGATGCCCAAGTGAAGGCCCATTTTGCACCGAAACCGCCCCCGCTGCCGAAGGAGAAAATACCTGAGGAAGTCATACAACACTTTCTGGATCTTGCTAAACCGGCTGTGGAGAAAAGTGATTCAGACTATGAGCGCTCTATTAAGAAATCATATCATGCACAAAAAAAAGGAGTCGAGCCTTACAACAGGTAGTAATAAAAGCGGGAAAACTGTTCCCCAGCTGGGAGAACAGGCAGTGCAATCGATCCCCCCGCTCAAGGTGAGTACCACCGATAAGCCGGTAATAACCGACGCTGCTAGACAGATGGCTAGAGAGGCCGGTGTCACTGTTGAACAACTCCTAGGCATCGAGGATCTTCCCACGAATATTGATGAGAAGGATCTAGCATGGAAATACGTCCATGGGAACCCTCTGGTCAGGCCTGAGGAGGTCGATCTTCTACCAACGCAGATGCGCAAATTGCATCAGTGGTACCTGAGAGAAGTAAAGGCCGGGCGAGAGAGCCTCATGGTGAAAGTCAAGCCAGAGCATTACTACCATGGAAAAGATGTGTGGATTGAATTGCCAGAACTTTTTCAGTTATACAATCAAGACGCATTGGACAAATCTCTCGTCAGTTGCTATTGTCTGTAAGTGATTTCTTTCTGTAATTTAAGTCTCTAGCTCAGCTCGTTCATTGCCTGTAATTATCCTCACTATATTCTTTTGTGTGGTATTATGCAGATTGAAGATTTCTGAAATGAAAAGAGATGGAGTCTATGGCATTGGGTTCATTGACCCAAATACCATTTATGAACAAGTGTTAAAAACAGAACCCAAAGACACAGAGGCCAACTTGCTAATGTTTTTGAAGGAACTAAATGCCAAACCAGAGATAGTATTTCCTTATAACTTCAAGTGAGTGTTACTGTCTTGTACTACAAATTCTATTTTGCTTACTCGATGTTAAGTGTAGTTGATGAGTTATGCATGCCCGCTTATACAAACGTGTGTGCAGTTTCCACTGGATCCTGCTAATGATTAGAGTTGACGAGAGAAAAGTTGAAGTACTGGACTCACTAACTAGAGACCCTAAAGAATACTACGACCTGAAGTTGATGCTCGACAGGTAATTTCAATCATTATCGCACTATGTCGTCCTCTTTAGTTCATTTCCTGATATCAAGTAATTAATAACTCATTTATTCATTTTCTTTGCCGGGCAGGGTTTGGAAAACGTTCATCAAAAAGGTTGTCGATCAATGGAAACCAAGCCTGAAATGGTGGCGACCAAGGGTAATTAAGTAGTACTAGCTAGCTAGCTACGTCCGCGCATCTCTTTAATTCTAGTTTCAATACCATTATCATGCTTGATTATTATCTGATTGAATTCTATTCTCGTAAAGTGCTTGAGTCAGGCACCGGGGACTAATTTATGTGCATACTACGTTTGCGAGAACATTCGCATTATTATCAACGAAAGGAACAGAGATGCAAGAACTCTTTGGGTACGTAAATACTATTCACAATTCTTTTTATCATTATCTAATATATATACACACAACTAATATATTCATATTGATCTCCTTCTTTAAATATGAAAGAGATGCGGGATCAGCTCCTACCAACGGACCGCATACGAGCACTTCAAGAGGAAATGGCGGGATTTTTGCTTAAGCAGGTCATATCTCCCGACGGAGAATACCATTTCACCTAATGCCTGCATGTAATGATCTGCAAGTTGTAGGAGAAACTGTATATACCAAATTGTATATATATATATATATATATATATATATATATATATATATATATAATGAAAACTATATTTTGATCGCTAAGCGCGGTCTTAATTAGTGCGCTGATATTCAACGTTAATATTCAGTGTACTGTTCACCGCGTGTAGCAAAACACTGTTCACTATTCACCTTACTATTCAGCACTATTTGCTTTACTATTCGGTACTATTCAAATAGTTGGCGTTACTATTCGTTACTATGCCAATGATATGCGCGTGTCTGGTTAATTATTCGTTTACTATTCGTGATTATTTCAAATGTTAATCACAACTTTTTACTTATATGCAGGATTTATTCAGTTTGTCCGACGGTGCGCGCAGTGGTGTAATATTCCTACTCGGTACTCACCATATTTATCATTATGTTGCATCATATGTAGCTAGTTACGTTCACTTGATGGTTTTAATTGCAAATTTATATGTTAAATTCTTATCGTCTTCCCAGGCAGTTCCACCCGAAGGGAACACTTCTCTACGGCAACAAGGTTCTCATTCAACGCCAACTCTGGGCTACACAGAGAACAAACACGCAGAGGTTTCTCCTATAGGATCCCTAGCATAAGAACTCTTCACATAAATTCATAAGTAAAAATATCAAGTGAAACCAAGAAACTACATCATTTCAACAACATAATTTACATATGGTTTTCCCTTTCGGGAAACCCCGAAGGGATTACACACGAACTAGGAAATTACCTTAATATTACTGGCGATCGACGTGCCTTCTTGGCTATTCTACTAAGTGGAGGTGGCTAAACTACTAAGGAAGGAGTGCACTGGCTCGAGAGCTTTGCTTTGCTTCAGACTGCTTCGCTCTTCTCTGGCTTGCGCTCTTCCCTTTGAGCCCGGCGTCTCCTTTTATAGCCGCGAGACGGCTGCGAGGGAGGCTTTGGGAGCCTGCCTTCACTTATTTATTTTACATACGGTAGCCTGCACGCGTGTCCTACTAGGGTACATGCGTGTCCTTCTACGGCATAGATAAGTGCGAGACAAAGTGCCCGACAAACTTCAATCTTCAGGAATCTTCTCTTTTTCACGTGGGCTTTGTCTCTCGGTAGATAATTGGCTTGCCTCCAGTGTCTTCTAATCATATGAGCAATATGCAGAGATTGCTCACACCTTTGGCTTGATCTTCTTCTTCGATGCAATATTCTTGGCATCTGATGCATGACAAACTCTCTGACTGATTTTTTTTTCATGGGGGTCTTCCACACCAATACAATTGATATACCATATCAATATTCTAGATTCCATGAATATTCATATTCGCGTACCAATTCGGGGAGCTCTGATACCAACTATAGCAGCAAATGAAAATTATTCTTTGATCGCTAAGCGCGGTCTTAATTAGTGCGCTGATATTCAACGTTAATATTCAGTGTACTGTTCACCGCGTGTAGCAAAACACTGTTCACTATTCACTTTACTATTCAGCACTATTTGCTTTACTATTCGGTACTATTCAAATAGTTGGCGTTACTATTCGTTACTATGCCAATGATATGCACGTGTCTGGTTAATTATTCGTTTACTATTCGTGATTATTTCAAATGTTAATCACAACTTTTTACTTATATGCAGGATTTATTCAGTTCGTCCGACGGTGCGCGCAGTGGTGTAATATTCCTACTCGGTACTCACCATATTTATCATTATGTTGCATCATATGTAGCTAGTTACGTTCACTTGATGGTTTTAATTGCAAATTTATATGTTAAATTCTTATCGTCTTCCCAGGCAGTTCCACCCGAAGGGAACACTTCTCTACGGCAACAAGGTTCTCATTCAACGCCAACTCTGGGCTACACAGAGAACAAACACGCAGAGGTTTCTCCTATAGGATCCCTAGCATAAGAACTCTTCACATAAATTCATAAGTAAAAATATCAAGTGAAACCAAGAAACTACATCATTTCAACAACATAATTTACATATGGTTTTCCCTTTCGGGAAACCCCGAAGGGATTACACACGAACTAGGAAATTACCTTAATATTACTGGCGATCGACGTGCCTTCTTGGCTATTCTACTAAGTGGAGGTGGCTAAACTACTAAGGAAGGAGTGCACTGGCTCGAGAGCTTTGCTTTGCTTCAGACTGCTTCGCTCTTCTCTGGCTTGCGCTCTTCCCTTTGAGCCCGGCGTCTCCTTTTATAGCCGCGAGACGGCTGCGAGGGAGGCTTTGGGAGCCTGCCTTCACTTATTTATTTTACATACGGTAGCCTGCACGCGTGTCCTACTAGGGTACATGCGTGTCCTTCTAAGGCATAGATAAGTGCGAGACAAAGTGCCCGACAAACTTCAATCTTCAGGAATCTTCTCTTTTTCACGTGGGCTTTGTCTCTCGGTAGATAATTGGCTTGCCTCCAGTGTCTTCTAATCATATGAGCAATATGCAGAGATTGCTCACACCTTTGGCTTGATCTTCTTCTTCGATGCAATATTCTTGGCATCTGATGCATGACAAACTCTCTGACTGATTTTTTTTTTCATGGGGGTCTTCCACACCAATACAATTGATATACCATATCAATATTCTAGATTCCATGAATATTCATATTCGCGTACCAATTCGGGGAGGTCTTCCGCGCCCGAAAAATTGATAGCAATATCAATATAAATAAGCTTAATATTCAGGTCGCTGGCCATGCCCTGCGATATCCATATGATCATCATCTGAGAGATGAAAGTCATACTTTGTATCATATACTTTCTTTATTTCTTCCAATCTTATGTCCATTTCAATCCTCATATCATTGGATATTTCTTCCTTTAATTCCTTCTTCAATGTTTTTGATAATTCTTCAAATCTTTTATCCATTTCTTGATCTATATATTCCTTGTCTAAGGGGTCAAGCCCCTTTAGCAGGCATTCTTGATATGACTGATATTTTGGTGATTCTTCTTTCATTGAATTTTTTGAGCTAGAAGCTTCTCCTTTTGAGGGAATTGCTGAAGCGGGTAAATTTTTAACTATGCCCCCTTGCTTCTCAATATATTCTCTGGCTTCGGGATCTATATAATAATCTGGTCCTATTACTTTTCGTGCCCATTTCAAGGCATCATCAATTTTATCATATTTTCGAAATGATAATTCTTTGTCTTTGCACTTTGCTGCAAGCTTCTCTATTTGAATATCTTCCCAATGCTTATATATTCCTGGCTTTTTCCCATTAAACATTATATATAGGGGATCTCCTTTTTCTTCCTCTATTTTTGCTGGTGTTGGAGTATTCTTGTTCAACATATTGAACATATGAAAATATTCTGCAAGACTATTGAGATTAGATAGCATATATCCTTTTTCATCTCTTTTCAAAGTATATTGATACCACATATTATCCAATATGCATCTTTGGATTTCATCAAGACGGATATGGTTCTTTGGCTTGAAATTAAATGTATTTGGAGAAAATATTTTTAATTTATTTTCATCTCCAAATATGAAACATTCATGTCCGCCTGTGAGAGTTCCTCTCTTCAAATCTGTTCCTTTCATTTCTGTAAAATTGATGAGCGGGAAAATATGTCAGGCAAACTATTATCTTTTCCCTTGATATTCTCAAATATTACTTTATATCCATTCCCAGCTATGGTGTCTTCAAATAAGACCCATCTTCTGGTCGAGCTTTTCTTACTATTAATTTTATTGTAATATCGGCATATAGCTTCACAATCTGTTCGAACAGTAAATTCTTTAAATCCTAAATATAACCTGAAAGCATTTATAGCATTTACTACTGCAAGGATTTCTCTATCTATATTATTTACCGTCTTTAATTTGTAACTTCCTGAAGCATATCTACATATTTTCTCTTCTGTTTTCAGAGAATATTTATTAGGTTTTTGCTTTAATATAGCACCCCAGCCTACCTTAGATGCATCTGTTTCAATTATAAAATATTTATCCTCTAAAGGCAACTCAAGGGGTTTTAAATTCTTGACTCTATCTTTTATGGCTTTTACTAGTCTTATGTCTTCAGAATTGAAGTATTTTTGTCCATTCTTTCTTAGTTTTGCATATAATGGTCCAGCTAGCTTTGCTAAATTGTCTATATAATTCCTAGCATAGTTTACAATTCCTAGGAATTGTTGCAAAATCTTTTTGTCACTCATATTGTCAGGAAATTCCAATATTTTCTTTGCAATATGATCTTGTAAATATATTTTTCCTTCTCCTATTTCATGACCAAGGAAATTTATTCTTTCTTTGCATATTTCCATCTTCTTTTTGGATAATATGAGCCCATTTTGTTCTACCTTTCGAAAGAACACTTCAAGGTGGGCAATATGCTCTTTATATGATTTGGAAAATATTAATAGGTCATCAACGTAGACCAATATAAATGCTTGATTCTCATTAAATATATTTTGCATTTTTCTTTGAAATAATGCGGGTGCATTCTTTAGACCCAATGGCATAACTAGCCATTCATAATGACCTTGTGGACAAGTAAAGGCTGTCCAAGGAATAGATTCTTCTGCCATTTTTACTTGCCAAAATCCTGCTTTTAAATCGAATTTAGAAAAATATTTGCTTCCTTGTATTCTATTGATCCATTCCTGCTTATTGGGTATATTGTATGCATCATCTATCGTATTATCATTAAGCCTTTTAAAATTAATTACCATTCTGGATTTACCTCTTACCTCTTCAGCATGATTCCTAACTATAAAAGCAGCAGATCTATGAGGACTTCTGCTTTCTCTAATTGCTTTTAGCTTTAGTAATTCTTCAATATGCATTTTGAATTCTTCAATATCTTTGGGAGTAGCTTCTATTGGTCCAGACTTAATTATATAATCTGGGTTTATAATATTTATTTTACAAATTATAGAGTTCTTATCCCAATGTTTCATTGGTATTTCCCCAATAATTTGTATATTTTCTAATCTTTGCACAATCTTGTCTATATCTTTCTTAGATTTTATGTCTCTATACCAATTTGGAGAGAATGATTGTAACTCTATGCATTCTGTACATGTATTTTCTATATGATATTCTTCTATTGTCTCACTGAGTTCTTCATCTTTGCAGAATTCAAAAGGATCTAAACTTGCGCTATCTTCATCATCTATATTAGATATTTCTATATTTTGCAAAGCCTTTCTTTGTTTCCGTACTTCAGATAAGTATGGAACATTATCTTGATGCGGGATAAATGTAACCCCATCTTCATGTATAATTGTGGTTTGTAAAGATTGTTGTAAAAATCTTAATCCTATTATCATATCATCATTTATAACTGACAAATCTCTTATTGTAATTTCGTCTATTATATATTTTGTGCCATTTATGTATGCTTCTATATTATGTGCCAACTGGTTATGGATTTTCTTTATTCCCGACATATCTGTAGATACTTCGGCTTTATTATCATCTATAGTTTTGACTATTTCGGGACATCTCACAAAGTATTTGTCATGAATAATATTCTTAGTGCAACCAGTATCTAATAGTGCCAATATTTTATAAGAAATATTTGGTGTTAAATTTACTCTAACTGGAATTCTTATTCCTAGCACTTCTTTAAATGGTAATCGTACTATATATTTGTTTCCAAAACTAGTTATAGCATCTTTTAATTGTATTAACTTATCTCCTTTTTTATCTCTTACTGTTACCATTTGTTCCTTCATTTCCGTGCTTCCAGCAACAACATAATCCTGTTCTTTATTATCTTCTAACTTACCTTTTAATTTTTGTTCTTTATTATCTTCTAATTTATCATTTAGTATTTCTAGCTCCGCTTCTAGTATATTTATCCTATTTTCTAGATTTCTAACCCTACTATATAATATTCTTTCTTCTGGTTCAAATTCTATTTCTTTTCTCCATATTTGATTTTTGGCTTTTAGACAGGAGGCACAAGCCTGTCTTAAGCATATGCTGCATATGGACCTATTATCTTGGCTTGGATAATATTTACAGAAAGCACATTTGATATTATAATCACCTTTTCCTTGAATCCAATCATGCTCACAATCTACTTGATTCATCATTTCTATTTTTAAATCTACCTTCTCTTCTTCCACTTCATAACTATCTAGTAGTAGCTTATTATCTATTATGCAAGAGCTACTAATGGCTGGCTTTATCTCGCTTTTTAGCATTTTTAATCTAGCAATCTCTGGAATGAAAAATAATTCTCTTTCTCTTATTTTAGGCCATTCTGTTGTCATAGAGCGACTATATTCCCATTCTATATGCTTTAGTTTATTTTCCCAATAAATTATTTCATCATCTAAATTAGCCTTTTCCACGTATTCAATTACACCTTTATTCTTATTATTGCTAATTTCTGTTTCTGTCATAAAAAATTCTGTGTCTATATCTTCAACTATTTCTTGTCTTAATATTTAACCCTGAGCACTTGTCTGCGAGTTTTTGATATTCTTTGAATAAGCTTTCAAATTTTTGGTCAAGTATATCTTGCCTTTTTCCCCAAGATATAAAAATTATATATCAAGTCGACCACTATATTTAGCTGGCTATGAGATGTATGCCAGATATGCTCTTCAGAGGGATTTATTCTGCACCTTATATTAATATTCTCTTTAGTATTTATTACCTTACCTGCGCTAACTTCTAAATTTAAATACCTTAGTCTTTCAATGATTATATCCTGGACCTGATACCAACTATAGCAGCAAATGAAAACTATTATTTGATCGCTAAGCGCGGTCTTAATTAGTGCGCTGATATTCAACATTAATATTCAGTGTACTGTTCACCGCGTGTAGCAAAACACTGTTCACTATTCACCTTACTATTCAGCACTATTTGCTTTACTATTCGGTACTATTCAAATAGTTGGCGTTACTATTCGTTACTATGCCAATGATATGCGCGTGTCTGGTTAATTATTCGTTTACTATTCGTGATTATTTCAAATGTTAATCACAACTTTTTACTTATATGCAGGATTTATTCAGTTCGTCCGACGGTGCGCGCAGTGGTGTAATATTCCTACTCGGTACTCACCATATTTATCATTATGTTGCATCATATGTAGCTAGTTACGTTCACTTGATGGTTTTATTTGCAAATTTATATGTTAAATTCTTATCGTCTTCCCAGGCAGTTCCACCCGAAGGGAACACTTCTCTACGGAACAAGGTTCTCATTCAACGCCAACTCTGGGCTACACAGAGAACAAACACGCAGAGGTTTCTCCTATAGGATCCCTAGCATAATAACTCTTCACATAAATTCATAAGTAAAAATATCAAGTGAAACCAAGAAACTACATCATTTCAACAACATAATTTACATATGGTTTTCCCTTTCGGGAAACCCCGAAGGGATTACACACGAACTAGGAAATTACCTTAATATTACTGGCGATCGACGTGCCTTCTTGGCTATTCTACTAAGTGGAGGTGGCTAAACTACTAAGGAAGGAGTGCACTGGCTCGAGAGCTTTGCTTCGCTTCAGACTGCTTCGCTCTTCTCTGGCTTGCGCTCTTCCCTTTGAGCCCGGCGTCTCCTTTTATAGCCGCGAGACGGCTGCGAGGGAGGCTTTGGGAGCCTGCCTTCACTTATTTATTGTACATACGGTAGCCTGCACGCGTGTCCTACTAGGGTACATGCGTGTCCTTCTAAGGCATAGATAAGAGCGAGACAAAGTGCCCGACAAACTTCAATCTTCAGGAATCTTCTCTTTTTCACGTGGGCTTTGTCTCTCGGTAGATAATTGGCTTGCCTCCAGTGTCTTCTAATCATATGAGCAATATGCAGAGATTGCTCACACCTTTGGCTTGATCTTCTTCTTCGATGCAATATTCTTGGCATCTGATGCATGACAAACTCTCTGACTGATTTTTTTTTTCATGGGGGTCTTCCACACCAATACAATTGATATACCATATCAATATTCTAGATTCCATGAATATTCATATTCGCGTACCAATTCGGGGAGGTCTTCCGCGCCCGAAAAATTGATAGCAATATCAATATAAATAAGCTTAATATTCAGGTCGCTGGCCATGCCCTGCGATATCCATATGATCATCATCTGAGAGATGAAAGTCATACTTTGTATCATATACTTTCTTTATTTCTTCCAATCTTATGTCCATTTCAATCCTCATATCATTGGATATTTCTTCCTTTAATTCCTTCTTCAATGTTTTTGATAATTCTTCAAATCTTTTATCCATTTCTTGATCTATATATTCCTTGTCTAAGGGGTCAAGCCCCTTTAGCAGGCATTCTTGATATGACTGATATTTTGGTGATTCTTCTTTCATTGAATTTTTTGAGCTAGAAGCTTCTCCTTTTGAGGGAATTGCTGAAGCGGGTAAATTTTTAACTATGCCCCCTTGCTTCTCAATATATTCTCTGGCTTCGGGATCTATATAATAATCTGGTCCTATTACTTTTCGTGCCCATTTCAAGGCATCATCAATTTTATCATATTTTCGAAATGATAATTCTTTGTCTTTGCACTTTGCTGCAAGCTTCTCTATTTGAATATCTTCCCAATGCTTATATATTCCTGGCTTTTTCCCATTAAACATTATATATAGGGGATCTCCTTTTTCTTCCTCTATTTTTGCTGGTGTTGGAGTATTCTTGTTCAACATATTGAACATATGAAAATATTCTGCAAGACTATTGAGATTAGATAGCATATATCCTTTTTCATCTCTTTTCAAAGTATATTGATACCACATATTATCCAATATGCATCTTTGGATTTCATCAAGACGGATATGGTTCTTTGGCTTGAAATTAAATGTATTTGGAGAAAATATTTTTAATTTATTTTCATCTCCAAATATGAAACATTCATGTCCGCCTGTGAGAGTTCCTCTCTTCAAATCTGTTCCTTTCATTTCTGTAAAATTGATGAGCGGGAAAATATGTCAGGCAAACTATTATCTTTTCCCTTGATATTCTCAAATATTACTTTATATCCATTCCCAGCTATGGTGTCTTCAAATAAGACCCATCTTCTGGTCGAGCTTTTCTTACTATTAATTTTATTGTAATATCGGCATATAGCTTCACAATCTGTTCGAACAGTAAATTCTTTAAATCCTAAATATAACCTGAAAGCATTTATAGCATTTACTACTGCAAGGATTTCTCTATCTATATTATTTACCGTCTTTAATTTGTAACTTCCTGAAGCATATCTACATATTTTCTCTTCTGTTTTCAGAGAATATTTATTAGGTTTTTGCTTTAATATAGCACCCCAGCCTACCTTAGATGCATCTGTTTCAATTATAAAATATTTATCCTCTAAAGGCAACTCAAGGGGTTTTAAATTCTTGACTCTATCTTTTATGGCTTTTACTAGTCTTATGTCTTCAGAATTGAAGTATTTTTGTCCATTCTTTCTTAGTTTTGCATATAATGGTCCAGCTAGCTTTGCTAAATTGTCTATATAATTCCTAGCATAGTTTACAATTCCTAGGAATTGTTGCAAAATCTTTTTGTCACTCATATTGTCAGGAAATTCCAATATTTTCTTTGCAATATGATCTTGTAAATATATTTTTCCTTCTCCTATTTCATGACCAAGGAAATTTATTCTTTCTTTGCATATTTCCATCTTCTTTTTGGATAATATGAGCCCATTTTGTTCTACCTTTCGAAAGAATATTTCAAGGTGGGCAATATGCTCTTTATATGATTTGGAAAATATTAATAGGTCATCAACGTAGACCAATATAAATGCTTGATTCTCATTAAATATATTTTGCATTTTTCTTTGAAATAATGCGGGTGCATTCTTTAGACCCAATGGCATAACTAGCCATTCATAATGACCTTGTGGACAAGTAAAGGCTGTCCAAGGAATAGATTCTTCTGCCATTTTTACTTGCCAAAATCCTGCTTTTAAATCGAATTTAGAAAAATATTTGCTTCCTTGTATTCTATTGATCCATTCCTGCTTATTGGGTATATTGTATGCATCATCTATCGTATTATCATTAAGCCTTTTAAAATTAATTACCATTCTGGATTTACCTCTTACCTCTTCAGCATGATTCCTAACTATAAAAGCAGCAGATCTATGAGGACTTCTGCTTTTCTAATTGCTTTTAGCTTTAGTAATTCTTCAATATGCATTTTGAATTCTTCAATATCTTTGGGAGTAGCTTCTATTGGTCCAGACTTAATTATATAATCTGGGTTTATAATATTTATTTTACAAATTATAGAGTTCTTATCCCAATGTTTCATTGGTATTTCCCCAATAATTTGTATATTTTCTAATCTTTGCACAATCTTGTCTATATCTTTCTTAGATTTTATGTCTCTATACCAATTTGGAGAGAATGATTGTAACCCTATGCATTCTGTACATGTATTTTCTATATGATATTCTTCTATTGTCTTACTGAGTTCTTCATCTTTGCAGAATTCAAAAGGATCTAAACTTGCGCTATCTTCATCATCTATATTAGATATTTCTATATTTTGCAAAGCCTTTCTTTGTTTCCGTACTTCAGATAAGTATGGAACATTATCTTGATGCGGGATAAATGTAACCCCATCTTCATGTATAATTGTGGTTTGTAAAGATTGTTGTAAAAATCTTAAGCCTATTATCATATCATCATTTATAACTGACAAATCTCTTATTGTAATTTCGTCTATTATATATTTTGTGCCATTTATGTATGCTTCTATATTATGTGCCAACTGGTTATGGATTTTCTTTATTCCCGACATATCTGTAGATACTTCGGCTTTATTATCATCTATAGTTTTGACTATTTCGGGACATCTCACAAAGTATTTGTCATGAATAATATTCTTAGTGCAACCAGTATCTAATAGTGCCAATATTTTATAAGAAATATTTGGTGTTAAATTTACTCTAACTGGAATTCTTATTCCTAGCACTTCTTTAAATGGTAATCGTACTATATATTTGTTTCCAAAACTAGTTATAGCATCTTTTAATTGTATTAACTTATCTCCTTTTTTATCTCTTACTGTTACCATTTGTTCCTTCATTTCCGTGCTTCCAGCAACAACATAATCCTGTTCTTTATTATCTTCTAACTTACCTTTTAATTTTTGTTCTTTATTATCTTCTAATTTATCATTTAGTATTTCTAGCTCCGCTTCTAGTATATTTATCCTATTTTCTAGATTTCTAACCCTACTATATAATATTCTTTCTTCTGGTTCAAATTCTATTTCTTTTCTCCATATTTGATTTTTGGCTTTTAGACAGGAGGCACAAGCCTGTCTTAAGCATATGCTGCATATGGACCTATTATCTTGGCTTGGATAATATTTACAGAAAGCACATTTGATATTATAATCACCTTTTCCTTGAATCCAATCATGCTCACAATCTACTTGATTCATCATTTCTATTTTTAAATCTACCTTCTCTTCTTCCACTTCATAACTATCTAGTAGTAGCTTATTATCTATTATGCAAGAGCTACTAATGGCTGGCTTTATCTCGCTTTTTAGCATTTTTAATCTAGCAATCTCTGGAATGAAAAATAATTCTCTTTCTCTTATTTTAGGCCATTCTGTTGTCATAGAGCGACTATATTCCCATTCTATATGCTTTAGTTTATTTTCCCAATAAATTATTTCATCATCTAAATTAGCCTTTTCCACGTATTCAATTACACCTTTATTCTTATTATTGCTAATTTCTGTTTCTGTCATAAAAAATTCTGTGTCTATATCTTCAACTATTTCTTGTCTTAATATTTAACCCTGAGCACTTGTCTGCGAGTTTTTGATATTCTTTGAATAAGCTTTCAAATTTTTGGTCAAGTATATCTTGCCTTTTTCCCCAAGATATAAAAATTATATATCAAGTCGACCACTATATTTAGCTGGCTATGAGATGTATGCCAGATATGCTCTTCAGAGGGATTTATTCTGCACCTTATATTAATATTCTCTTTAGTATTTATTACCTTACCTGCGCTAACTTCTAAATTTAAATACCTTAGTCTTTCAATGATTATATCCTGGACCTGATACCAACTATAGCAGCAAATGAAAACTATTATTTGATCGCTAAGCGCGGTCTTAATTAGTGCGCTGATATTCAACGTTAATATTCAGTGTACTGTTCACCGCGTGTAGCAAAACACTGTTCACTATTCACCTTACTATTCAGCACTATTTGCTTTACTATTCGGTACTATTCAAATAGTTGGCGTTACTATTCGTTACTATGCCAATGATATGCGCGTGTCTGGTTAATTATTCGTTTACTATTCGTGATTATTTCAAATGTTAATCACAACTTTTTACTTATATGCAGGATTTATTCAGTTCGTCCGACGGTGCGCGCAGTGGTGTAATATTCCTACTCGGTACTCACCATATTTATCATTATGTTGCATCATATGTAGCTAGTTACGTTCACTTGATGGTTTTATTTGCAAATTTATATGTTAAATTCTTATCGTCTTCCCAGGCAGTTCCACCCGAAGGGAACACTTCTCTACGGAACAAGGTTCTCATTCAACGCCAACTCTGGGCTACACAGAGAACAAACACGCAGAGGTTTCTCCTATAGGATCCCTAGCATAATAACTCTTCACATAAATTCATAAGTAAAAATATCAAGTGAAACCAAGAAACTACATCATTTCAACAACATAATTTACATATGGTTTTCCCTTTCGGGAAACCCCGAAGGGATTACACACGAACTAGGAAATTACCTTAATATTACTGGCGATCGACGTGCCTTCTTGGCTATTCTACTAAGTGGAGGTGGCTAAACTACTAAGGAAGGAGTGCACTGGCTCGAGAGCTTTGCTTCGCTTCAGACTGCTTCGCTCTTCTCTGGCTTGCGCTCTTCCCTTTGAGCCCGGCGTCTCCTTTTATAGCCGCGAGACGGCTGCGAGGGAGGCTTTGGGAGCCTGCCTTCACTTATTTATTGTACATACGGTAGCCTGCACGCGTGTCCTACTAGGGTACATGCGTGTCCTTCTAAGGCATAGATAAGTGCGAGACAAAGTGCCCGACAAACTTCAATCTTCAGGAATCTTCTCTTTTTCACGTGGGCTTTGTCTCTCGGTAGATAATTGGCTTGCCTCCAGTGTCTTCTAATCATATGAGCAATATGCAGAGATTGCTCACACCTTTGGCTTGATCTTCTTCTTCGATGCAATATTCTTGGCATCTGATGCATGACAAACTCTCTGACTGATTTTTTTTTTCATGGGGGTCTTCCCCACCAATACAATTGATATACCATATCAATATTCTAGATTCCATGAATATTCATATTCGCGTACCAATTCGGGGAGGTCTTATATATATATATATATATATATATATATATATATATATATATATATATATATATATATATATATATATATATATATATATATATATATATATATATATATGTATGCATGGTCGTACGAGAAATTCTATGATATATGATTGGTTCTACGAGAAATTCTATTATATATGCATAACGTGTACAGTACGTAGTAGCGTAAAATATGTTTAAAATGAAAAAGAATTAAATGGAAAACACAAAATGAAAAGGAAAAATAAACAATAAACCCTAAACCCCTAAACCTTTAGTCCCGGTTGGTGTCACCAACCGGGACTAAAGTGGCAGGGATTTAGTCCCGGTTGGTGTCACCAACCGGGACTAAAGGTCCCCAGCCCCAGCGCACGAGCGCGGCCACGTGGAGGGCCTTTAGTCCCGGTTTCTGACCAACCGGGACTAAAGGGTGGGGGCCTTTAGTCCCGATTGGGCTGTCCCAGTTGGTGACCCGGGACTAAAGGCCCTTCCCAACCGGGACTAAAGGCCCGTTTTGTACTAGTGTATCTCTATTTGTCTCAACCTACACACATGCCATCACACCACCTCACTAATTATTTCTCTCACCATGCATTGTAAATGCTATTTATGTTCTCTCTCAACATGCACATATCCCAACTCACCACACGTCACCTCATCAATCCCATTATTTCTATTATTCTCAACATGCATAGAAAATGCTACTTATATTCTATATATATTTACAGTTATATAATATCAGATACAATAAATCATATGTATTTAAATTTCCATTTCCATATCCAAATTTCAGACAACTAAATCTTATCAAAATATATTGTAACCAATTCCCACAGCAACGCGCGGGGTACCATCTAGTTTTAACTTGCATCCCAATTTGCAGCTCAGTTCTATTGAACAAATCTTATGTTATGCAAATTTAGCAAAAGTATCCCCTGGAACCAAACAACCAAGTCAGTGGAAGGTGGAATCCGATATGATAATAGAAACGGATCATGAAAGGTCGTGGCACAATACAAGTATATCATAGAACGGTTACATGTCTTTCTCCAGCTATGTGGTGGTTAAAATTCGAAGCTTGATTGTCCATCGTAATAATTATTTTATGGCAAACGATTCTTTTCCACCGGCTAATCAGTGGAAAAGAGTAGTCGCTCGTCTCACAAAATAAAACGATTCGTAAGCACACCCTTGAAGCCCTCCTGCTCCGCGCGCTCACGCAAAAAGGAAAATGGCCATGTTTCTCGTATCTTTCTTCTCACTCCTGCTGTGCGCGATTCTCTTCTGTCAGCTGTGCGCTCCTCCTTCGTCGGCCGCTTGCTCCTCTGCCCGCCCCTGCTTATCCGCCCCTTCTCCTCCATCGTCACGACTAGGAGGTCACGGGGGAGCTCGCTGCCTGCCATGGACACGACTACGGTGGAGCTCGAATCCGAGGTTCTCCACGTTCCCAAGCCCGGGGGAGATGATAGAACGAGGGGGGAATGGGTTTGGGGTCGCCAGATCCCACACCGATGGGCTCCAGCGAGGTTGGTGCTAAAAAATGAAGGTTAGTGATTTGCAATTTCTCGATGCTGCAAATGTTTTTTGGACACGCTGCAAGCTCATGTGTGTTTTGCTGCAAACACACGGGCGGCATGTTGCGATGACTCTAGGGTGTGCTTCAAATGTTGTGTTCATGCTGGAAGCGTTTTTGCAGTGTTGCAAATGATGATTTCCATGCTGCAAACGCACGATGATTTTTTCTCGACGATTTGCTGTGATAAGTGGGGATTTATTGCGTACACACAACTTTTTGCTAAATGGGTGTTTTTTAAATGTTACAACGTTTTTTTCAGTATTTTGACGCACCGCGACAAAATGCCGTGACGACGTTGCAAACATATATATTTTTGTTGCGATAGGATGGCTCATGATCGCGAGATGCGGCCTTATTTTATTAGTACAATTTAGTGAATTGCCATTGCTTTTTTTGAACAGAGATAGGCCCCGTAGGACCTAGAAAGCTTTATTTAATATCAGGAAATACAACACGAAGCTCATACAAGGACCCAAAGAAAGTAGAAATAACACCTAAGTCCCTGATTTTTTTAGGAAGGGCCCCAGAATGGAAACAAGAACTGCAATCAGGTCCAAAACAGTACCTATCCAGATTGAGCATCTTCATCTCCGGCGATGAACCACTTGGGATTCCGATGCCTTCGCCGCTGCAACATGCCGCGACGAACTCGGAGTAGATGCTGCAGCTGCCTCCCATGTAGCACTCAGGCTGGGAAGAAAGGGGTGGCCGCCCTTCGGCCCGAAGAGGCAGCGGAGCGACGATGAAGACCGGCAGCCGTCGAGCGCCGTAGCTCCACCCAAACAACCGCCGCTGCGGATGAGCGCGAGAACCTCCTGCAAGAACCAGTTCCCCTTCAGCCGCCTGCTGCTCGTTCCCCACCATGGCGCCACCGAGCAACAAAGCAAGGACTTGGAGAGGAAGAGGTCTTCCCCAAATCAGGGCACAGAGCGAGTTTATTAGGGGGGTGCTCCGCCGCAGTTCCTTCCAGCAGCAGCTGGTAGCACACCACCGCCACCGTGAAGAGAACCACCGGAAGCCACCGAACGTTGCTCGCTCACGTCGGTGGTGTGCATCTCAGGGTGGACACGGTTTGGGCCGGTCCGGTCCCTGACCGAGCCACCATTTTGACCGGGCGCCGGTGAGTCGGACCGGACCGGTCCGAGCTGGCTGGCGGTCCTCTTTTCAGTGACCGGACCGGCAAGGCAAAAGCCCGGGGTGGACCGACGGACCGGCCTACCACCCACCGGCGGCGAGGTGGTGACCATGGCGTCGGCGAGTGAAGGCTCTAGGCCCTAATCAGAAGGGGGGATATAGGGGAAAGGTTCGGTGACTCACGTAGAACTCGATGGCGGGGTCGGGGAGGCCGGGGAAGCAACGACGGTGACGTAATCGACGACGAACGACGGCGGCCGAAGTTGGGGATGGAGATGATGGCGATGGCTTGGGGGCAAATGCGGCCGTTTCCTTGCGTGGGGTAGGAGATCTCAAGGTGGCGGACCTCCTGGACAAGGTGGTTCTTCGAGGGGAAGCCGGTGGCCATGCCTACTGTGCGCCGGTGGCCGTGCGTGCTCTGCGTTGGTGGCCTGTGTGCTCAGACAAGGCGAGGTGGCGCTGTAGGAGAGAATAGGGGCGAAGTCGACACGCTGGAAGGGATGGAGAGGAGATGTCGGGCGAGTGGTGAGCCTGATGGCGACGACGGGCGGTGCTCGCCGCTGGGACGGGAGAGGAAGACGAAGCCATCCCTGCCTCCAGCCTTGGATTGGACGAGGACGTGGCGCTGGGACAAGATGCGGCGTTGGGTGGGGATCGCATCGCACGCTCTCTCTCTCTCTCTCTGTGTGTGTGTGTGTGCGCGTGCCTTAGCGGCGAACAGGTGCTTGACTGGGCCGATTTCTCGGTCCGCTCGGTCGGCCCGGTTAAAATGCGGACCAGGCCGAATGCTTTGTCGGGCCTAATTCCTAAGCTCGGACCGGCTGATTTTTTTACCGGGCCAGGACCGTACGGTCCGGTCCATAACGGGCCACGAGCGGGCCGAAAAGCCCGCTCGGCACGTCGAGCCAGGCGTGCATCCCATCGGCATGTCGCCAAACTCTAGACCTACAACTATTATATACACGGCAGCTCCAGGCGCCTCCCCCATCTCGTCTCCGACCAGCCTCGTCGGTGGAGAGGATTCGGGATCGGGCCAGGCCCCAACTCGCGCTGCGGGATGCGGACAAAAAGCTGAGCCGCTCGTGGCCCACGGTGCGCGTAGCGATTACTTGAGCTATACGGCTCGCCAGCCAATGCCCCCGCCCGCCCCGCCCCCCGGGGCCTCCGCGTGTTCCCTCTCCCATATGCGGCCACGCCCTTTAATCCGGTAAAGGTGAGGCTGCCCGATGTGTTAGAAGACCACTTTATAAAAAAACACGCCTCATCTTCCCGTCCACGGCCGAACCGAGCCACTGTCCCGAGTTCATCAGGAGATCACTACCATAAACAAACCACCGCTCGAGAAGAGAAATAACGAGAACGTGAGGCCCACGGTGAGCCCGGTGTAGCCATGATGATGGGAGAGGGAGCGCACGCGCCGCCGTGGCAGCACGCGGTGAGCGGCGCGGAGGGAGGCGGCTACACGGGAGCGGGGGACGACGTGGCGCCTTACCTCCTGTCCGCGCTGCGGGATTACTTGCCGTCGAACGAGGCGGCGGCGGCAGCGGGTGTAGGAGAGGACGACGAGGACGCCGCCGCGTACGCCAGCGACGAGTTCCGGATGTACGAGTTCAAGGTGCGGCGGTGCGCGCGCGGGCGGAGCCACGACTGGACCGACTGCCCGTTCGCGCACCCCGGGGAGAAGGCGCGGCGGAGGGACCCGAGGCGGTACTGCTACTCCGGCAAGGCGTGCCCGGACTTCCGCAAGGGCGGGTGCAAGCGCGGCGACGCATGCGAGTTCGCCCATGGTGTGTTCGAGTGCTGGCTCCACCCGGCGCGCTACCGGACGCAGGCGTGCAAGGACGGCACCGCCTGCCGCCGTCGTGTCTGCTTCTTCGCGCACACGCCGGACCAGCTCCGCGCCCTGCCGCAGCACCAGCAGGGGTCCAGCCCGAGGAGCGTGGTCTCGTCGCCGCTCGCAGAGTCCTACGACGGCTCGCCGCTCCGCCGCCAGGCGTTCGAGAGCTACCTAAGCAAGAGCATGATGTTATCCTCACCGAGCAGCACTCTCGTGTCGCCGCCCAGGTCCTCCCCGTCGGAGTCGCCGCCAATGTTGCCGGACGCCGCCGGCGGGTTCCGCCACGGTTCTTGGCCGAGGGTAGGGCCGCCCGTAAACGACGTGCTGACTTCGCTCCGGCAACTCCGCCTCGGCTCACCGAAGTTGGCGCCGTCCGGCGGGTCGTTCTTGGCCGGCTACAACACCGCTTTCGAATCCCCCAAATCACAGGTCGGGCAGTACAGCTTCCCATCCACGCCGACCAGATCCTCCTTGGTCACGGTGACCACCTCCTCTGGCGCCACCATGACCATGGAGCCCATGGACCTCGGGCTCATAGCAGAGGAGCAGCCTGTGGAGAGGGTAGAGTCCGGGAGAGCCCTCCGCGCAAAGGTATTCGAGAGGCTCAGCAAAGAGGCCACCGTCTGCAACGACACCATCGCTGCCGCAGCCGCTCCTGACGTCGGCTGGGTCTCCGATCTCATCAACTAAAGCAATCAAGAAACGCACAAGGCCACGAGGAGAAGACAAAGGTGGTCAGGTCAGTAGCAGGCCAGTGAGAATTTAATCCAGATAATACCGGTGGTTCTTGTGAATAACATCCATGCATGGTAAGTAAAGTACTCAATTGGAAGCCAGGAAGCAGGAAGAAAAGGGAAAATGAAAAATATTTTTTCTCTTCGTTTATAAGATTCTCCTAATCCTTGTAAATATTTTCTTCCTTCCTATGTAAATTACCAAGATGCTGGAAGGGGAGTGGAGAGGAGGGAGGGAGGCCAAGGAGGGTGGATTTGTTTTGGGGTTCGTGATGATGGCATGGCAAGTAAATGGGGGACAAGATGCCAAAGCAAATTACCATGGTATAAAAGGTACTAATAACTCTGTGTGCGCGCGCGTATGTACATAGTACTGTATGTGCTTGGGATGTGTGTGTGGAGATGAAGCATGCAGGGGGAGCTGGTCATCAATGGTGGTGAAGAATACGGTGTCTAATTTCCTCGATTCCAGAACGTCTGTTAAGTTGATAATCATTTCATAGTTCTCGCTTGTTTGCGTCGGTTGGTATAGCCAGCCAGCCGATCATCCAGCGTCTCATTCCGCTGTTCATTTTGAGTTCTTTATAAGATCCGCGACCGACATATTGTTCTGCAATTTCCGTATTGTTCTGTATTTTTTTTATTTTGTTCTGTATTTTATTTTATTTTATTTTATTTTTGAACCTATATTGTTCTGTATTTGGGTAAAGTGCATTCCTATTAATCTGCTTATGGAAAAGCATGTACTCTGTACATTAATTTACTGCTAAGATAATTTCAATCGCCTTCGTAATATACTCCTTATTGTTCCTATACTGAACTTGTGTTCATATTGTTTTTTTCCGTCTCTTAAGAGCAACCTGTGGTCATTATGTTATCTTTGATGTATTTGCCTGGAGAAACTTGTGATCCAGCGAGTTTGGGTTGATGATGGTCATGCGAATTGATCGATAATACTAGTCGTCGGGATGTCATCTCTGTGGATCTAATTCCAGATTGATGATATTTGTGGACCGTGATGTGCTACTTGATGGATGGATGGATGATGCTTGATGTGCTACTTGATGGATGGATGGATGTGCTCCAAACAAACTGTCACTGCATCGTCGACAATGCTGACAGAAATGTAGCATGTTTTGAGGCTACCGGGCAACTAGTATGGCTGAATTTTTTTATCCCGCGTCTGAGAGTGATTGACAGTATTTTCAGGCCACACACTCTTTAATGTGATAATCAACCTACAATAATCTATTCGAGTAACAAGTCAAGTGGTACTGCCAAACACATTGACTTTAAGTATCTTATTGTGAAAGATAGAATCTAGGATCAGACAATAAATGTTAAGTACATAAGTACTAAGTTGATGTTGGCAGATCCGCTCACGAAAGGCTTACCACCCAATGTATTCAAAGAGCATGTTGCCGGCATGGGTTTGGTTGAAAGCCTTTGATCCTGGAAAAGTTAGGACAATTATGACACCATCTCCCCAAAAGCCTCATTTTGAGATCAGATGGGAACCATAGTCACTTGGTTTAGCACTACTTAACTGACTGTTGTAATCTATTGTCTTGGTGTACCATTTTATGAAGTCTTTAATATTTGTATAAAGAGTTATGTGAATAAAGTTAATGGAGCTCATAAGTTAAAGAAGTTTCATTTTGATATGAAGTGATGTATTATAGTCATTGGGTTCAGTGGTACCTAATATTGGACATTGCAATCTTTTCGTCTTGGTGCATTATTTTATTGAAAAGTGAGCTTATAAGTTTAGCCTTACGATCAAGGGGGAGAATGTTGGCTATTATGATATAAAGCCTAAACTAAAGCTTAGCTAAAGAATTGCTACAGACCTGCTATAGTAAGTCGTCTGCTACAGTAGGCTCTACCTAACAAGGTGAGCCGCCCTGATCGGGGGCAGCCTCTCAGCCAACCAGGTGTGCCCCCCTTGGTGCACAGTGCATATAAAGAAATAGATAGAGGATGCATAGAGATAAGGCAAGAAGCTGGTTGCTACTCTAAGCCGTGCTCACTCTCTCATACTCACTAGCATCTCTCTGCTCAAGGCTGCCGATCGAGCAAGCACTCGTTTTTGTGCATTGGCTGCATGTTGTGAGCCGTCCGATCGGCATCAAACGGCTCCGGGTAGCCAGCAGTGCGGCTGGGCCAGCAGGCCACTGCGGAAGCTGCTCTCTCCTGGCCCAGGCCCAGGCGGCTGGACCTGGATCCTTGGGGGAGCAGAAGGGGTTTTTTAGCTGGGCTGGATTTGATCCCTGCACTAGTAGAAAACAGACCTTTCGTCCGCCCCTTTAGTCCCGGTTTGATTACGGCCCGGGACTAATGTGACCATTAGTCCCGGTTCTAATGGCTAGGAGCGGTCGGGGGCACGGGCATCATTAGTCCCGGTTCATTTTCTACCTATAGTCCCGGTTTGTGATACAAACCGGGACTAAAGGGGTGGTGGCAGGCTGGGGCCCCCACGATCCCCTTTAGTCCCGGTTTGTATCACAAACCGGGACTATACCTCTAGTCCCGGTTTCTGATACAAACCGGGACTAAAGGGGTGGTGGCAGGCTGGTGTCAGGCTGGGGCCCCACGAGCCCCTTTAGTCCCGGTTTGTATCACAAACCGGGACTAGAGGTGGACCTTTAGTCCCGGTTTGTATAACCAACCGAGACTAAAGACTTCCCTATATAAACCCTTCTTCTTCCAGCCCGAGCCCATTCTCTCGGTTTTCCCCTTTCTCTCCTCTGTTCTTCCCCTTGCTCTCGAGCTCATCCTCCATTTTTGCCAAAGATTTGTCAAGATTTGAAGGCACCTCATCTATCCAAGTGTTCACAAAGGTTAGCAACTTTGTCCTTTCATCTCTCATTACTAGATTAGCTCGTGCAATGCTCTATAATTAAGTATAGTGATTTGTGGGTTCTAGTTTTGGGAGTAATTATGTGGGATTTATTTGATTTATATGCAATTTGAGCTCAAATTAACTTCTTAGTTTGCATATGTGTAGGTGTGGTTTACTTAGTGCCTTCCCGTCCCCGTCCTAACCACCGTCGATCGCCCGCACCGTCCCGTCGCCGGCACCACCTTGGTGAGCCTCTTGTTCTTATCCTTTTTATAAAAAAAATCTTATTAGTATGATTTAGATAGTTAATTGTATAATTTTCTTACATGTATGATTGTTTGTTATACATAGTGCCATGACTTTGATATCCGTCCCCGTCGGCCCTCGTCCGGTTTATGATTCGGATGTGGTATATATATTCTCTTTTATAACTATTTGTTGCATTTCACGTTTATGACAATTATGCCCATCAAGTTGACATAGATATTTTTATCTAGGAGGTATGTGAACCGGAAATTGCAACCGACCCTCTTGTCGAGAAGTTAAATTTAGTTGAAAAAGAAAACGAGTATTTGAAAGAAAAATTGAAAAGAATTGAAGAAGAGAAGATGAAATTGGATTTGTATGTTGCCGATGTCGTCGATGATCACAAGATCAAGATGGATGCAATGCGCTTGAAGATTAGAAAGATTAGAAACTATGCCGTTAATAAAGAGGCATCGTATCATTATGCTGTTGGATCAATTATTACCTTAGTTGAGATTTTGATCGCATTTGTTGTTGCATTTAAATGCTTTAGCTAGATAGTTTTATGTTGTTTTATGAGAATAAGTGTGTATGAACTTTATGTATGAACTTGTATTAATTTGGTTTCGGTGTTGTGTAATGAAGATGAGTCGGCAATGGATGTACGATGACCGACACTCTCCCCAGTT